>OY829517.1:10151206-10751206 GCA_963691665.1 Clepsis dumicolana | reverse complement strand
GCCATTTGGAACAGCGTACAGTGTAAAAACGACGAATTTATTTCATCACCAATTAATGCTTAGTCATAAATAAAAGTAAAACTGCGAGGTTGAGCGATTTACTGGCGCGTGTTTTTAGAAATGTTTAGCTTGTTGTATAAATCAAGTTTCAATTATTAATGTTGTCATAGGACACGGGAAAACTAAGGCTAATGTGACCAACTGTGGCTCAACGAGTTTTCACCAAGAATCGAGTAGTAACGTTATCGGATCGCCATGTTTTCTCTCTCGAAGAATCAGCATCGTTATTCAGCGTGGCAATGCTGTCAGCCTTTTAGGCACCATGCCACGGGGGCCTTATTTAGATTTAATTTAGTTTTAAATTTTAGTTTATTTAGTTTTAGCTTTATTTAATGTCATTGTAAATTGCTTTTATTATGTAAATAAATATTATTATGTTAAAACTTCCTACGTAAATCTTACTTTTATACATAGTTTTTAGTGTTATAAAATCGCGATTGTGCGGGTTTCAATGGGTTTTACAACCAGTTTTTTACAACCTATGCTAATTCAAAAACCATTTCGAGGAATAGATTTTCTTAACAATTTCCAATCATCAGATTTTATTCTAATGATTTTATTAATAAGTTATTGCTATTTTTTCATTTAACTTTATTTTGACCTTAATCGTTGTGACGAAGACATATCGAAGACACGAGCTCGTAATATTTTTTACATAATCTGTGGTCGGTCTGCTGGGAGTCCTAATTACAGCTGTGGTGTATATTCTTATTTTAACGTAACTCTCATTCATACTTTTGTTACAAAATAAAAATAAAATAAATAAACACTTACGAAGCAAAAGCTGGTTTGATATATAAATAGATTAAATATTAAATTAACTAAATTATTTCAATGTACAAATGTAGTTAAAAAGATGTATGAAATGTAGTTGAAATTCACAACATTGAATGTCATACTACGGTTTCGGACCATTTGAATTTTATCTGATTTGGACACCGATCACCTGTAGCTCTCAACTTTGACGCTGGCAAAATTGTCCTACTGGACAGAAGCCATTAATTAAAAAAAAAAAAAAATCTGACAGCTTTTCATATGTCGCTTTGACGTTTTATTCAAACACGATTATTTTGTTTACGATATCAGAATCGAAGTATTTCAAACCCACCATGTATGAATTAAATGCTTTATTGTACAAAAATATAGGAACAGATACAAATGAGGAACATTAAGATACACTAGTGATCGCTTAGAGTGATCCTCCTTGCGCGCAGTATTCGTAAAAAGGGGTCCAACGTTTTCGCTAACGTGTTATTTATATAGACAAAAATTTCAAAGGCGATACTTCCGGTTTGAGTTTTATAATATTCCTGTATCTTCTGCTCGTATATTTCTGTGAAAGTTGATGCAATCAGGCACGAAACACGTATATTTGTCCATTTTGTCGCAAGGTCATTAAAATCAACAACAAACGTCGGTATCATTGTGGTGACATCAGGCCCCCGTTTCATAAACGTGACAGGTGACAAATGACAACGATAATTCGATCTACACTTCGAAGTTACGGGGGCTGTTTGATAAGTACCCGTTTTCTAAATATATTAATATCACTGGCCGCAAATAAGTATACCACCTTTTTAAGCCATTTTTCAGAGGCGGGAAAATTAAAAAAAAATGGCATTCGAGAAATCGTTGATGCTGTAAACGTTTCAATCGAGAAGGTACAACACATATTAGAAGAAAAATTGGATATGAAGAAAGTATCGGCGAGGTGGGTGCCGCGTTTACTCACGGAGGAGCAAAAACGGAACCTACTGACTACTTCGGAGCAGTGTTTGGCCGTATTCAAACGTAAACGACGAAACGTGGGTCCACCACTACACCCCGGAAATGAAAGAGCAGTCGAAGCAGTGGATTTTACCGGGTGAACCTGCTCCAAAGAAAGCAAAAACCGTCCCATCGGCTGGAAAGGTCATGGCAACCGTTTTTTGGGATTCGCAGGGTATTATACATATTGACTATTTAGAAAAGGGAAAAACAATAACAGGGCACTACTATGCCAATTTATTGGATGAATTTGACGCCGTGTTGAAGGACAAACGACCCCATTTAAAAAAGAAAAAAGTACTGTTTCATCACGACAACGCCCCGGCTCATTCGTCCAGAGTTGTGACGGCTAAATTAGCACAGTTACGCTACGAACTATTGTCTCACCCCCCGTATTCTCCAGATTTGTCCCCATGCGATTTCTTTTTGTTTGCCAACCTAAAAAAATGGCTCGGTGGCAAGCGATTTGGATCAAATGACGAAGTCATTGCCGCCACAGAGGCCTATTTTAATGACTTTCCAAAATCATACTTTTTGGATGGTTTATTGAAGCTTGAGTATAGGTGGAACAAATGTATAGAGTTAAAAGGTGACTACGTAGAAAAATAAATGCATATATACAAAAAAAAAAATGTTTTTCCATAAGCGGGTACTTATCAAACAGCCCTCGTAATATGAAGTCTGGTAATACAAAAACTTTTCAAGTCAGTAACCTACACCGAACTGTCGTTGTCATTTGTCACCTGTCACGTTTATAAAACGGAGGCCTGGTGACATGATTGACAATGACATGACATGTTATGTGTAAGTGTTGCCAGTTAGATTTTGCAAAAACGTGCATTGGGGTGCATTGAAGAGAAAAAATCTGTTATCTTGATCAAACCCCCTCATGTGACATCATTGCTGTAGCTAACATTTTTAATTAATATAAAAAAAAAACGCATTTAAATAAAAAAATGAGAAACTTGTTTCCTTATTTTGGCCTGTTTTATCGAAATAAAATATAAAAGGTTAGATTTTTCGGTACATCCCCATTGTTTGCCAGTAAACGGGGATTGTCGTCAAAACTTTTTAGGGCTGCTAAACCGTCTAATTTAACGTCGTTTGTCAATCTTGTGTTGACGTTTCGGTAGCTGTAAAAACTTTAAAATTATAGGTTTGTTATTTATTTACACTTCATGAAAAATGTATTGTTTCAAAACATGTACAGGTATGAACTAAACTCAATTACTTTGCTTTTTTAGTTCATAAATATGATCCTCCACAAAGTAGCGCCTGATTCAATACATTACTTCAAAACAATTTAAGCAAAAATGTGCTTATCCAAACACTACAAAGAAGAAAGAAAGAAGGAAAGAAAAATACTTAAGTAAATTAAGTATTTTTCAACGTACACAATTTACAAGTATGAACAAAACTGTTAATAGAAGTGAACATTAGACGTTGATGACGATCCCTCTCAGTATTGTGCCGCGGCTGGAACTACGGCGCTGGTTTCCAGAGGGAGCTTTGTTTTTTTGTTTTAAATAATTTGTTTATTAATAAAGCTTTTTAGTTGCCGACAGGAATTCCGGGAAATAATATACCCTATGATGTGACTCCCACAACTGAGACGAATCAAATGACACATGATATTATATTAAAATCAGTCAAACTCTTTAGGCCATAGAACGTGCGTGCTTGGAAAGTTTTTGTACTCGACTTTGTTTTTTAGGCTTCCGTGCCTCAAAAGGAAAAAACGGAACCCTTATAGGATCACTTTGTTGTCAAGACCCTTTTTCTCTGAAACGCGTGGAGGTAGCTGGCCGAAATTACCATCAAATGTTCAAACCTGCAGTCCCTTGAAGCTGTGAAAAAACCAAACTTCTAAGTCAACGCAATCAAAAGATACGGTCATTATAAAAGGTTGTTTCTATACTAATTGCTGTACTGTGAAAACTTAAAGGGTACTTCCAGTTGTCCTAGAAACTTGAAATTTGATACGAAGGTAGCTCTTGTAGCACAACCACTCAAAAAATTCTTAAAATCTTAAATTTTTCTGTCTGTCTGTACATGTCACAGATCAATATAAAATGACCCCACACTGCGTACATTTTGCTTAGGAACAGAGCTCTGCTAAGACTGGACAACTTAAAACACTGGGAAAAAGCAGGGAATTTTTTTTACGGAACCCTCGTGCGCGAGTACTAAAGTTCTGGCGCCTACTATCCGTTCTTTAACAAAGACTTGACATTGGCACTTTGTCCGAGCAAGCTCAAATCTAACGGGACCTATATTGCGTTCCATTCCGCAGTAAAATGCGCCAGCGACTCTGAAATTGCAATATGGCTCGCACAGTAAGCACGTGATTACCTTTTAGGTGCACCACAGAGAATACCACTGCTGGAATTGCCAATAATTCGTCTGATAGTTCGTCATTACAAAGCAACCAGTTATCCCTGGCCCGTAACTGGGAGAATGCGAAAGGGTAATATGGGTCCATTTTGCTGGTATCGAATCAGCGCTTTGATGACAGATACAGGAAATTGCGAAGTTTGGGAATCACTGGGTCTTGTGATGGATTAAAGGATTTGCTGGACTGTGGTTTGAAGTTGGCTCGTGCAGTTTGCGTTTTGTTTTTGAAGTTGGTATTTAATTTTTGGGGGGAGAATTGACTGATTGTGGAGGTCGAATGCCGTGGATACCTATTAGTTTTTAATTAATTTGAATTAATTTTTGTTGTCTATTTTTTCACAACAATGCGATATTTTTTAAAGTGGATAGTTCTTTTCAATATAGTATGTAATTGTTACAAGCTTACATTTAGCTTCACTTCATTATATATATTTGTTTCTTTACGTCTGTTTGTTTCAAATTTTGCAAGAGCATTTTGACCCCAGTCTAGCTTTTTTACATTAAATTTTAAAAGGAAAACAAACAGACAGTATGTGACCTAAGCAGATACTCTAAATTATATAATTTTTCATTTTCCAGGCGCTCATTCAACCTACTTTTTATTCAGTATATCCTATATAACAAAACCACATCCAGTTTAGTTTTATAACCCAAGTGTTTCGGTACCTTATGAGTTTCATATGTAAATTTATTGCAGTCTACGCTGAGCTAATTTGCCCCATAAATTTGCTATACTTGTCTCTGCCTAGCCTGGTTTCGCTAAGATTACTGCGTGAGGAAAATCAGTCATATATTTCAGTCATGTATTTATTCTAATGAAATTTCGTATAAACAATTTGCATAGAGGAGAAACAATACGATCGTGATACTTCAGCATGCTTGCATAACTCTAGTAAGCACTACCTGTACAAGTAACTCGTAAAAAACATTTTTTTACATAAAAACCTTCTCCACAAACACGCACGCAAGACGCAGTGTGCGTCTCACTATCGCCGAGTCCAAAATGCGAGTAATCCGTTTATTTCACTATGATTGAGTCTCACGGTACCTAGCCTCATGTTAAAACTTCGCCACAAATTTGTGATAATCTGCCGACTTAACTTATAATAGCTTAACTTAATTTTAAATGTTGAGTGTTGTGTCCTTAATAAGGCAAAAAAAAAAATATTATAGACTTTATTGTAGATAATAAAGTAGCACCAGTTAAATTTACGCTCACCAGTCGATATTTCAAGAAAATCATTTTTAAATTGCTTAATTTACTATCGACAGCCTTGAACAAGAACTTTCCGTAATAAACTGCTTGAAAGAAAAAGAAAGAGGACAAGTTTCAAATTATACACTCCCAATACTTCCGATTCGTTCACGGGACTCCAGTATACAGATTATTCACAATTCGCTAAGTGTATGCTGGCTTGAATGGATCTATTAATTTAATGAATTAAGGGTCTCTTATTTAAATCCACTTCACATGCACATGAAAATAAAAATGACAGGCTTAAGTCGTTTCCCTATGTGTAATGTCACATTACACATTGTAACATTAGTTTTGTTCACATCATTATAGATATAACTATTTTTCACTTCAGGTCCCAGGTGAGCAAATTAATTGTTTTTAAACTAAAGATGGGAAACTGTTTTAAATATGTAAATTGTTGCAACTGCTTCGTTCGTAGCATAAAACAGAGGCAAAACGATACTGCGAAGTTCGCTGAACTAGGTACTGAAATTGCTATAAACAAAAATACTTTTATTGTTCCGAAGTTATTTAATTTATTGAATCAGGCGTTACTTTGCGGAGGTCCATATTTATGAACTAAAAAACAATTACTTTGCTCACCCGCGACCACTAATGACAAATAGTTATATCTGTACAGATATAACTATTTGTCATTAGTGGTCGCGGGTGAGCAAAGTAATTGTTTTTTAGTTCCGAAGTTATTTGTTCTTGGGTTGCAAAATAAAACAGCTGATCAGATGCTGCCGACAGTTTCTATAATTATTTAGTTCTTCTATTATTATTAACGGACTTATTAAGTCACTGTGGCATGTGTGAGTATGTACAGTGGCGTGCATAGAGTTTTTAGCCAGGGTAGGCAGAGAATTTCGAGTAGACCTATGTATGATATTCAGTAGTGAATACTCATTGGATGCCCAAAGTTAAAAAAAAAAGGAAAAAAAAGGAAAAGTTTCACATTCTTGCCCGGATTCGATCCCGCGTACCCGTGCGTCAAAGACCTACTGAGTCTTGTTAGGCCAAACGCTATTGGAATTTTAGGTCCAAATTAGTGAACGCTTTTCAAGTAATCAAAAGCAGTGCTTTCTTGTCGCGACCGTAAGATTAGATTTGATTGGTTGATTTTCGTACATGTGTGAGTGAGGTGTGGTGGACCTATTCGTACATAGCTTACGGTGGAGCGCGATGTCATAAGAGTGTGCGTGTCGGGCAAGCACTCGGCGTGCTGCTTTTTCGTAGAAAGAAACACGTCGCGTTTGCGCGGATTGAAACGGATTTAAGCGCGGTTTTGTAATATTTTGTTTTCATGAAAATATAAATGAATGAATAATGATATTTAAGTCAAGTATTATTATTATATTATTAAGTATTATTACATATGAAAAATATGTAAGTATAAATGTATATTATAATGTTGATTATATTGATTTAGAAGGCAAGCAGTCCTTTTTTGGTTCATAGGAATGCACGCCACTGAGTATGTATAATAGTGTTATCTTTACTAATACATAAGATAGAGAGGTATTTGTATGTAAGGGGGAGGGAGGGGTGTGGATGTTTTTGCTAGCACAATGGAATACTGTTTATTTTTGTGAGTGTAGTCTGGACGCATGGAATTTTGTAAAGATGTCCAATGTTTTTTTTCTTCTTTGTCATTTATTTCAACAAAAAGTAACAAAAAAGCGTATTTCCTTACTTAAAAGTCGAACATTTCCTTTTTAACATTTCATTACGCTTACGCTTCTAAAAAGATAACGACCTAGAAATAATTTGACGTTTTAATTTCGAGCCTCATTCGCAGATAAGTCAGTAGAGGTAGGTACCTAATTAACATTATGTAGCTATTTATTATTCACTTTTTACCTAGTGTTACCCAATATTCTAAAATCAGTGAATTACCACATCAAAACAACTCCAATTCTAACAAAATCATCAATCAACGAAAGACGAGAACGATTTAACGACCCAACTCTAAGGATCGAATAAAAGCACAACACGTCCAAATTGACGGTGTTATTACTAACTTCAATCAAATCGTATGTAAACATCCGAAACCCAAACAAAACCCTAATTACTAAACGTCATAATGAACGCTATAGCCCCGAAGAAAATTATAACTTAGACGCAGACTTTTACGACTCTCTTTAAATTTGAGTTACCTCGTCAGGATTTGTGGAATCGATTGGGTGGCGATAAAGTGAAATTATTCGGTAATTACTTTAGTAAAACAGTGAGGCTGTGGGTTGTGGGGTAAATATAGCGACACGCTCCTAACTAATCCATTAGTAAACGTGAGAGGAACTAAGCACATTAGTGGAATTACAACTAATGCCATTAAAAGCTCATCTATCTGTAATGTCGGCGTCAAGTATGCGGGAGACGATTGCCTATGCTCCTTGGATTCCGATACTAAATCAATTGTATACAGATAAGAGTTTATATAAGAAAACGCGAAACGAGCAGGCGGGTCACCTGGTGGAAAGCAATCCCCGGCGAACATGGACACCCGCAACTGGAGGGAAGAGTATGGAGAACGTGACCGGTTTCTTAGTTTTATAGAGCTCCACCTATTTTCATTGCTCTCGAGTTTAAAATTTACAAACACATTTTGATTTTAGGTCCAATTTATTTAAAAATAAATAACCTCCTTTTTTCTGTCGGTCAAAAACAGGTCAAGAGCGAGTCGGCCTCGCGCACCGAGGATTCCGAGCCATCATGTATTTATTATGCGACTTTATGTGCCTAACAGTCCATTAAAGGTGAACATGTGGACAACGCCGTATCTTCCATCGGAGATAAGGTATAAGGGAATCGGTATTTTGTTAAATATTTTTCAGTTTATTTCAAAACTGTGGGTACCTAAAACAATTTTAGAGTGTTTAAACAGAGCCTTTAATATGATAATACCCCTTTTGACCTATTAACTCCACTTTGAAATTTTAAGACCGAAGGGGTCTTAAAATTTGCAAACTCTGTTGCAAAGAATACGAAAATGTTTTTATTATTTTGTATTAGCAAAAACTTGACTTATTATTGTTTGGCATTATTATGAAATGGTATGGTATTTAATTTGAAATGGTATGCTACTAATATTAGTAGTTCCTGAGGCAACCAGCTGTGATGGAAAGACAGACGAACCAAGTCACACCATAAGGGTTCCTTTTACTAATTTTGGTTCGGGAACCTAATGAAAACCAAATAAATATACTGGTAACTCGTTTTGCTGCCACAAAATACTTATTTATTCAAAGTGAAAAGTATAAATCAATATCATAATTATTATGTACAATCTGTTATCTTCTTAAAGGTTATCGGACGATCCTTTCAAATCTATGTTTGAGGTAATAAGCTTCTCACAAATGAAAGTCATGGGTCGATCACAGTTGTGGTCATTTAGGAAGCCACTTCGCCATACGGAACCACATGTCTCGTTGTTGCCGATGTTGTTGGGCTCACCATAGTTGAAGGTAGCAAATTCACCCAAGGATCGACCTGTGAATATGTTTAACTGATTTTATTCATGTTTTACCCAACCGCTGTCAAAAAAGCAAGGCTTTTCAAGTTTTTTTTTATGGCTTTCACCCTTGCTCTTTTGGCGAGAAGTATTTTGCCAATGTCAGCGTTTAGACAGTTGCACACGTGAGAAGATTGTTCGGTTAGAGAATTTTCAATTTTGTGGAAGAAACAGGCAGGTGTCCTAAAACAAATAACGTAGTTATCAAGATTCATTGTTTCATATCGTGTAATATCGTTTTAGTTTAATGTTAAAAATACAATATCATGCTAGACCAAAGTTTGATAACAGAGTGGACAGAAGCCTCTGACAATGCCACTCGAACATCGTTCAAATCCGTGGTTTGCTATTTTTCAACGGCGAGTACCTAGTAGAATATTGCAAGTGAAAACAACTGTGCCCTAAGCACGACTTGTCGAATCCTGCGTCACGTAAAATAGAATAGTAAACTATAACGAGTTTGTATGACGTTTGGAACAGCGCCCGCCCGTGAGCGTATTTGGAACTAAAATTTAGTATGAGATTTCTCGATCTCGATACGATAACCGTAACGTAACGCAGGATTCGACAAGTCGTGCTTAGGGCACTGGTCTGATCTCCGAGTACAAATATTCGAATACTGCGTAACGTAACGTTGTCGTACCGAAATCAAGAAACTTCAAACAGGCGATGTTCCAAACGTCATACAGTTTTCTGAATAACATTACTACTCTATAACAGTTTTAAATAATTCGCGGTTAATTGCATTAGACATAACCCAGCCCGTTTAACCCGCCGGCCACCGTGTTTGCCATTGATCATGATGCATGCAACTGCATCGAAATATCAGAAGCTCATCAAACCTATAAGGTAATCGCGGTCAATATCCCTTTTTCATTATGACCTAGAGGTTTACTTTGTGTTGATTCGTAGTCAGTGAAAAGGGAGGCTACCTTACACGTGTGATCGCTGGTGAGCAAATTGTTTTTCACCTCAGCAACTCAAACAGGCAGATTTTGCTATTTAAAGACAGTGAGCAAAATTGAATTTTGCTGCGAGCCTGAGACAAAGTAACTTTTTTTTATTTTATTTTTTAAATGCCGAGAACAGTGCAGGTCTTATATCCGAAGTTATAAATTCGAATTTCGTATCGTGCCGTCCCTCTCAAGCTTAGAGTGCTTAAAGGGAGAGTGAGAGGGATAGTACGAACTCCGAACTTCAAGCTTGGGAGTAGCCCCTCTGGGTCTACTTACAATAAGTATTCGAAAGATTTGAAGTTCACGTTTTTCTGTCACTTTCACTTTGATACGAAAAAAGTGAGAGATTTCCATACCTAATAGGCCCAAAAAAGAAACAATCAATAAAACGTTCGGATATTTACACTACTGTAAAATTGCAAGTCATCTGTAATAGGCTTAAAATGTTTGTACATATTATATTTTTTTCTAAATAATCAAATTATATTTTTTACAGTTAAATAAAGAGAGTATTGAGGAAAAATACGAAGTTTGGCATACGTGAGTGATCCGTTTATTTCACTATGATTGAGTCTCACGGTAGTTTTATGTTAAAAGTTTGGCATAAGTGTTAATATATGTATAATTACTTATTCATAGTTTTAACAATCTATAACATTGTGACAGAACAGCGGGGATGCAGTTTCAGAACCCACTTTTAAAAAAATAGCGGGTTTTTTTTAATTATTTTCTTCTGTTACGCTAGCTAAGCGACTCGATACTTACACGTTTGATATTTTATTATAAAAATAACAATAAATAAATAGGCTGGTATGGCATAAGTGAGTCCAGTGACGAAGTCAGCTATTAAAAACCGGAAGAATAGAAGCAGCATGTAAAGAACGCAGAATTTAGTGTGAAAAGCATCTAAAAGTTTGATATTTTCAAGCAATGGAGACATGCAAAGGGTGTAAACACTTTTTCTGTTACCTATCGTAATTCATAGAATCATCACAAACGATGCAACTATCTACAATTTTACTCAATGTTGAAAGCCACAATAAAGACAAAAGATGACGTGCACGTGGAAACCTATTATATTCAAAAAAATTTGTTTTGGTCGCTATCATTGAAAACTTTTTTAATAAAGTTTCGGACTGAAATTTTATCGCTGCAAACGAAGCGCTAGGCACTGCGCACTAGGTACATGTAATTATGTTCTCGCTGCTGAGGTGAAAAGTTGTGTGTGTCAAAAGTTATTTGCATCTCGTGTCTTTGAATCAACACTCGCAACAATAACCAACTTTGCTCTCTTGTTAAACAAATACCTATTTAGGGCAAAGGAACGCCTGATTCAATCAATCTCTGAATACTTATCATGAATTGTAAACCACTCTTGGTTGTCATGCTTGCTGCGTCCTTGTGGGAATGCCGTATGTTTAATGATCTGGATCTAGACCACGATACTGATATTTTCTTTGATTCGCTAGTCACATTTAAACGAATAATTTCTCAAAAAAGTTAAAGTTTAAATACTTATTTCGTTTTTTTTTTCGTCTTCTCTTCTTTTCATGTAGAAAACATATTCATGTGCACGAATGTTGTGTACAATTTTAATTGTGTCGTAGACTCTCTTATGTTATTATTATTAATATTATTAATACTATGCTATTGTTTGCAACATGTCATTGTACCTAATAAATAAAATAAAATAAAATAAATCACCAGGTATAGTATGCGGTAGGTTTTGGGCGAACAGCTTCTTAAGAAACTCTGATTCTTTTTTGCTGTTTATGATGGCCAGGTAAGCGTCTTCCGCCTGACAAGTTCTGAAGGCGGCAGGCCACGAGCGACCCTCTCTATGCTTATAGCAACTCGCAGTTCCATTGTTGAGAATGTAATCTGAAAAATAACATGTTCATGTTTAAAAATTGTATCATTATTATCTTAGATAGTCACTGAAACAAGTTTAGTATACCTACACAGAAAACCAAAAAAATAAGAGTAACCTTGGGAATCGAACCCGGGTTCTTGACATTCTGTGTGCCTATACCACTACACCACAGTTAGCATTTCCCGTAAAAGCGCAAAATTAATAAATTGGAGAAAAATATGAAAAGGCAGGTATAGTTGAATTGAAAACTGTTTTTACACGTCAAAGTGTTAATGACCTTGATATAAGATTGTTTTTTTCCTGTTCTGTGGAAAAACTTTTTCACTACACCCATACTCTTTTGTGATCATAAAAAATCCTATCGTCTGATACGATTAGATCTGCCATTTAGTCTGCAGTTTACTAGTCACACAAAAACCTGGGTATTATCAAATTTATCAAGTTTGAGTCCCATTATTCACAATTTTTTAAAACAGTGAGTGAGTATTACGTCTTAATCGCAAATAAAAGACTTAGTTTTTGATTTGTAGCAAGTGCATTGCCACCACACAGCAGAATTTCCAATCAAATAAATAAAGCTATTCGACAGACGAAAATGTTAATTTGAATTGTGCAAAAATTGGAAAACGATGGAATAGGTACGAAGCGGAAGTAATTGAGAAGAGAGAGTGACATAGGTACAGTTTATCTCTCTCGCTTTAGCGAGTCCGTATTTGCTAAGTAATTTAACATAAACTGAAACGTGAATGTATAGAAGTTTTTTGCTGCTACCAACGATTGCTCGGATGGCGCAGTTGGTAGCACGACGCCACGGTACGGTGGAGGTCCTGGGTTCGAATCCCAGTTCAAGAATTTATTTTTCTGGTCGTACTGTATATTTACGTATTAGTTAGAAACTTGAGAAATACCGTCTCGCTTTAGTCACAAAAATTCTACACGCGCATGAAACACTTATTTGACAAAAAAAACAATTATTTTACAATGTTTACCTACTATTTAAAATTAACACGAACTGGGCTCCACTCAGCGTAATGTTGCGGTAACTCTGAACGCTGTTTATCATTATCAGATACAAAAGCTTGGAGACGGAGAAAGATCGGTCTTTTGTGCAAGCGTCCACAGCGTACAATCCAAGTCTTGGAAAATACCACAAATCCGCGCTCGCTAACTACTGGTCATAGCAATAGCCTATCGAACAAATAGATGGCGCTAGGGTCGCTACATAGTGTAAGTTTCCGTATCCGATTAAATTCAATACCTGTTACAGTTGTGTAATCTCCTTTAGAGTATGTCGTGTGAATCCCTGTGTAGATTACGCTAATGTGTTTATCGTGCATTATTTGCGACGTGGCAGCAAGCATGCCTTTATTCTCGGGTGAGGCTAAAACCCCTCCTGAAGAAAAGTATCCATTATTACTTAAAAGTGGATTATTAGTTAATGAAAATAATCCATTTATTGATTATTTTTGTTTTTAGGGTTCCGTACCTCAAAAGGAAAAACGAAACCCTTGTTCCAAGGGTTTCGAAGTTTTTTCCCTTTTTGCAAGTGTCTTGACAGACAGACAGACAGACAGACGGACGGACAACAAAGGATATAAAATGTTAAAATAAACGATCGAGACGACGAGACGACGACAACCAGTGTTGAGATATTATGGATACTTATTGTGATTATATATTTTGTTTTTAGCGTTTAAATAATGTACATAATGGCTCTTAAAAGCAGCCATATTTCAGCGTCTGGATCAGGGGAGCGCCTTAAAACTCCAAATAACAAATATCTATACGTACCTTCCAAATGACATCTTAATCGTGCCTCGTGCCAACTCGCAGGGATTCTGCGTAGTTTGATATAACAACCCACTGAAGGTACGTAATGATAATTATCTTTTGTACTTTCTGATATAAATAATTGTGATTCATTTTTCATCATCATCATCTCCAGCTTTTTTTTACGTCCCACTGCTGGGCAGAGGCCTCCTTTCAGAATGAGAGGGCTTGGGCTATAGTTCCCACGCGGGTCTAGTGCGGATTGGAAACTTCACACACAGTTGAATTGCTTCGCAGGTGTGTGCAGGTTTAATTTTTACAAAACAAAATTAGACTTTTAATTACCTATTATAAATTATGCTTAACATAAAAATAACAAAAATCCAAAGTGGGCTTTAAAAATCTTAAACAGTGCCGTAGCAAGTCTCTTAGTGACTTAGGCACGAGCTTTCTTATCTGTGCCCTTGAAAATCAAATTTTTATCTCGGTCTAATAATTTTAGCGCTCTTCTAGAGCCTGTGCAGTGTTCCTGAGCCTCTAGTGTAATTAACAGACGAAAAAAGTCTCGATCGCGTTCGCGTTTACGTCTGAATTACTATGGGCACTAGCAGCGCCACTATAGTAGCATGTATCGACAACAAACAATTCCCATACTATTTGACACTTTAACGAGAACGCCATCGAGACGTTTTTGGCCCTTGATTACACTAGGGGTACTGAGCCCTTAGTGTAAATTTCACGTCGCAACAAACATTTCGATCGAGTTCGCGTTAACGTGTTAAATACACACACTTTTTTTCTGAAATTTTGCACGAGCACTGTTGATTTTAATACGTGAAAAAAAAATGTCCCAAAATATTGTGTTCCATTCCATTACCCTTTTCAAATAGGTACATATATGAGAGTAACGGAATGGAAGTGGAATGGAGGTCCAAAAAATGTACGAAATTTTTGGGACATTTTTTTTTCACCTAATAAGATATAACATAAAATGGCCCGGTTGTCAATACGTGCCAAGGCCTGCCGATTTGCCCATTTGAACATTGATGTTACCTATAGTAGTTTATGCAACTGCTACATACTGAGTGTTTTAAGGCCTAATTATGTGGAGTTGCATACATTACTTTATCTACACACATATTATAAGTACTCTAAGATGGGTTCAGAAGCCGAAGGCATATATCATACCCATACCTGTCACGAATTTGACAGTTTTTTTTTAATCATAGACAAACATACCGAGCGGACGTTTTGTAAACTGTTTTTTTTTATTGTAGAAAAAAAAATGTCAAATTATTATTTATACATGTCGGACTGAACTCAACTTATATACGGTTGTAAATTACGTTGGTTTTCAAATTTGAAACATCGAATTCGATATCGAAAAGTCATTACGATATCGAATTCGATGTCGTAATGACTTTTACTTCACTGGCGGTGGTGGTGGTGGAGGTGGTGCTGGGGCTGGCACTGGCGGCGAGCAGTCGTCGTCGTGCTGCAATGCTGGTCATTTTCTACGGTTTCTGAACGCATTATAGGCTCCAAGCCTCCACTCAGACCGGTCTCGTGCTTTCCGCATCCACCGCGGTCCCGCAATCCTTACTAGGTCGTCGCTCCATCCTGTTGGAGGCCTACCGACAGCTCGTCTCCCGGTCCGTGGACGCCATTCGAGAGAACCTTCTAACCTCATCGGCCATCAGGTCTGCGAGCAATGTGCCCCGCCCACTACCACTTAAGTTTCGCAATTCTTCGGGCTATGTCGGTAACTTTAGACTGCGGATATCATCATTTCTGATTCTGTCCCGCAGAGAAACCCCAAGCATAGCCATCTCTATCGCCCTCTGAGTGACTCTGAGCTTCCTTATGAGGCCCATCGTTAGCGCCCACGTCTCATAGTCATCAATGGCAACACACACTGATCAAACACTTTTGACTTCAAACACTATAACACAGTATAATCCTAATCCTAACTAATATTATAAATGCAAAAGTAACTCTGTCTCTCTGTCTCTCTGTCTGTCTGTTTGTTACCTCTTTGTAAAATTGTTACCTATGTGTAAAATACATACAATGAGCTAGTTTTTCTCTTTTTACTTAATAATTTTTGCAGTCGGGTTTTTGTTTTTAAATAAAAATTAAATGCCCTTGGCGTAGGGCAGTCAGTACACATAATGAACAAATATTAGAAAAAAGTCTGTGGCGACACATTCTGCATTGTTTGTGGTAATTGAATATAGAGGGAGTCGCCGCGTCTGGTCCCTTTATAGGATATACTGGCCATTGTGAAAGTATAGTGCTATAAAAATCTTGAAGTGTTTTTAATCATTCTAATTGACTCTTAACCTAAACAGTCGGACAGTGAATAAAGTTACCAACAAGGTGGTGATCTCGATGTGATAAAGATTTTCGTAGAAAATTTTGTTCACGCGGCTGGATATTAATAAAGCATACCACAGTATCGCCGTCGCCCCGGAGGACGAGGAAAAAACCGCAATAATAACTCCGTCTGGATTGGAAGAATTTCCAAGGATGACGTTTGGGCTCAGAAACGCTGCCCAAACGTTTCAGCGTTTCATGAACAGCGAGGTCTTACAGGGGTTAGATTTTTTGTTTGTTACATAGGCGACATTATTAATTATAAGACAACGAACAACAACACAGAGAGCACTGACGTCAGGTTTTTAGTAGGTTGCAAAATTACGGAATTACGGTCAATTTAGCTAAATGCGATTTTGGCAAAACAGAGATCGAATTTCTGGGTTATAACGTAACGAAATTAGTTATCGGCCCACTTAAAGTTAAAGTTGAAGCGATAATAAATTACCCGAGGCCAAAAAACGTGCAACAGCTGAGGCGATTATTAAGGATGGTGAATTTTTAGGGCGCACATGTCACATGCTGCATTAAAACAAGCAGTTTTGAATAAATTTCTATATACATGGGGCTAAGAAAAAGGACAAGACCGAAATCTTATGGGACCCCGAGACCATAGCAGCATTTGAGGAGTGCAAGGAGAGCCTGCGTAACGCGGCCACTTTGTCACATCCTGTAGGTATAACGGGCCTTTGAGGAGTGCAAGGAGAGCCTGCGTAACGCGGCCACTTTGTCACATCCTGTAGGTATAACGGGCCTTTGAGGAGTGCAAGGAGAGCCTGCGTAACGCGGCCACTTTGTCACATCCTGTAGGTATAACGGGCCTTTGAGGAGTGCAAGGAGAGCCTGCGTAACGCGGCCACTTTGTCACATCCTGTAGATATAACGGGCCTTTGAGGAGTGCAAGGAGAGCCTGCGTAACGCGGCCACTTTGTCACATCCTGTAGGTATAACGGGCCTTTGAGGAGTGCAAGGAGAGCCTGCGTAACGCGGCCACTTTGTCACATCCTGTAGGTATAACGGGCCTTTGAGGAGTGCAAGGAGAGCCTGCGTAACGCGGCCACTTTGTAACATGCTGTAGGTATAACGGGCCTTTGACATTGATGTGTGACGCGTTCAATACTTGCGTAGGAGCGGTGTTACAGGAAAAAAAAACAATAATCAAGCAAAAATATAGCACCTACGATAGGGAGCTACTCGCAATTTATTTAGAAATCACACATTTCAGGAACATGCGAATACTCAAAACCTGCGTAACGTAATCGGGTACCTACTTAGTAAACGTTATCGAGAAATTTGTATGACGTTTGGAGCAGCACCCGTTCGTGAGCGAATTTGGAACTAAAATTTAGTATGAGGTTTCGCGATTTCGATATGATAACGTAACGTTACCCAGGATTCTGAAACAGTTTTCTTATGACTATGATAGCTAGCTGTTTCCGATACCAATTGTCAGCCCATACAAAAACAATTAGCCTCCTGACAATACCTCCTGATGTACCTTGAAAACAATTTTCACAATTCCACTCCTTCCAAATTCTAAGCTTATCCATAGTAGGCCATATTTCAATTCAACACTTACAGCTTTTACTTTATAGTCATAAAGTGGATTTGTGATAGTTCAGTCGGCAAGCGGCCACGGAGGCGCAAGGGTCATCTTTTATACATTGTCCAAGCACATAAAATCATTTTATAGCCACGCTATCATCCCGGCCTCTCTTGTTTTATCAAAAATCTATTAAAGGTATTTTTACAGCATCTTCGGGACCAAAATATCAAATCAAAGCCACTTTAAGTGGTTCGAGCGATTGTGTTTCTATGCGGTTTTATTTTATTTTCATTCTGTGAAGAAATTGCTTGCGTTGCTGATTCTTATGCAATAATTATGGTAACTAACGGCGTACCATAGTTAGTCTTAGTAACATGTTATAATATAAATAAAGTAAAAAATATCTTTGCTTTTTTAAATCTATAGGAACATTGTGATGTGATAAATACTAAATCAATGTAAACTAAACGGTCCAAAAGGATAATTCTCTCGTGAGATATATATATATATCTGGAGAAGAATAAAAACAATGACCTTATTACTATCAGCAAGCGACAAGCGCAGTAAGCATCGACTTTTAAACATGAAAGACTGGCCACGCACCTCTTTAGCGCTGACAAAATGCGGCCTTCACTCATTTAGCTGTCATTACATGTCAAACTTCAAGGGAATATACCACAGACAAATATACCATCTGGATAATGTACGACTACCGACCTGCTAATTCATGTCCACAAAATAACAAGTAGTCGCATGATAACAATGACCCGCTAATTCACGAACATAAAATAACAGGTCGTTCTTTATTGACCGAGCGAGCGAAGCGTCAACGTTTCAAATTTGACAAAAATTCTTTCGTATATGTCTGTCCAGCTGTTCTCCTCTACGATGTAAAATGTTGTAAACAGGCTCGATAATTATAGTTTTTTGGAAAAAAAAAATTAGCTCACGTGGTCTACAGCTCACAGAAAGCCCCTAAAATAGCTAAGCTAAGAAAGCTCCAAAAGGCCCTTATTGTCCCTCGCTATGGCTTACACCGATGAAGAAGAGCTCACACCGTAATATAGTGCAAGTTCACTCAGTGGAAGTGCAAGTCCCTTCAAATCTATACGCTCAAGTGCTGAAACTTTTGGGGTGCCTCTTAGCACAATTCGACGGCATCTACACGCGGCGAACATCAATACTTAATTATAAACCCCCAGAAAAAATTAAATTCGTTATTTAAATTTCGACGGGAGAACTGAAATAGTTATATTTACTAATTTTTAATCAATAATAAACAAACCTTTATTATTATTATCAATCAGGCTACCCTTGTTTACGAGTATTCGTGTTAACGATGAACCATCTACACATAGGTATTGTTTTTAATGTTGTGCTAGAAGTGTTGTGAAATTGTGATAAAAGAGAAAGATATAAATTGCTATGCTATAATAGTTTAGCATGTTGGTTCTTTCTCAGTGATTCACAGGTACAATTAGCTAATGTTAGCAGCTTAAATAAATGTTGTAGCTACGTTTCTAGAAATACCTATAAGCGACTCATGTATCCATTCGTTTTGTCAGTAAATTTAGTTCGGTTCAAAACCTAAGTAAATGGCCATATTTTAACACGTATTATAGAAAACTGTATACTGACCCAGGAATCTATGGATTAAAGTCCTACCAATGCAAATAAATAAACAAATATTGTGTTTGTAACATGCCTATCTTTTCTTGTATTGTATACCTCATACCTACTATAGCAAAGAGCTCTTAAATAATAGTCAATGATTAAATAATGGAAACAAAAATAAAAGCAAAAAGTTACCTGTCGTAGGTTCGAACCGTGGACCTCAGTACTGCGAGGCCGATCGACTAACGACTAGACCTCAACTTGCTTACTGCGTTAGCGGACAAAAAACTTGAACGCTTTCATGTCATTACCAGAGGGGGGTCGTTTTCTCTGACGCTGTCTGTACATTGAGATAAATTTAATGAGGTACATACTGACACAAACTTAGAATGACAACAATAATAACTACCTACTTTTATAATCAAATAGGGATTCCACGAAGCGTTAAACAAGTAGGTAAAGCTAAAAAATAAATACAATTAATAATTATTTTCAAAATCTGCAATTCTAAGTCCGCCTTTGTACTATTTTTTTTTTACGACAAGGAAGGCAAACGAGCAAGTGGGTCACTTGTATCTCATTGACATCATTGTTTAAAACATGTCTTTATTTCTGTACCTACTTATTTTCTGTAAGTACAATAAAGCGTTTTATTTACGATTTTTTTTTTACTTTTTAATTTACTTTATAATGACAGCCAAAAAACCGGCCAAGCACGAGATGGACTCGCGCGCTGAAGATTTCGTACCTATAACGTTTTACGGAATCTTTTCTTTGATTTCTATTGTGAGAACTTTTTTGTGTCAAATTTTCTGATTCTAGGTCAACAGGAAGTATCCTTTTGGTTGGTTTACTTGGATTTGACACAGATATACAGACAGACAGACGGACGGACGACGAAGTCATCCTGTAAGAGTTGAATTCGGAACCCTATACAAGAAAAATATCAAGTATCCAGCAGAACATTTTCTATAAACTTAAAACTCGATTGAAGAGTTTTAAAAGAGTTTTCGCGAAATTCATTCCAATCTTTTCGCCCTAAAACCAATAATATCCAAACTTAACTCGATACAAAGTACCAGTTACGCGCTTGTGACGAATTCAGTAGTCTCACCACGTATCATATATAGAGCACTATTGTTTTATAGTTGTAGCAGTTTGCAATTGCTCCGTAATTTATATGTTGCACGCGAGGGATTGCTCCAATTAAAAGAACTCGCTTCCACAAGCTTTGTCGTTTTAAAGTTTGTGTGTCGACTTGTGCCCGGAATCGTAACGGAAACTGTTTTATTGATTTATTCCTTAATTCAAATTATTCTTCGTTCACCTCTTTGTGTGCGTAAGATAAGATGTATATTAGTAGCCATGATTTTTTTTTTTACCAAAATTCTTGAAATTATAATAGATCTAAGTATTAATGACACGACACGTAGAAATTAATCATATCATAAATAACGAGCTTTGATTTAAACTATCATAAAGACAGTAGCTACTTAAAAGAACTTATCTAAATAATCTAAATAAGTATTCATGGTGCATGATGCCTAAAAGGATAGTTGTCGAATTATGGATATTTTGTATCAAAATCACTTATACTCCATTTCTAATATTAGTACCTAAGCATAATGGAATTAACAATCTTCATGTACTTAAAACTTTTTGTCAAATAACAGTTATTATATTTTAGTACCTACCTATCTAAGTAGTAACCATTCTTGTGTTCTTGAAGCCAGGAAACAGTTTTCACCAACAAACAACAATTTTCAACAAACGCCTCGTTTGTTGTAATTTGTAATAACTCAAAATAAACTGGCAAACTATCTATTAAAACACTTTAGTCCATCACACGGAACCTCCAACGCTCGAAGCGTTCTAAATAATTTCCCAACATTAATATTCATTGATTGTTATCTTTCAACATTTCCATTTTAGCCGTGGAAATTTTCGCTTATTATTTCATCGTTGTTCTCGGTTTGGGGTAAACGGTAAACTACGAACAAACTCTAGTTTTATTAGCATAATTAGATAAATCGACCGGTAGTCCAATGAATTTGCTGGGCTATCAATGAGCATTGGTGTTTTGTAAGCATCCTTTATTTATGAGCATTTAATTTTGAGCGTGAATAAGGAAAGTTTTGAGGAGAAAAAGAGTTTATGAAGGTGTTTGAAGAAGACACAATGTACATTCGTATAAAATACCCAATTCACTACAAGCTTAGTTGATAAGAAGTTCTACAACTGTTTTGAATAAGTGTTTGTACGACGAACCGGATGACCGGTCAGAGTACCTGATTATGAAGCTTGAGGTTGGGCCGATATTTGTGTGATGAATACGAATGTTTGTTCTTGGGTCTTGGATGTTTAACATGTTTAAATAAGTAGTATTTATCTATACTTATAAGTATGTGTATCCGTTGTCTAGCAACCCGTAGCACAGGCTTTTATTTATTTATTTATTATGATGTTGACAGGATCAGTTGCTCTGCTGCTAAGTTTTGGTTAAAATATAAAATTTAAATATTCAAATTCAAATTCAAATTCAAAATTTTATTCAGCAAATAGGCTTGTTGAATGCTCTTTTACACGTAATTTTTTTTGAGTCTACCAGCGCTTTCGGAAAGACCATGATTGCCGAGAAGAATGCGCCGCAAGAAACTTGGCACAAAGTCATTTTTTCTAAAAACAAGTTACATTAGCTCTTACAATACGTAACCACAGACAAATTACACAAAGAAACCTCACTCTGTCATTAAAAGATTAAGAGACAAAAAAAAATACCGCATTTTAGAAACAAGTATAAAAAGTAATTATTAGAACAGCAAAACCAGAACACTTTACTTTACTGGCACGTTTTAATTGAGCAGGAGATGTATAGGGTCTCCAGCCAGGTCAAATATCTGTGAAAATTTAAATTACAAAGGGATGTATAGGGTCCCAGAATTTAAGAATAGTTATCGTAATCTGGCTTGTAGTATTACGCTACTTACAGTGTAATTTTTAGCATCCTTTTTCTCCATTTACGTCACTTATGTTTTCGAACACACATCTTCAATTCTTAATTATTTTCTCTACATTCATTTCCATAGGACCCTGGAACGTTTTAAACTCATATTAACACCATTTCACTTTATTTTCACAGCATTTCTTCACGTTCTAAACGTTTTTAAAATCCTACATCTGTTGATTTACCTTTCTTTGCGTTGCACAGTCTTCTACTGAACTCTATAAAACCGGGCTTCGCACGCGCTTATGCGCTACACTTTTTCCTTTTCTTTTGTGATTGTATCTATTTGTTTTCGTTTTTGTTAGCAATGTTATGAACCTGAAAGTAAATTTTGACATGTGTTGACGTCTTTGTTTATATGGTCGTCATGGCAATTTCTGTTTTCTTTTCTCGTCAGCCTGGTGTTTTTATATCTAATCTCCACCAAAATTACTCGTTTCTTCTTGGCCACCTATAAAATTTTGCTTTTAATTTGAAATCTTTTGCGTTCTGATTCTGGAGCCGCCGTCGGGCACGCATCTCCGGCCGAATGCTATATAAGCCGTACAAGCGCCCGACGACGACAGTCTCTCGTCCGCTTTCAATCTAGAAAGTACTAAATTAAAGGCCTTGTCCCGGGGTCGCTAAACCCCGGGACCCTGCAGTGCCATATTAAGTTTTCATTTACTGCGCGGTAAAATAAAAGTCTTCATCTCAAAGTTCTCCAACTTCAAGCGGCGCCTTCGGACACGTCTTGCTCGGCGAGGCGTGTGAGGTCGCCCACCTCGTGCGCACTGTCCTCTGGCGTGCGCCGCCGGGTACTTCATACCTGTGTGCTCCTGGGTGCGTGGCTCATCGCGCGCCCCACTTCGCTACCTGAAATCACCCTCCACGTGCACGCTACGCTATTGACGTGCGCTCTCCGGTACTACCAAGTCTGTGCAATCCCTGGGTGCGTGTCTTAACGTGCGCACCCACTCCACTGCCTACACCATCCCGTACCCGAGCTCCGTCGTGCCGTGCAGTGTGTGCTGGGAAGCACACTTTCCCGCCGCCGCCTTCCTCCGTGCTCCACTCCGCTACGCTTACTTCGCCCCTTTTCCTCTACCACTCCACTTCACACACACCGCCTGTACCCATCACCCACCCTACATATTTTCCCCGAACCACTCATCTTTTTTTTTTTTTTACGAATTTCCTGTAAATATTTGTAAATAATAAATTGTTATTATTTTTCTATAAAACTTTATATTTTCTTTCATTAGTTTTTAGTCCTGGGTTAGTTTGTTTTATTTTTTTTTCACTGTCGCTTCACGACGGGCTAAGTTTGGTTTTTAAAACGTAATTGTAAAGAGGCGATTTTTTGTCACACGTAACTCCCGTCAGATTTTTTAAAGAAATTAAAAGTGAATTCTCTCCTCGTACAAAAAAGGTGTTCGAATTGCATAAATACGTAAATAAATAATAGTCAACGTTAAGAGTAGTCATACTCGTGCTTTGTCAAAACGTCACAATGTAATAAAATTGATAAATTTATGGTGTTAATGGTGTCACTTTTGTACCTTGTTACAATAATACCATTTATGAATCATGTGACGATTTGTACCTAGCCGTAAAGCTACAAAATGCCATAGTCCTAAGCTATTTTTGAAGCTGACTGTACTTACAAGCCGATAAAAAAGTGCCTGCTGAGAATATCTGAGCAAACTTATGCATTCGCAATTTAACTTTTAAGTTAACGAGCTCGCTATCGAAATAATTATGTACATTTATAATTGATAATGCAAACCTATGCCATTATCATTGCTTGAAAGCTTTCTTACGAAATGATGAAAACCATTGTTTACATTATTAGAAAAGAAAAAAAAGACAGACTCTTCATATTTCGTTTATTTTAACATTTATTATTTACGTTTAACAATAATAATTATCATTTAGTTGTAATAATAATATTTAACATTTTTTAAAAATCAATTTCGGACACGTTTTTAAGTAAAATGGGGACAGGTATTCAAAATTGTGTTAAGTTGTATGAGAAAAATATGATAAATGCCGCAAATTTAAATGTTATTAAGTTATTTGTCTTCGAATTGCCGACAGTTTGACGTTTGACCGTTAATTCAAGTCTTAAAATAAACGGAATAATAATAAAATACCATAGTGTTGCGAAGTCTTGTAATTTTTAGTGATTTTAATTTATGTTAGTTTTCTATGTCAGTTGTCTTTTTGGTTGTTTCTGTCATTATTGTATCATTATCGTCTGTCCGAGTTTTTATTACATTATTCCACCTTTTAAATATAGCTATCTTACTTACAGTCCATTTCCATTTATCCCCATACCCAGCATTAATACTTATTTGGTCCAATGTTACGAACTCTTTTGTTTTATGGATTTTGATATTATTTCAGTGTCCTTTGTCAGTTGTCTTTTGTTTGTCTCTGTGTCATTATTGTATTTTAGCCATAGGTCTGAGTTTTATTGTATTATTTCTTTTTCATCTGTTTAACAGTGTCATATTATTTACAGTTCATTTCCATTTATCCCCATTTCCACTAATCAATGTCACTAGTCAAGAGTTTACGGATTGAAACTTAACGTAGTACATAAAATTACTACGTTGTACAAACTTCATGACTCTAAACTAAGAATAACACGTACTAGGTAATAGTGGACATTTGAAATTTGTACAAAGCCACACTCTTCATTTCTCAGTGGGGGCACGGAGCGAGGCGTGTCGCATGTCACCGCAGCTCTGGCGCAGCGCAGTGTGTCTAACATTAACAGTACTTATCTGACTGTTTCTCAAAAAGTTGTCCCGTCAGGAAATATTTTTAAACCTCATACTACATGCATATAATTTCGGACATGCATGCAGTAGGTTTCAATTATTTCCTGACGGGACAACTTTTTGAGAAACACTCATCTTCAATTTAAGGATTCCTCATTAGCGTTCTTGGCGCTACATAGTGATTGAATAGATGAACTGTGAAAATGTTTTAAAGGACAAGGAACGCCAACAAGCAAGCGGGTCAGTTTACGGAAAGTGATCACTGCTGCCGCTACCTGCAACACCTATCATGAGCTTTTAGGTGAAGGGCATGGACCATAAAAGGTGAAGGGTAACATTTCAAGGAAACTTGCACACTCCTGAGGAGCAATTCAATGTTATGGTTGTAGTGGAAACTATAGCCCAAGCCCATCTCTTCTCCTCTGACAGAAGCACTGGGTACAGTGATAAGTCACATTCTCAGAGGAGGCCTGTGCCGAGCAGTGGGGCGTAATTAGACTGAAGATAATAATGAACACAATGGTAAGTCAAATAAAAGCTTGTAATAAAAACTACATGATTGTGTCTTGAAACATCGATGTAATTTCATTGAGACGCTGCGTTTAGTGCATATACTGTGACACTACGTGAACGTACACGGAAATTAACATTGCCTTGCCGGCCGTGTCCACGGGCATTATAATATTTATGTATGTGCTTGAACCGAAACACCTGACTCATGAAAATGCAGCATTTAAAACTAAGTAATTCCGAGTTTAATATGGACGTACCTACTGGTAGTTTTACTCACTTTTGAATAAATGTTCTTGCGGACAAAATAGATTATCAAAAAACTTTTTTAAAACTTTTTAAAATGCACGTGGAAGTTGTAAGTCAACTTTACGTAGGTACTTAACTAGGTACTTACTCAAGACAAATTTTGAATGTAAGATTGCTGAAAAAAAAAATTGTTTTCTCATCCAAGATTTTGTAGTGGTTAGGTATAAACCAAAATGTTCAACCAAATATTTTACTTAAGTGACACGAAAGAACCTACGGGCGCATCGGCCATACATTTCTAGTATAAAACTGAATTGTTTATAAATAAATACCAAACAACATCACATTCCGTGAAATACCTCGAGGAAAGGTAATTTGCTTTATCTTTTTGCGAAGTACGAAGAGCGCACTCAATTATTCCATGCTCACACGAATTACTTTTTACTTTCTGTAAAAGGAGTTATATCATATGGCGACTTGGTTAAGGCTGAGTTGGAGACAATAATAAACAAGAGCAGAGTAAGCGTTCAAAAATCGTTCGTTTAACAGTTAGATTATTTATTCAGGCACCATTAATATCATCACCAGTTTTTATACGTCCCACTGCTCTGGCTACAGGTTTCCTCTCAGTATGAGGTCCATTAGGCAAGCGTCCACATGTCGGTATCGTACGCAACGGACGCATCGCACGCTATGAAAATATATGCAATGTGCGATGCGTACGACGCGGACAGGTGGACGCACTTATGTATGTATGTATGTATGTATGTATGTATATCTCTTTATTGCACATAAAACAAAAAAAAAATACAGATAACAGAACAAAAGCAAATGTACAAAGGCGAACTTATCCCTATGAGTTATATGAGTTTCACGCAGTTATACAAAGAATACAACGATCCGTTGCGTGCGATGTGTCCGTTGCGTACGATACCGACATGTGGACGCTTACCTTAATGCTATTATTGCTTTTATTGTAGGTATCTTTTTTGCTCTGAAATATTTCGTTGGGCATACGGTATTTGCTTCAAATTTACAGGCTATCACTTTATATTGATTGGCTTTTTTATTGTTTATTTGCTGCTCCTTGTAAATGCATACGGAAGTTGTAAGCTTCCTTACGTGAAATATTGTTTCCATGGCGATTTTCACTGTCCAAAATTGTGAGTGATTTGTTCATCGGAAATACACTATCCAAAAACATAGTCGCCATTTTCGCTCGTCAACATAATTGTCTCTATTCTTACCTATTGAATATTATCAGTTTAATATGTCAGAAAGTATTATAAGTTGGTAGGACTATGTCATGCCTCTCATCGTGACAACAAACAAACCAGTAAAACGTGTAGGCAATTTAACAGCGCATGACACCAAGTGGCCTGTCTACCCTTACTCCCGTCAGAGAAGACGCAGATGTTAAATATTAATAACACAATTTGGGATCCAGCCTTATCTCGCGTGGTCCACGCTCCCATCTCGCAAACACTCCATCAGTCATAACGGACAAGTTCTAAGAGAAACAGGGCTAATAAGACGACCATTCACAAACAAGCTAGTTCGGCTGCTCAATAACAAAGTGTAGGCGTATGGGGCGAATAATTCCGGGAATTTCTGACCTACATTATAATTACCTACACTGATGTAGCGCTGCAACGTTTTTCTAATATTATCAAGTTAAATTTAATTAATATTATAAAAACATGTCAGCGCTGTATTGATTTTCAGAGCTTTTTCTTCGCTTTATTTTAACAAGATAATAATATTGCCGTATTTTTAATCGTATGGCTCAATTTACAGTCGCTTACATTATCATTCAGAGTAAGCGACTCGGTAATCGTGCTGTGAGGTCACTCTTTGACATGTACAGCAGCCGTAATTGCCGTAACAGTGCGTAAATAAATTTGTAACCGGCTAGCCGGTCGGAGAAAATGAGAACATAAAAATAAAAACTATATACAAATTGTCCCAGTCAGCACTGCTCTTGAAAATAACTTTGTGACACTGGCCTTAACACAGCAGGATAGGTAGAAAGGCAGGGCAGGGTATTAGGGTAGCCTCGGAGCTTCCAGTAGGCTTCAGTCTTCAGCGGCGGTCTGCTCCGAGGCAGTAGGGCGACGGGAACCAGACAGCGGAAGAGACGCGAAAGGTGGAGCGGGTAAGGAAGGGCTGCATTAGTGGCAGCCCTTTTTTACTATAAGTATTAAAAATAGATCGCTGATAAATAACAAATAATATCGAAAGCAAATCTAAAGAGCGGCTTACGCCTTGCCAAATAATTTCAAAGTCCAGGAAAAAAACAAAAGCCAATCGGTAATTTGGAATTTTGAATTTAGTTCGAATTGTAAGCGGCCAGTTGCGCGCCAAAGAGGTCGGCCACGTTACAAATGTATGTGCGAAATTACAGTTGTAATTTATCATGAGCTTTTCGGTGAAGGAAAACATCGTGGCCTCGAGATCGGAACTATAGAACAAGCCCTCTCATTGCCCTCTGCGTCTTTGCTTCTGATAAAAACTGAAAGTAGTCTAGTTCCGTATCCCGTTTAAATATCAGGAAATGCCTTCTAAAGTGCACCTGTAAGATACCTATTCCAGATATACATCTACGAAATTTTGTCTACTTATAATTAAATTGCTCACCAGCAACCACAATGTCAAGTCAACAGTACGAGTATGATTTCATGCAGCACTACTATCACACGAATCAACACATGTCACAGTAGATATCAAACTATCAACTATTAGGTACATTCGTCTTTGAACATTTGCATTTGTTCCGTTATTTGTTATTTTAAGTTTTATGTGCAATAGATATAAGCGCTTAGTTGATGCAACTTGTGACCAAAGGGCTGGCAGTTTTCTCTCTCAAAGAATCAGCATCGCTATTCAGCGAGGCAACGCCGCCAGCCTTTTGGGCACTATGCCATGGGGGCCTTATATAGATTTAATTTAGTTTTAAGTTGTAGTTTATTTAGTTTAAGCTTAGATTTAATGACATTGTAAATTGCTTTTATTATGTAAATAAAGTAGTTCTTCTCATAGATATACATTCATACATAGCTACTTCATTTATACTAACTCATTTCGAGCTTATAAAAAAACATACATTTGTCCACAAAATAACGCCTGCGTTGCGAATTCCTTTACTTTTTGTTTTATGGATTTTGATTTTGTTGTTATTATTTATCTTTTATCGTAATGGGTCATTATTACCTATAATCAATAATGATTCGCCCCAAACTAAGAACTAACGAAGTAAGTTTCACTTCAACATGACTCGTTAGCATAAAAGGTGGCGCCCCCCATTCTCTCCAGGTCTGGATCCCGATAACCCATGAAGTAATTCTGATCATGTTTGCATAAAAAATGTATTCATGTCAACTATTTACATACTAAATTACATGCAGTTTGGATTAACGATTCTCAACATATGAACTCCAATTCGCCCACTTTCTCCACAATGAAAACTCACTCGTTTCACTCGGACGTTCAATAATTCAATACTAGCGCATGGTTTTTGTATCTCACTCGAGTCATCATTATCATCATCATGTCAGCCGAAAGTCGTCCAATGCTGGACATACCCCCCCCCCCCCAGGTCCTCCTCTCAGACCAGTCTTGCGCTCTCCGCATCCACCGCGATCCCACGATCCTCACCAGAGGGTCGAGCACGACTTTTAGAAACCTGCGTCACGTAAAATCGAATAGTAAACGTTGTCGAGTTTGTATGATGACGTTTGGAACAGCGCCCGCCTGTGAGCGTATTTGGAACTGAAATTTAGTATGAGGTTTCTCGATCTCGATACGATAACCGTGACGTTACGCAGCATTCGTAAAGTCGTGCTCGACCCTCTGGTCGTCGCTCCATCTTATTGGACTTGTTACTCGAGTGTTTTTACCTATTAACAAAGTTCCAGGGGTGAATTACGACAACTATTCGTAATTGAATAGATTTCGTTAACGTGCCTGCAAACTTTCCTAATCATAATGAGGATATCACGTTGGTACAAAGTAGTGGCTGTCGTTTGTTGGAGAAACTAGGTTTAGTTCACTAATGTTTGCCAAAAAAAATTTGCCATACTGATTCCCAAAATGCTTTTTTTTCTGAAACTGTAAATAATATACTTCTCAGGATTTTTATAAAACAAACCCAACCTAAACTATACATTTCTACGTGATGGCCCTGAAATAAATCCTGAAATATTTAGGTACAGTTTCCGAAAGAGCATTTCGGGGAATGAAATATTTTGAAAATTAATCAGTTCGGAAAATTTTTTTTGGCCAAATGAATGGATTGAATACCATATTTTTAAAGATGGTTCGGTATAAAATGAAAAAGAAAAGGTTTGCTGCAAGAAACTTTTCTCTATAATACAAGTATAAGTATAAAAATACAAGTCTATACTGATTTTTACGGCAACTGTTTTATTTGAATAAATTTTATTGTTTATTACATACTTACTCTTCCTTATAAAATTAGCTAAAAGAAGTACCTTTTTGTATATATTTTTTACGGTTTTCCTGTTTGGATTCTTTATTGTAATTTAAATACTCACTGAAACAGGAATACATAGAGACCCAGAAAAAATAACTAGCCCCGGGAATCGAACCAAGATTCTTGATATTCCGTGTCACGTGCTGTACAGCTACACTAAAATTAGTAAGTACCTACTAACAAACAGTAATTTACCTTCTCAACATCAAAGTTAGTGCTAACTAATTTTAACTTATAAAACCAAATATCTTAACGCCAATCAAGGAAAAATCAGAGAGGAGGCCAGTGCCCAGCAGTGGGACGTAAAAAAGGGTTGGTGATGAAGAGAAAATGTGCCTCAGTATGTTACCTTCTGTAAATAACTAATCATGACTATCACTGTCTATAGACTCTCGCAAAGCAAAGCATTCCTGATGAACCTCGTACCTAACCCAAGGAAATCTAACCTCGTTTTCCTAAAACACTTCATCAATTACCAACCAAATTCTTGCACAAAAATACAGGCGATGAAAAAGTCCTTCCCTTATTTTTTCGCCGGAAGCTTCAATCACTTCTCGTTAACAGCACAACAGCAATCCGGTATTCCGGCATCAGCTTTATACATCCCGGTGCGACGGCGGACACTAATCAAATTGCTTTGTGACAGCAGCTCACATCACCCGATACGTCGTAATGCTGCGGTGAGAGTGAGGGGTGATGAGCGTATTGTATCGGTTTTCATTCTGGATTTGTGTCTTTAGGTCTCGCGGAAAGTAGGACTTTATGCAAGGTAACAGTTTACGATTATTGTAAATGTTTTAATGTATTCCAGGCCAAGATATCTTAAGCTAAAGTGTAGCACCGGGAAACTACTCGCAGGAATAGGTGTGGGGAAAGAAACTAACCAATACGGTTTCATCATAATGTATAGTAAACTGAAAGGAAATCTGTGCCATGGTACCTACGGGAACCAGATTGATGGTTGGAAGGATATCGGGTTCTGTTAAGTAACGGTTTTTACACTGCTAGCCCACAGACTGATGGGACCGATCAGAGATGGCTAAAAGGTGTCGTGGCCATAGTGAGAGGTAGTAAAGAAGGAAGGAGAAGGAGTAGCCCGGGCTAGATAGTGGAAGGAATAGCTCCAGATAGTTCACGGTTGGAAGTCCGTGGTCAACGAGTGGCCATGAATTAACATTCATGTTCATGTTCATTCATGTTTCTCTCTCTCTCTCTCAATTACCGACTGGTCTGTCAGCGATTGACACTAGGCGAACCACTCGTCTTCCGAGCGTTGTCATCAGAGGCCTTTGTGTAAAATTCCGGTAAGGTGTAATGATCATGCGTATGGTTGGGGTTTTATCCTGCCCAAAATGCAATAAATACTTTGGCAAAATACTTTATTAAAAAATAATTCAAAATATTGAACATCTAAGAAATATTGAACCGTCAGATCTGTCGTGCCTTGCGCCCGATACTTTGTAATACGGACAGACAGACAGGCGACATATCAGTAGAGACAGACTATTGCCATAGGCCGACGAATTGTGTAGGCGGGTGTAGAATTCGACCAGCTTTGCGTGGCAGTCGAGTTGAAAAGACATAAAGCAAATTGGTATCTTGTTGCAGCTTTCCTCGAATGTCAGTAGTGTAATTAAACTACGGGACTTAAGGATTGATATTAACATCATCATTATCACCAGCCTTTTTTACGTCCGTCTGCTGGGCACAGGCCTCCTCTTGGAATGAGAGGGCTTGGGCTATAGTTTTTTATTCTATCTTGTAGTTCCCGCTAATAACAAAATAATCAAAGCGGTCCGTGATCGAAAAAAGGATGAGAACCAATGTAGGTATTAATCACAATTGTCAACTGCACAAGCGAAACGGGTTAAATAAAATTACATTCAGTTCCTTTTGGATGCAAGTCTGGTGCGAGCGGTATCACACAAATACGAATTCCCCTCAAATACAGAACACACAAAGTAAAATTTAATGACCTGCCTGTTTACATGGGCGACTGGGACTATGTACCGGGCGCAAAGCACTTAAAACAGGAGTTGCTAGCACTCGCTTTCCCGTCTGCTAGGCTGCCAAAAATTACAGGCAGTGACCACATTGGTATTCTTTTTTTTTATGACACAGGGAGGAAAACGAGCAAGCGGGTCACCACCACCCATGAGAACTAGCAACTACAAGAGAGTCATTCGTCTTTTGCCGGCCTTTAAGGGAGGAAAAGGGATAGAGGAAAGGGGGGAGGGGGATCGGGCCTCCGTCTTGTAGTGCAAAAATTGTAGTGCATACAAGCTTAAGGCGACTCCCGTCATTAAATGCTTTGTGGTTCCAGGCTTTTTGTTAGCATTCATTATTTCAGGAATCCACCCGTACAGATATTTGCTAACTTTGTAGAACTTAATTATTTTCAGTCTGTATAATTATTCATTGTTTAAAGTGACGTTACGTGTGATGTGATTTTGCTTGTTATAATTTATTATTAATACAGAAGTTTAAAAGTTTATAACAGTAATTTATAATAGTGTCCTCAAAACACGAAAGTGCTTTTATGAAACGAGCCCTGACGAGTTTCATAACAAGTTCACACGAGTGCTTTAAGGCCTAACATAAATGTCATTTATTATGTAAAGAAAGAAGGAAAAAAGAAAGAAATGTTTATTGCCACAGCGAAAATCAGCGAAATCGAAAACAAAACAGTGCCCTAAGCACGACTTGTCGAATCCTGCGTCACGTAAACTCGAATAGTAAACTATAACGAGTTTGTATGACGTTTGGAACAGCGCCCGCCCGTGAGCGTATTTGGAACTAAAATTTAGTATGAGGTTTCTCGACCTCGATACGATAACCGTAACGTTACGCAGCTTTCGTAAAGTCATGCTCGACCCTCAGAACATAATACAGTACACAATATACAAGACGCATTTCAAAATTACAGTCTTAAACACATTAGTATTACTTATGGCAAAAGGACTTGTGGGTTATGTAAGCTTGCCAGTTTAGATTAGCCCTTGATCCTTATAAACTGCGCAAAAATCAAAATACTTAGCTTACGTTAACTACAAACGCTTTTATCTAATTGCATTAACATTTGACCCGGAACAGGGTACCGTTAATTGCCCAGCAAATTTTCCAGCCAGCTTGAATTCTGCCCACGTGGCCCAATAAACTACTGGGAGCATTTAGTGGGACGCGCCCTGGCTCCAAACACGGTGTTTCTCTCGCGAATTGTAAGATGGTACCCCCAGATTTATTCTACCGTAATTGTACGGGACTTTTTCTTTTGTTGAAAGCGGGGGATTTAACTATTAAATGCTGGCTCTCTCTGCAGAAGAGAGAAGGCGTAGGTAGGGTTCATTCGAGATGCTATTTGTTTCAAACTATTTGAAACTGTCTGTCATAAACTTAGTAGCTGTTACTTTGCTCTCGGTGGAATAACCGCCATTTTGTTCGGCCGCTTATGTTCCTGTTCATTTCAAATCAATTGTATAAGCATTCGTATCCGGGGAAACATTATCAAGTAAATACTATACTAAACAAATTTTCAGACTCGTAGTCGTAAAAAGCATAAGGTAAACGTAAACATACTGATATTTGACACCCTGCCTCTACTTCACCATCTTTACAATTGTCAGTTTTATATAACAACTAGTATTTTGGGTGGGGGCCGCGGGCCCCGAGGGGCCCGCGGAGGGTTCCCTGCCACCATGTTTTTTTTTAATATCCTTAACCTAACCAATTATCAAACTAACAAACTAACCAACTAACTAACCAACCAATCAACTAACCAACTAACAAACTAACCAACTAACAAACTATCAAACTAACGAACTAACCAACTAACCAACTAACCAACTATCAAACTACCAAACTAACCAACTAACCAAATATCAAACTACCAAACTAACCAATTAACCAACTATCAAACTACCAAACTAACCAACTAACCAAGTATCAAACTATCAAACTACCAAACTAACCAACTAACCAACTATCAAACTACCAAAATAACCAACTAACCAACTATCAAACTACCAAACTAACCAACTAACCAAGTATCAAACTATCAAACTACCAAACTAACCAACTAACCCACTATCAAACTACCAAAATAACCAACTAACCAACTATCAAACTGCCAAACTAACCAACTAACCAAGTATCAAACTAACAAACTATCAAACTAACCAACTAACTAACCAACAAACTAACAAACTAACCAACTAACCAACTAACCAACTAACCAACTAACCAACCAACCAACCAACAAACCAACTAACCAAATAACCAACCAACCAATCAAGCAACCAACCAACCAACTAACCAACCAACAAACTAACCAACTAACCAATCAACCAACCAACTAACAAACTAACCAACTAACCAACCAACCAATCAACAAACCAACCAACCACTCAACCAACTAACCAACCAACCAATCAACCAACCAACTAACAAACTAACCATCTAACAAACTATCAAACTACCAAACTAACCAACTAACCAACTATCAAACTACCAAACAAACCAACTAACCAAGTTTCAAACTATGAAACTAACCAACTATCAAACTACCAAACTAACCAACTAACCAAGTATCAAACTATCAAACTACCAAAGTAACCAACTAACCAACTATCAAACTACCAAACTTATCAACTAACCAACTATCAAACTACCAAACTAACCAACTAACCAAGTATCAAACTATCAAACTAACCAAGTATCAAACTATCAAACTACCAAACTAACCAACTATCAAACTATCAAACTACCAAACTAACCAACTATCCAACTATCAAACTATCAAACTACCAAACTAACCAACTAACCAACCAACCAACAAACCAACTAACCAAATAACCAACCAACCAATCAACCAACCAACCAACCAACCAACCGACCAACCAATAAACCAACTAACCAACCAACCAACCAACCAACCAACCAACAAACTAACCAACTAACCAACCAACCAAGTATCAAACTATCAAACTGCCAAACTAACCAACTAACCAACTATCAAACTACCAAACTAACCAACTAACCAAGTATTAAACTATGAAATTAACCAAGTATCAAACTATCAAACTACCAAACTAACCAACTAACCAAGTATCAAACTACCAAACTAACCAACTAACCAAGTATCAAACTATCAAACTACCAAACTAACCAAGTATCAAACTATCAAACTACCAAACTAACCCACTAACCAACTATCAAACTACCAAACTAACTAACTAACCAAGTATCAAACAATCAAAATACCAAACTAACCAAGTATCAAACTATCAAACTACCAAACTAACCCACTAACCAACTATCAAATAACCAAACTAACCAACTAACCAAGTACCAAACTATCAAACTAACCAAGTATCAAACTATCAAACTAACCAAGTATCAAACTATCAAACTACCAAACTAACCAACTAACCAACTAACCAACTATCAAACTACCAAAGTAACCAACTAACCAACTATCAAACTACCAAACTTATCAACTAACCAACTATCAAACTACCAAACTAACCAACTAACCAAGTATCAAACTATCAAACTACCAAACTAACCAACTATCAAACTATCAAACTACCAAACTAACCAACTATCCAACTATCAAACTATCAAACTACCAAACTAACCAACTAACCAACCAACCAACAAACCAACTAACCAAATAACCAACCAACCAATCAACCAACCAACCAACCAACCAACCAACCAACCAACCAACCAACAAACTAACCAACTAACAAACTAACCAAATAACCAACCAACCAATCAACCAACCAACCAACCATCCAACCAACCAACCAATAAACCAACTAACCAACCAACCAACCAACCAACCAACCAACCAACCAACCAACAAACTAACCAACTAACCAACCAACCAAGTATCAAACTATCAAACTGCCAAACTAACCAACTAACCAACTATCAAACTACCAAACTAACCAACTAACCAAGTATTAAACTATGAAATTAACCAAGTATCAAACTATCAAACTACCAAACTAACCAACTAACCAAGTATCAAACTACCAAACTAACCAACTAACCAAGTATCAAACTATCAAACTACCAAACTAACCAAGTATCAAACTATCAAACTACCAAACTAACCCACTAACCAACTATCAAACTACCAAACTAACCAACTAACCAACTAACCAAGTATCAAACAATCAAACTACCAAACTAACCAAGTATCAAACTATCAAACTACCAAACTAACCCACTAACCAACTATCAAACAACCAAACTAACCAACTAACCAAGTACCAAACTATCAAACTAACCAAGTATCAAACTATCAAACTACCAAACTAACCAAGTATCAAACTATCAAACTACCAAACTAACCAACTAACCAACTAACCAACTATCAAACTACCAAACTAACCAACTAACCAAGTATCAAACTATCAAACTAACCAACTATCAAATTATCAAACTACCAAACTAACCAATAACCCAGTATCAAACTATCAAACTAACCAACTAACCAACCAACCAACCAACAAACCAACTAACCAAATAACCAACCAACCAATCAACCAACCAACCAACCAACCAACCAACCAACCAACCAACCAACCAACCAACCAACAAACTAACCAACTAACAAACTAACCAAATAACCAACCAACCAATCAACCAACCAACCAACCAACCAACCAACCAACCAACCAACTAACCAACCAACCAACAAACTAACCAACTAACCAACCAACCAAGTATCAAACTACCAAACTAACCAAGTATCAAACTATCAAATTACCAAACTAACCAACTAACCAACTATCAAACTACCAAACTAACCAACTAACCAAGTATCAAACTACCAAACTAACCAACTGACCAAGTATCAAACTATCAAACTACCAAACTAACGAACTAACCAACTACCAAACTAACCAACTAACCAAGTATTAAACTATGGAACTAACCAACTTTCAAACTATCAAACTACCAAACTAACCAAGTATCAAACTATCAAACTACCAAACTAACCAACTTTTAAACTAACCAACTAACCAACCAACAAACTAACAAACTAACAAACTAACGAACTAACCAACCAACCAACCAACCAACAAACCAACTAACCAAATAACTAACCAACTAATCAACCAACCAATAAACCAACTAAACAACCAACAAACCAACTAACCAACCAACCAACCAACCAACAAACTAACCAACTTACTTACCAACTAACCAATCAACTAACCAACTATCAAACTAACCAAGTATCAAACTATCAAACTACCAAACTAACCAAGTATCAAACTATCAAACTACCAAACTAACCAACTAACCAACTACCAAACTAACCAACTAACCAAGTATCAAACTGTCAAACTAACCAACTATCAAACTATCAAACTACCAAACTAACCAATTAACCAAGTATCAAACTATCAAACTAACCAACTAATCAAGTATCAAACTATCAAACTAACCAACTATTCAACCAACCAACCAACAAACCAACCAACCAACCAACCAACCAACCAACAAACTAACCAACTAACCAACTAACCAACCAACCAACCAATCAACCAACCAACTAACAAACTAACCAAGTATCAAACTATCAAACTACCAAACTAATTAACTAACCAACTATCAAACTACCAAACTAACCAACTAAAAAACTAACAAACTTACCAACTAACCAACCAACCAACCAACATACCAACTAACCAAATAACCAACCAACCAACCAACCAACCAACCAACCAACTAACCAACCAACCAACCAACAAACTAACCAACTAACCAACCAACCAACCAATCAACCAACCAACTAACAAACTAACCAAGTATCAAACTATCCAACTACCAAACTAATTAACTAACCAGTTATCAAACTACCAAACTAACCAACTAACCAACTATCAAACTACCAAACTAATCAACTAACCAACTATCAAACTACCAAACTAACCAACTAACCAAGTATCAAACTATCAAACTAACCAACTATCAACTTATCAAACTACCAAACTAACCAACAATCAATTTTGTATGGCGGCCATCTTGTTTTCGCCATTTTGAAAAAACTTTGACCGGCTCACCCATTGGTTCGCTGTTCTGAGCGACTTTAGTTCCGGGCAAACTCGGTAGGTCAAGTCGATACATAGAGCTACCCCATGTGTCGGGTCAGTTTCCAAGTTCAGGTCGGTTTTATATATTTTTGTTGATCGTGGCGGCATTTTTGATGCGATGGTGTATAGAATCGAACCCAACCTCTAAAGGCTGCTACAAAACAACAGTAAGTCAGTGAGTCAGACATAACATTATATGGCCGCCATCTTGGAAAATTGAGAAATCGAAAAAATAATTATGGCGTTAAATATTATGGTCTTCTAGAGCCCTGGATGCAAAATTTCAATCGAATCAAACAAAAAAAATTTCGCCGCCATTTTGAATCCGCCATCTTGGAAAAATAACTGCTTCATTAGATTACCCTTCCTATTTTGAACAACATTAGTTCAAGCACCTTATATCTATCTAGACTGGCCTCTGAGATATTCGCTTTTCAATTTTGTATGGCGGCCATCTTGTTTTCGCCATTTTGAAAAACTTTGACTGGCTTACCCATTGGCTGGCTGTTCTGAGAGACTTTAGTTTCGGGCAAACTCGGTAAGTCAAGTCTTCGCGGAGAACTACTCATGTGTCAGGTCAATTTCCACATTCAGGTCAATTTCATACTTTTTTAGTGGTCGAGGCGGCATTTCTGATGCGATGTTGTAGAGAGTTGTACCCCACCCTTCATGGGTTCTTCAAAACAGCATGTCAGTGAGCCAGATTTTCCATCGTATGGCGGCCATCTTGGAAAATTTAAAAATCGAAAAACCAATTACGGCGTTTGATTCAGTGGCCCTCAAGAGCCCTGGATGCAAAATTTCAATCGAATCAGAGCAAAAAAGAAAATGGCCGCCATTTTGAATCCGCCATCTTGGAAAAAAAAATATCCCGATAGATTACCCCTCCCACCCTGAATGACATTTGGTCGAGCACCTGTCATCCATCTCGATTGGTTTGCGAGATAATCGCGTTTCAATTTTGTATGGCGGCCATCTTGTTTTCGCCATTTTGAAAACATTTTGACCGGCTCACCCATTGGCTGGCTGTTCTGAGCCACTTTGGTTTCGGGCAAACTCGGTAGGTCAAGTCGTTCCAGAGAGCTACCCCATGTGTCAGGTTACTTTCCACGTTCAGGTCGATTTCGTATTTTTCCTGGGGTCGGGGCGGCATTTTGGATACGATGATGTATACAGTTCCACCCCACCCCTCGTAGGTTCTTCAAAACAGCATGTCAGTGAGTGAGTCAGTGGGTATCGAGCTATATATATTATAACTAGTATTTTGGGTGGGGGCCGCGGGCCCCGAGGGGCCCGCGGAGGGTTCCCTGCCACCATGTTTTTTTAATATCCTAACCAATTATCAAACTAACAAACTAAGCAACTAACCAACTGTCCAACTAACCAACAAACAAACTAACCAACCAACCAACTAACCAACAAACAAACTAACCAACTGTCAAACTTTAAAACTACCAAACTAACCAAGTATCAAACTATTAAACTACCACACTAACCAACTAACCAACTATCAAACTATCAAACTAACCAACTATCAAACTAACCAACTAACCAACCAACAATTTAACAAACTAACAAACTAACCAACTAACCAACCAACAAACCAACTAACCAAATAACCAACCAACCAATCAACCAACCACCCAACCAACCAACCTACCAACCAACCAACCAACAAACTAACCAACTAACCAACCAACCAATCAACCAACCAACTAACAAACTAACCAACTAACAAACTATCAAACTACCAAACTAACCAAATAACCAAGTATCAAACTACCAAACTAACCAACTAACCAAGTATCAAACTACCAAACTAACCAACTAACCAAGTATCAAACTATCAAACTACCAAACTAACCAACTAACCAACTATCAAACTACCAAACTAATCAACTAACCAACTATCAAACTACCAAACTAACCAACTATCGAACTGTCAAACTAACCAAGTATCAAACTATCAAACTATCAAACTAACAAACTAACCAACTATCAAACTAACCAACTAACCAACCAACAATTTAACAAACTAACAAACTAACCAACTAACCAACCAACAAACCAACTAACCAAATAACCAACCAACCAACCAACCAACCAACCAACCAACCAACCAACCAACCAACCAACAAATTAACCAACTAACCAAGTATCAAACTACCAAACTAACCAACTAACCAAGTATCAAACTATCAAACTACCAAACTAACCAACTAACAAACTATCAAACTACCAAACTAACCAACTAACCAATTATCAAACTACGGAACTAACCAACTAACCAAGTATCAAACTATCAAACTAACCAAGTATCAAACTATCAAACTACCAAACTAACCAAGTATCAAACTAATCAACTGACCAAAAACCCAACCAACAAACTAACAAACTAACCAACTAATTAACTAACCAACCAACCAACCAACAAACCAACTAACCAAATAACCAACCAACCAATCAACTTACCAATAAACCAACTAACCAACCAACCAATCAACCAACCAACTAACCAACTAACCAAATAACCAACCAACCAAATAACCAACTAACTAACCAACCAACCAACCAACCAACCAACAAACTAACCAACTAACCAACCAACCAATCAACGAACCAACTAACAAACTAACCAGGTATCAATCTATCAAACTACCAAACTAACCAACTAACCAACTATCAAACTACCAAACTAACCAACTATCAAACTACCAAACTAACCAACTAACCAAGTATCAAACTACCAAACTAACCAACTAACCAAGTATCAAACTATCAAACTACCAAACTAATCAACTAACCAACTATCAAACTACCAAACTAACCAACTAACCAAGTGTCAAACTATCAAACTACCAAACTAACCAACTAACCAACTATCAAACTACAAAACTAACCAACTTTCAAACTAACCAACTAACCAACCAACAAACTAATAAACTTACCAACCAACCAACCAACAAACCAACTAACCAAGTAACTAACCAACCAGTCAACCAACCAACCAACCAACTAATTAACCAACAAACCAACTAACCAACCAACCAACCAACCAACCAACCAACCAACCAACAAACTAACTAACTAACCAACCAACCAACTAATTAACGAACAAACCAACTAACCAACCAACCAACCAACCAACCAACCATCAAACTAACCAACTAACCAACCCACCAACCAATCAACTAACCAACCAACCAAGTAATTAACCAACAAACCAACTAACCAACCAACCAACCAACCAACCAACCAACCAACCAACCAACAAATTAACCAACTAACCAAGTATCAAACTACCAAACTAACCAACTAACCAAGTATCAAACTACCAAACTAACCAACTAACCAAGTATCAAACTATCAAACTACCAAACTAACCAACTAACAAACTATCAAACTACCAAACTAACCAACTAACCAATTATCAAACTACGGAACTAACCAACTAACCAAGTATCAAACTATCAAACTAACCAAGTATCAAACTATCAAACTACCAAACTAACCAAGTATCAAACTAATCAACTGACCAAAAACCCAACCAACAAACTAACAAACTAACCAACTAATTAACTAACCAACCAACCAACCAACAAACCAACTAACCAAATAACCAACCAACCAATCAACTTACCAATAAACCAACTAACCAACCAACCAATCAACCAACCAACTAACCAACTAACCAAATAACCAACCAACCAAATAACCAACTAACTAACCAACCAACCAACCAACCAACCAACAAACTAACCAACTAACCAACCAACCAATCAACGAACCAACTAACAAACTAACCAGGTATCAATCTATCAAACTAATAAACTAACCAACTAACCAACTATCAAACTACCAAACTAACCAACTATCAAACTACCAAACTAACCAACCAACCAATCAACCAACCAATCAACCAACCAACTAACAAACTATCAAACTACCAAACTAACCAACTAACCAACTATCAAACTACCAAACTAACGAACTAACCAAGTATCAAACTACCAAACTAACCAACTAACCAAGTATCAAACTACTAAACAAACCAACAAACCAAATAACCAACCAACCAATCAACTTACCAATAAACCAACTAACCAACCAACCAATCAACAAACCAACTAACCAAATAACCAACCAACCAAATAACCAACTAACTACCCAACCAACCAACCAACCAACCAACCAACAAACTAACCAACTAACCAACCAACCAATCAACCAACTAACTAACAAACTAACCAACTAACAAACTATTAAACTACCAAACTAACCAACTAACCAACTATCAAACTACCAAACTAACCAACTAACCAAGTATCAAACTACCAAACTAACCAACTAACCAAGTATCAATTTACCAAACTAACCAACTAACAAACTATCAAACTACCAAACTAACCAACTATCAAACTACGGAACTAACCAACTAACCAAGTATCAAACTACCAAACTAACCAACTAACCAAGTATCAAACTATTAAACTACCAAACTAACCAACTAACCAACTATCAAACTACCATACTAACCAACTAACCAAGTATCAAACTACCAAACTAACCAAATATCAAACTACCAAACTAACCAACTAACCAACTAACCAACTATCAAACTATCAAACTACCAAACTAACCAACTATCAAACTAACTAACTAACCAACTAACCAACCAACAATTTAACAAACTAACCAACTAACCACCTAACCAAATAACCAACCAACCAATCAAACAACCACCCAGCAAACCAACCAACCAACCAACCAACCAACCAACAAACTAACCAACTAACCAACCAACAAATCAACCAACCAACTAACAAACTAATCAACTAACAAACTATCAAACTACCAAACTACCAAACTAACCAAATAACCAACTATCAAACTACCAAACTAACCAATTAACCAAGTATCAAACTACCAAACTAACCGACTAACCAAGTATCAAACTATCAAACTATCAAACTACCAAACTAACCAACTAACCAACTATCAAACTACCAAACTAATCAACTAACCAACTATCAAACTACCAAACTAACCAACTAACCAAGTATCAAACTATCAAACTACCAAACTAACCAACTATCAAACTATCAAACTACCAAACTAACCAACTAACCAAGTATCAAACTATCAAACTACCAAACTAACCAACTAACCAACTATCAAACTACCAAACTAACCAACTAATCAAGTATTAAACTATGAAACTAACCAACTATCAAACTACCAAACTAACCAACTATCAAACTAACCAACTAACCAACCAACAAACTAACAAACTAACAAACTAACCAACTAAACAATTAACCAACCAACAAACCAACTAACCAAATAACTAACCAACCAATCAACCAACCAACCAACCAACCAATCAACCAACCAACCAACCAACTAACCAACCAACAAACAAACCAACCAACCAACCAACCAACCAACCAACAAACTAACCAACTAACCAACCAACCAACTAACAAACTAACCAAGTATCAAACTATCAAACTACCAAACTAACCAAGTATCAAACTATCAAACTAACCAAGTATCAAACTACCAAACTAACCAAGTATCAAACTATCAAACTACCAAACTAACCAACTAACCAACTATCAAACTAATCAACTAACCAACTATCAAACTACCAAACTAACCAACTAACCAAGTATCAAACTACCAAACTAATCAACTAACCAACTATCAAACTACCAAACTAACCAACTAACCAACTATCAAACTACCAAACTAACCAACTAACCAAGTATCAAACTATCAAACTACCAAACTAACCAACTATTAAACTATGAAACTAACCAACTATCAAAATATCAAACTACCAAACTAACCAACTAACCAAGTATCAAACTATCAAACTACCAAACTAACCAACTAACCAACTATCAAACTATCAAACTAACCAACTATCAAACTAACTAACTAACCAACTAACCAACCAACAATTTAACAAACCAACCAACTAACCAACCAACAAACCACCTAACCAAATAACCAACCAACCAATCAAACAACCACCCAGCAAACCAATCAACCAACCAACCAACCAACCAACCAACCAACCAACCAACAAACTAACCAACTAACCAACCAACAAATCAATCAACCAACTAACAAACTAACTAACTAACAAACTATCAAACTACCAAACTACCAAACTAACCAAATAACCAACTATCAAACTACCAAACTAACCAATTTACCAAGTATCAAACTACCAAACTAACCGACTAACCAAGTATCAAACTATCAAACTACCAAACTAACCAACTAACCAACTATCAAACTACCAAACTAATCAACTAACCAACTATCAAACTACCAAACTAACCAACTAACCAAGTATCAAACAATCAAACTACCAAACTAACCAACTATCAAACTATCAAACTACCAAACTGACCAACTAACCAAGTGTCAAACTATCAAACTACCAAACTAACCAACTAACCAACTATCAAACTACCAAACTAACCAACTAACCAAGTATTAAACTATGAAACTAACCAACTATCAAACTACCAATCTAACCAACTATCAAACTACCAAACTAACCAGCTAACCAACTATCAAACTACCAAACTAACCAACTAACCAAGTATCAAACTACCAAACTAACCAACTAACCAAGTATCAAACTATCAAACTACCAAACTAACCAACTAACCAAGTATCAAACTACCAAACTAACCAACTAACCAAGTATCAAACTATCAAACTACCAAACTAACCAACTAACCAACTATCAAACTACCAAACTAAGCAACTAACCAAGTATCAAACTACCAAACTAACCAACTAACCAAGTATTAAACTATCAAACTACCAGACTACCAAATTAACCAATTAACCAACCAACAAACTAACCAACTAACCAACCAACCAACCAACAAACCAACTAACCAAATAACCAACCAATCAATCAACCAACCAAATTAACCAACCAACCAACCAACCAACAAACTAACCAACTAACAAACTAACCAACTAACAAACTAACCAACTAACAAACTATCAAACTACCAAACTAACCAACTAACCAACTATCAAACTACCAAACTTACCAACTAACCAAGTATCAAACTATCATACTAACCAACTATCAACTTATCACACTACCAAACTAACCAACAATCAATTTTGTATGGCGGCCATCTTGTTTTCGCCATTTTGAAAAAACTTTGACTGGCTCACCTATTGGTTGGCTGTTCTGAGCGACTTTAGTTCCGGGCAAACTCGGTACGTCAAGTCGTTACAGAGAGCTACCCCATGTGTTGGGTCAGTTTCCAAGTTCAGGTCGATTTCATATTTTTTTGTTGGTCGTGGCGGCATTTCTGATGTGATGGTGTATAGAGTCGAACCCAACCTCTAAGGTCAGACATTACATTGTATGGCGGCCATCTTGGAAAATTGAGAAATCGAAAAAATAATTATGGCGTTGCATATTGTGGCCTTCAAGAGCCCTGAATGCAAAATTTCAATCGAATCAAACAAAAAAAAATTTCGCCGCCATTTTGAATCCGCCATCTTGGAAAAAAAAATTGCTTCATTAGATTACCCTTCCAATTTTGAACAACATTAGTTCAAGCACCTTGTGTCTATCTAGACTGGCCTCTGAGATATTCGCTTTTCAATTTTGTATGGCGGCCATCTTGTTTTCGCCATTTTGAAAAACTTTGACCGGCTTACCCATTGGCTAGCTGTTCTGAGCGACTTTAGTTCCGGGCAAACTCGGTAGGTCAAGTCGTCGCGGAGAACTACTCATGTGTCTGGTCAATTTCCACATTCAGGTCAATTTCATACTTTTTTAGTGGTCGAGGCGGCATTTCTGATGCGATGTTGTAGAGAGTTGTACCCCACCCTTCATGGGTTCTTCAAAACAGCATGTAAGTGAGCCAGATTTTCCATCGTATGGCGGCCATCTTGGAAAATTGAAAAGTCGAAAAACCAATTACGGCGTTTGATTCAGTGGCCCTCAAGAGCCCTGGATGCAAAATTTCAATCGAATCAGAGCAAAAAAGAAAATGGCCGCCATTTTGAATCCGCCATCTTGGAAAAAAAAATATCCCGATAGATTACCCCTCCCACCCTGAATGACATTTGGTCGAGCACCTGTCATCAATCTCGATTGGTTTGCGAGATAATCGCGTTTCAATTTTGTACGGCGGCCATCTTGTTTTCGCCATTTTGAAAACATTTTGACCGGCTCACCCATTGGCTGGCTGTTCTGAGCGACTTTAGTTTCGGGCAAACTCGGTAGGTCGAGCCGTTGCAGAGAACCGCTACCAGAGTCAGGTTACTTTCCACGTTCAGGTCGATTTCGTATTTTTCCTGGGGTCGGGGCGGCATTTTGGATACGATAATGTATACAGTTGGATCCTACCCCTCTTGGGTTCTTCAAAACAGCATGTCAGTGAGTCAGTCAGTCAGTGAGTGGGTATCGAGCTATATATATAGTAACTAGCATTTTGGGTGGGGGCCGCGGGCCCCGAGGGGCCCGCGGAGGGTTCCCTGCCACCATGTTTTTTTAATATCCTAACCAATTATTAAACTAACAAACTAAGCAACTAACCAACTGTCCAACTAACCAACAAACAAACTAACCAACCAACCAACTAACCAACAAACAAACTAACCAACTGTCAAACTTTAAAACTACCAAACTAACCAAGTATCAAACTATTAAACTACTACACTAACCAACTAACCAACTATCAAACTATCAAACTAACCAACTATCAAACTAACCAACTAACCAACCAACAATTTAACAAACTAACAAACTAACCAACTAACGAAATAACCAACCAACCAATCAACCAACCAACCAACCAACCTACCAACCAACCAACCAACAAACTAACCAACTGACCAACCAACCAATCAACCAACCAACTAACAAACTAACCAACTAACAAACTATCAAACTACCAAACTAACCAAATAACCAAGTATCAAACTACCAAACTAACCAACTAACCAAGTATCAAACTACCAAACTAACCAACTAACCAAGTATCAAACTATCAAACTACCAAACTAACCAACTAACCAACTATCAAACTACCAAACTAATCAACTAACCAACTATCAGACTACCAAACTAACCAACTATCGAACTGTCAAACTAACCAAGTATCAAACTATCAAACTACCAAACTAACCAACTATCAAACTATCAAACTACCAAACTAACCAACTAACCAACTATCAAACTACCAAACTAACCAACTAACCAAGTATTAAACTATGAAACTAACCAACTATCAAACTATCAAACTACCAAACTAACCAATTAACCAAGTATCAAACTAACCAACTAACCAACCAACCAACCAACAAACCAACTAACCAGATAACCAACCAGCCAACCAACCAATCAACCAACCAACCAATCAACCAACCAACAAACTAACCAACTAACAAACTAACCAAATAACAAACCAACCAATCAACCAACCAACCAACCAACCAACCAACAAACCAACCAACCAACCAACCAACCAACCAACCAACCAACAAACTAACCAACTAACCAACCAACCAAGTATCAAACTACCAAACTAACCAACTAACCAAGTATCAAACTATCAAACTACCAAACTAACCAACTAACCAAGTATCAAACTACCAAACTAACCAACTAACCAAGTATCAAACTATGAAACTACCAAACTAACCAAGTATCAAACTATCAAACTACCAAACTAACCCACTAACCAACTATCAAACTACCAAGCTAACCAACTAACCAAGTATCAAACTAACAAACTAACCAAGTATCAAACTATCAAACTACCAAACTAACCAAGTATCAAACTATCAAACTACCAAACTAACCAACTAACCAACTATCAAACTACCAAACTAACCAACTAACCAAGTATCAAACTACCAAACTAACCAACTAACCAAGTATCAAACTATCAAACTACCAAACTAACCAACTAACCAAGTATCAAACTATCAAACTACCAAACTACCAAACTAACCAACTAACAAACTATCAAACTACCAAACTAACAAACTAACCAACTATCAAACTACGGAACTAACCAACTAACCAAGTATCAAACTATCAAACTACCAAACTAACCAACTAACCAACTATCAAACTACCAAACTACCAAACTAACCAACTAACCAACTATCAAACTACCAAACTAACCAACTAACCAAGTATCAAACTATCTAACTACCAAACTAACCAACTAACCAACTATCAAACTACCAAACTAACCAACTAACCAACAATCAAACTACCAAACTAACCAACTAACCAACTATCAAACTACCAAACTAACCAACTAACCAAGTATCAAACCAACAAACTAACCACCTAACCAAGTATCAAACTATCAAACTACCAAACTAACCAACTAACCAACTATCAAACTACCAAACTAACCAACTAACCAACTATCAAACTACCAAACTAACCAACTAACCAAGTATCAAACTATTAAACTACCAAACTAACCAACTAACCAACTATCAAACTACGGAACTAACCAACTAACTAAGTATCAAACTATCAAACTACCAAACTAACCAACTAACCAACTATCAAACTACCAAACTAACCAACTAACCAAGTATCAAACTACCAAACTAACCAACTAACCAAGTATCAAACTATCTAACTACCAAACTAACCAACTAACCAACAATCAAACTACCAAACTAACCAACTAACCAACAATCAAACTACCAAACTAACCAACTAACCAACTATCAAACTACCAAACTAACCAACTAACCAAGTATCAAACCAACAAACTAACCACCTAACCAAGTATCAAACTATCAAACTACCAAACTAACCAACTAACCAATTATCAAACTACCAAACTAACCAACTAACCAACTATCAAACTACCAAACTAACCAACTAACCAAGTATCAAACTATTAAACTACCAAACTAACCAACTAATCAACTATCAAACTACCAAACTAACCAACTAACCAAGTATCAAACTATCAAACTAACCAAGTGTCAAACTATCAAACTACCAAACTAACCAACTATCAAACTATCAAACTACCAAACTAACTAACTAACCAAGTATCAAACTATCAAACTACCAAACTAACCAACTATCAAACTAACCAACTATCAAACTAACCAACTAACCAAGTATTAAACTATGAAACTAACCAACTATCGAACTATCAAACTACCAAACTAACCAACTAACCAAGTATCAAACTATCAAACTACCAAACTAACCAACTAACCAACTATCAAACTATCAAACTACAAAACTAACCAACTTTCAAACTAACCAACTAACCAACCAACAAACTAACAAACTAACCAACTAACCAACCAACCAACCAACCAACCAACAAACCAACTAACCAAATAACTAACCAACCAATCAACCAACCAACCAACCAACTAACCAACCAACAAACCAACCAACCAACCAACCAACCAACCAACCAACCAACCAACAAACTAACCAACTAACCAACCATTCAACCAACCAACTAAAAAACTATCAAACTACAAACTAATCAAGTATCAAACTATCAAACTACCAAACTAACCAACTAACCAAGTATTAAACTATCAAACTAACCAACTATCAAACTACCAAACTAACCAACTAACCAAGTATTAAACTATGAAACTAACCAACTATCGAACTATCAAACTACCAAACTAACCAACTAACCAAGTATCAAACTATCAAACTACCAAACTAACCAACTAACTAACTTTCAAACTATCAAACTACAAAACTAACCAACTTTCAAACTAACCAACTAACCAACCAACAAACTAACAAACTAACCAACCAACCAACCAACAAACCAACTAACCAAATAACTAACCAACCAATCAACCAACCAACCAACCAACCAACCAACCAATCAACCAACCAACCAACCAACCAACCAACCAACCAACCAACCAACAAACTAACCAACTAACAAACTAACCAAATAACCAACCAACCAATCAACCAACCAACCAACCAACCAACCAACTAACCAACCAACCAACCAACCAACTAACCAACCAACCAACAAACTAACCAACTAACCAACCAACCAAGTATCAAACTATCAAACTAACCAACTATCAACTTATCAAACTACCAAACTAACCAACAATCAATTTTGTATGGCGGCCATCTTGTTTTCGCCATTTTGAAAAAACTTTAACCGGCTCACCCATTGGTTCGCTGTTCTGAGCGACTTTAGTTCCGAGCAAACTCGGTAGGTCAAGTCGATACATAGAGCTACCCCATGTGTCGGGTCAGTTTCCAAGTTCAGGTCAATTTAGTATTTTTTTGTTGGTCGTGGCGGCATTTCTGATGTGATGGTGTATAGAGTCGAACCCAACCTCTAAAGGCTGCTACAAAACAACAGTAAGACAGTGAGTCAGACATTACATTGTATGGCGGCCATTTTGGAAAATTGAGACATCGAAAAAATAATTATGGCGTTAAATATTGTGGCCTTCAAGAGCCCTGAATGCAAAATTTCAATCGAATCAAACAAAAAAAAATTTTGCCGCCATTTTGAATCAGCCATCTTGGAAAAAAAAATTGCTTCATTAGATTACCCATTCTATTTTGAACAACATTAGTTGAAGCACCTTATATCTATCTAGACTGTTTTGCGAGATAATCGCTTTTCAATTTTGTATGGCGGCCATCTTGTTTTCGCCATTTTGAAAAACTTTGACCGGCTCACCCATTGGCTGGCTGTTCTGAGCGACTTTAGTTCCGGGCAAACTCGGTAGGTCAAGTCGTTACAGAGAGCTACCCCATGTGTCGGGTCAGTTTCCAAGTTCAGGTCGTTTTCATATTTTTTTGTTGATCGTGGCGGCATTTTTAATGCGATGGTGTATAGAATCGAACCCAACTTCTAAAGGTTGCTACAAAACAACAGTGAATCAGTGAGTCTGACATTACATTGTATGGCGGCCATCTTGGAAAATTGAGAAATCGAAAAACCAATTACGGCGTTAGATTTGCGTGCCCTAAAGGGCCTTGGATGCAAAGTTTCAATCGAATCAAACAAAAAAAAATTTCGCCGCCATTTTGAATCCGCCATCTTGGAAAAAAAAATTGCTTTATTAGATTACTCTTTCTATTTTGAACAACATTAGTTTAAGCACCTTATATGTATCTAGACTGGCCTCTGAGATATTCGCTTTTCAATTTTGTATGGCGGCCATCTTGTTTTCGCCATTTTGAAAAACTTTGACCGGCTTACCCATTGGCTAGCTGTTCTGGGCGACTTTAGTTCCGGGCAAACTCGGTAGGTAAAGTCGTCGCGGAGAACTACCCATGTGTCAAGTCAATTTCCACATTCAGGTCAATTCATACTTTTTTAGTGGTCGAAGCGGCATTTCTGATGCGATGTTGTAGAGAGTTGAACCCCACCCTACATGGGTTCTTCAAAACAGCATGTCAGTGAGCCAGATTTTCCATCGTATGGCGGCCATCTTGGAAAATCGCAAAATCGAAAAACCAATTACGGCGTTTGATTCAGTGGCCCTCAAGAGCCCTGGATACAAAATTTCAATCGGATCAGAGTAAAAAAAAAATGGCCGCCATTTTGAATCCGCCATCTTGGAAAAAAAAATATCCCGATCGATTACCCCTTCCACCCTGAATGACATTTGGTCGAGCACCTGTCATCAATCTCGATTGGTTTGCGAGATAATCGCGTTTCAATTTTGTATGGCGGCCATCTTGTTTTCGCCATTTTGTAAATTTTTTGACAGGCTCACCCATTGGCTGGCTGTTCTGAGCGACTTTAGTTTCGGGCAAACTCGGTAGGTCGAGCCGTTGCAGAGAGCCGCTACCTGAGTCAGGTTACTTTCCACGTTCAGGTCGATTTCGTATTTTTCCTGGGGTCGTGGTGGCATTTTGAATACGACGACGTATACAGTTCCACCCCACCCCTCTTGGGTTCTTCAAAACAGCATGTCAGTGAGTCAGTGAGTGGGTATCGAGCTATATATATTATAAAATTCGAACTAAATTTCTTTGACAATATGAAGCGCGCTAAAACAAAAGCTCTTCAAGTCAGCAGTTGACCTCTCAAACTAATATTATTTAACACGAGTGAGCGGGACGATACGATACGACCTTCGATTTTCGAATTTCGTAGTCGGGGGGCTGCTTACTTTTATTGTTATGAATTAAGTTTAGAGGTGCCAAGTAGTGAAGCAGTATCGAGCACTGGGATATTTGCCTTGCTTTTTAGGGTTCCAGACCTCAAAAGGAAACACGGAATCCTTATAGGATCACTTTGTTGTCCGTCTATCTGTCAAGAACCTTTTTCTCTGGAAGACGTGGAGGTAGCATGTTAAAATTAATAATGATCAATTGGCAGTCCCTTGAAGCTGTGAAAAAACCAAACGCATTCAAAAGATACAGTCAATAAAAAGGATGTTTCCATACAAATTGCCGTACCCCGAAAACCTAAAGGATACTTCCAGTTGTCCTAGAAACTTGAAATTTGGTATGAAGGTAGCTCTTATAGCACAATTTCTGAGAAAAATCTCAAAATCTCAAAATTTTATGTCTGTCTGTATATGCCACAGACCAAAGTGACCCCATACTGCGTACATTTTGCTTAGAAGCAGGGCTCTGCTAACACTGGACAACTTAAAACACTAGAGAAAAGTGGGAAAATCTTTGTACGGAACCCTCAGTGCGCGAGTCGGACTCGCACTTGACCGGTCTTTTGTATTTTATCTTAATCTGTCAACGTTGCTTCTTGTTGAGTGAGTACAAAGTCACCGGGTGAAAATTAAAATGGCTAGTGTTCACCTTACGATGATTAAGTACATACATGTACAAATTAACAACTCCTAGTAAAGGTACACAATGTTTTATTACAACAGTTAAGAAGCGGGCAATTGTAGTCGTCAGAGGACAAATGCCTCGCGAGAACGGGCACCAAATTTATCACTGGCCATCCGTTACCCTTAGCAGTGGTCCTAAGAATGTCGCATTCTTCCCAACCTCACACGATGGTCACACAAGTAGGTATGTTAGATTAAGTTGTGTGTGAATTGCTAAGGAGATGGTGTGTCGCAGTGCGACAAGACCTTTGGCAATGTAAGCGGTATTTGATAATCACAACACACAATGTATAGGAAAATCATACCTCATCCTACGATTATTAGTAGGTATTAAAGTGAAATAAACGGATCACTCACGTACCTATGTCACTCGAGTATAGCTTGACATGTTTCGGACTAATCCGTAGTCCTTCCTCTGGGAGCACACGCCATGCCGGTGGCGAGACGTAAACTGCGCGCCGTGGCTCTGCTCGCGCGGCTGCTCGGCGCAGCTGACGGCGGCTCACAACTACCCTCGTTTTCATCGTCATTTTTATTATTGTCAAAAGTGGGGTAAGTAGCACACTACACTTTCACTATGATTGAGTCTCACGGTAGTTTTATGTTAAAATTAGTAGGTATTATTTATCTGCGATCGATAAATAACGGACTAACGCCTGGATCAAAATTGAGAGAGTCATATAAAATGCTGACAAAAAAAGATTTTGAATCACAGTCATGTTTTAAGCTTATGAGTGTACGAACAAAAAGTTTGTATTTAAATGCTTACATTTTTAAAGAAAAACCACTGTTTTAAACAGATAAACTCTTATTCTAGACCATAGCGTTGCTATAATTAAATTATTACTAGAGGTTCTTTCGAACAAGACGGTTTTCTTCGTACAGTTTTCGAAAAATACGCGTCAGAGCTATCTCTCAGGTGGCATGCTTCCATTCTAATCTTCCAAAAATGTTGTGATTGTTGCATTTTGCTATAGGGTATATAGTTTTTTAGTACATAGCGATCGAACAATTACCAAAATATGTTTTTTTATCATCTAAAAACGATACTACGGAATGTGTAATTCGGTTAGTTAAAACATTTTTTTTCTCACATTTTTAAAAACCTTTTTCGAATAAAATATTTTAATTATAAAACTACAGGAATTTTTCAGTATGTGTGTTTTTTTTTTAACGTTGGATGACTCAGTTAATTTAATCAAATTTTTAAAGACCACTACATAACCGCGCGCATAAACGTACTTCGACTCAGAAAGCGCCGAGCGCTCCCAAGGAACGGACTGAGATGGTCAACGTAGCGTTATCGTTTCCGCGTATCAAATAAGTTATAAAATACAGACTTAGCGCCCATAAATTTCAAATAACGCAGACAGCAACGTTCACGTGTAGAAAGTTTTACCCAGAATTCAAGGGAACAAAAAATTATCTTAAACAAAACTTAAGATTTATAAGAGTCGACCAACGCGCAACATAAAATTAAATTAGACAAAAGAAACCTGACTCGCTTTCTAAAAACTAAGTCGTAAAAATGACGCTTGACAAGTCGATACTTAAGAACCCATTATAGACAAAGGACTTTGTGCAATCTTTAAATTGCTAGGATACGTAAATTGCTTCCACGTGTTGCTCTAGACTCGAGTGAAACCAGTCAAAAAAATCATAGCAAGCAGAAAACATCATGATGCTGATGATGATGGTTTTAAGGGCGGAGCTTACGCTCTAGCATGACTATCGACCAATCGCAAGGATCGGTCATAGTCATTAACCAATCATATGTACGGAATTACTCGTGGGAATATTTTAAAATTACAGAGACAAGCCCACAGCTCCCGGAGAGAGGTGGAGACCCGAAGGATGACGCTGACGGGAGTGGAGGAGGAAGTTGGGGCAGTTGGATCTTGGCTCGCTTCACGACAAGAACCTAGAAAAATCTTAGCGATTCTCTCTGTTAGAACCTATGAGCTAGGGTTGTTGAAGGTCCTAACATATCGAAATTTTGTAACTAAAATCTAAATAAATAAGTTAGTTTGTAATTTAGCTAGGGAGTGAAAAGTGGCATCCAGGAGTTATTCGGTAAAGTACCCGATTTCAGTTATTAATACAGGTTATCAAATGAATCCACTACTTGTTTATTACTGTTCTGTATTATAGTAAAGAATGAATCTAGACGAACTATATGAGTCTTGTTATCGCCTGATTCAGGTTGATCAAGGTTGAGACTCAATAGAGGTCATAATGTTGATATTGTTCGGATTAATGATCATGGTTCTATTGATCTTAATGTGTGAGAAATGTGGGAGTATTTGGAGGTGTTTGGGCTTGATTGTAGTAGAGAAGTCACACCTAGAGTTCGAGAGATTGAGATGACCGACGTTGGAAATTGAACTTATAAAGGGTCATGGATTTATTTGACAATACTGGAAGGAGTAAATTGTAAAACGTAATTTTATGTGTACTAAGTTAATCTGTGTGAAATGAATAAGAAATCTTGTAATTCCCTTGATTCATAGCTTTAGATTTACTTGCCGATCTTTGATACTGTTTTCCTAATTGTTTTAAACCTTGATAACGAATAAAGAACGAACTTCATTGTCGCACAACAGATAATAAGAGTGCAGTCACAAGGGCAACCCATTGCAAGCTATGTAAATATAGCACCATTCACCAATGTAATAAGGTGGAGAGTTGAGGCTAACGTAAATTAGACCCTCAATTAAAGCTCCTTTTCACACCAACTAAAAGCGAACCTAAAATCTTAAGTCTATTCATTGTACTCAGATGAACTAATTGTGTATATATTTTATTGTGTGATTATTTGTGTTTATTGTTGTGTGATATGTTTATTAGCCACTGTGTGCATGTGTGTTAGTGTGTAAATAGCCAAAAGGGTTTTTTATTTGGGGGTTCGTTTTCCCTTTATTAGTATGGCTCTGTAGGAACAGAATCCTCGTTTTTCATTGAAATATATCATCAATGAAGATCTAAATAATTGAAATAGTTTCTTTTGCTTCCTCAAATGTATTATAAGGTAGATCTTCCTATTAAATAAATTAATTGATCTACTAAATTTCATGGTTTTCGTTATATTCTAGATAAGTTCCCTAACTCGGAACTATTTAATAATGGAGATTTCTCATTAATAAATTGAGCGGATTAAGCTACAATGAGATTTCTAAATCAAGAGCAAGTAAAGTACACTTCGTGTAATAATTAATCTCCACTATTGAAGATTTCCACACTACATCTCGATCACAGATTTTCTATACAGTTCGATCTCGATGGCATTTTACAGATAAATTATTAACCACGTAATAAATACGGGTTAATAAATTAAATTGATTGATGAGACTTTATATTGTTAAAATTATGCCGATACACTAGTAATTTTGCTTCAAATTGGTAATTTAAGCTTCTTCCAAGCAAACTGAGAGTTAACGTAAGGTCCATATTTTGATTAAACAGACCAAATATGCATTTCTGAGACCAGAGTTGAGAACAAGAGTCACAAGTTATTTGAGTAATAAAATCCTGCGTACAAACGCTAGGCGATGTCCTAACGGATTTTAGTGGCTAAATGTCACGTGTACCGGGAGACACAAATGGCAGTGGACCGAGAGCGGCGGAACCAGTGGGTATTGTTCGCATCGGTAGATGCAGTAAAGGTAACGACCCTGTAAGTCACAGCTGGGCTTGTGAGGCTGAGTTAATTGAGTTTGAGACATTGAAGTAACGGAGGTTTCAGCCAATAAGCTGATTTGGGAAGGTTGACCCTATATACTCATGTACATGATTCGGTGGCGATCTGATAGCAATCCTGGGTACCCAATACACGCCATGTCTTACAGATTGACCTCCGACCTTGGTTTGGCCAAACCATATCAAATATTATTGAATTTCATAAATCCATGGTAAAAGGGGTAGGGGCCCGCTGGGCCCCAACATTGAAAGTACGCATCCTCGGATGTTGGAAATGTAAACGCTTCGCAGCGCAAAGGAGGTCAACTGTCACCCCAATAACCTGACGACAGGGCCAGTTACTGGCGTAGGGATCCCCGTACCAGAATGAGATTGGTCATTTGGTTCAGGCATACCTGTTTCTAGTATTTTCACTGTCTATCACGCTATCCGAGCACTTACTTTATTCCATACAGCCAACAATAGTACAAGCGAGCTTCAATAACTTGTATTGAATGAGGCTCGCCTCATTACAATAAACCCTTTGTCTACCCCGGAACATAAAGGTTCCAGGTAAGCGGGTGGAATGAATGACAGTCGGGGTACTAGACCACTCAATCCAATGTACTGTATAAAGCCTTGAAATTGACAAATAAGCTGCCTCCTTGTTACCGAGATGTGCTCTAACTCTACGATGTTTTCCTGAATAAAGTCTAAATACATTCGATACACTAAATAAATAAATATATAGACGATCATAGCCGTACCATCACAGGACGTATTGCCCTCGACGCCAGCTAAAAGTCGGTGACCGAGCTTACCAATCGCGCGTTACCTGATCAGCTATAGCGTGTCCGCTAAAAATTGATACTTGATACCTAAGTAACTTTACATGGTGAATTGAAGTTTTATCTATTTATTTTTCTCAAACCTCATTTTGTCTGATATGATCTTTTTTCAAAAATGAGCAATAAACGCAAATTAATTGGAACGTAAAAATCCAATGTTACTACGGCAAAATCCAAAATGGCGGACAATTTTTTTCGAATCAACATGGGCGTCATTTTCTAGATTTCTGGGGGTGCTGATTACGAAATTGACATCCATTTTCAAATCCAAGATGGCGGACACATTTTTTTTTTAGAAATCAATACGGGTGTCATTATCTAGGTTTCCAGGGATGTCGATTACGAAAACAACACCCATTTTCAAATTCAAGATGGCGGACATATTTTTTTCTTAAAAAACGATTTGGATGTCATTTTCTAGGTTTCCGGGGGTGCTGATTACGAAAATTACATTTATTTTCAAATCCAAGATGGTGGTCACATTTTTTTGTTAAAAATCGACATGGGTGTCATTTTCGTAAACAGCGCCTCTGAAAACATAAAAAATGACACCAATATCGATTTTGAACAAAAAACCGGTCAAGTGCGAGTCAGATTCGCGCACGAGGGTTCCGTAGAAAGATTTTAATGCCTTTCCCCAGTGTTTTAAGAATTCCAGTGTAAGCAGAGCCCTGCTCCTAAGCAAAATGTACGCAGTGTGGGGTCAACAATACAATACAATACAAATATTCTTTATTGAAAACCACAAAACAGTACAAGGAGATTACAGAAAAACTGGTATGGTAGACAATAGGCGGTCAACTTATATTGGTCCTCGAAATCTAGAGACAGACATAAAAATTTAAGATTTTGAGTCTTTTCTGAGTGGTTGTACTATAAGAGCTACCTTCATACCAAATTTCAAGTTTCTAGGACAACTGGAAGTACCCTTCAGGTTTCCAAAAAACGGCAATTTGTATGGAAACGACTTTTTAAATGACTGTATCTTTTGATTGCGTTGACTTAGATGCTTGATTTTTTCACAGCTTCAAGGGACCGCAGGTTTGAGTATATTATTACAGATCATCTGTTTTAGAAAGTGAAAATGAAGACAAAATTGTTATTAGGGTTCCGTGCCTCAAAAGGAAAAAACGGAACCCTTATAGGATCACTTTGTTGTCCGTTTGTCTGTCTGTCTGTCTGTCTGTCTGTCTGTCAAGACCCTTTTTTTCTTGAAGCCGTGAAAAAATCAACCTTCTAAGTTAACGCAATCAAAAGATACGGTCATCAAAAAGGCTATTTCCATACAAATTGACGATTTCCAAAAACGTATAGGGTACTTCCAGTTGTACTGCAAACTTGAAATTTGGTAAGAAGGTAGCTCTTATAGCATAACCACCCCAGAAAGTCTCAAAATCTTAAATTTTTATGTCTGTCTGTAGATTTTGAAGACCAATATAAGTTGACCCCACACTGCGTACATTTTGCTTAGGAGCAGGGTTCAGCTTACACTGGACTTCTTAAAACACTGGGGAAAAGCGTTAAAATCTTTCTACGGAACCCTCATGCGCTAGTCCGACTCGCACTTGGCCGGTTTTTTTTTAACAAAAATGTCTTTTGCTAAAAGTTACTAGCTAATAATATCTAAATGCAATTAACCGCGAATCATTTAAAACTTATGTTTTATTTCACTAAATTATTACTTATTACGAAATGAAAATAGTTAAAGCTCATGAGAATATTTTTTCCTAAGCTCAGTAAACAATATTATATAATGATAACAGTGATCAAGAAGCGTCGGTCCCGTCCGCAGCGCTCAGAGCGCATGCATGCAAACATTGTAGTGTGAGTTGTTAAAAATACGATCGCTCAGCGATCGCGGCATTGATGACTTGTCACAAAATGTTTGTACGCTCTTATACATATTACTTATTTATTTAAATATACTTTTAATAGGAAAACGTGTAGGTAGGTTACACCCGTGAAAGCGGAATAAATTTTATTGTTATACTGAATTTTCCATTTATGATACCTACTTTGTGAAAAGATGAATGGGATGAGTTCAAGTATACGAGCAACTTTAGAAAATCTTGAAAGTTTCCAGAAGCATCGCACAAAGCAAGAAGCGTTGAGAATCTCAAAGTATTACAGCATAAAAGGAAACTGCCTGGAACTTATTGAAGCAATCAGATTGTGCAGATTCCGTTTAACATTAGCAGAATTCTTGCTTGAATCCGATCGCATTAAGAGCCCATTTAAACTTCGTGCGACGAAAGGATTCTCAAAATTCTCTCCCCCTTGAAAAATAAGGCTTAGCAATTTAGGCTCGAAACCCTGTACAAAAAGAATTATTCCCGCTTTATAGAGGATTTAATTCCGTATAAAACTTAGACGACAAAGGTTGTACGACGAAAAAAGAGGACTTAATAAAGCCCTCAAAATACGGCTATAAATCTCATCTCAAATTGATAAAGATCAACCAGAATCCGTCCCGTTTTTATGGCTCTATAAAACATGCTTTTGACTTGAAAAGTTTAATCGCTAAATCTGCCTTGTTTACATAAAAACGTGATTTTAATTTTTTTACAGCGATGTAAACATTATTCTTATTAATTTTTCCCTCAACGAGCGAAGAGAGCGTTCATATCACATTCGCGGCACGTAGGCCCTTTCCATAAATTGCCTTCTTAAAACATTGCGGTGCGTCAACATGAAAAAATGAATAGAAACGAGCGAAACAGTCAGGTCATAATCCTCACAGTATAAAACTGTTTGTACCACAAGTACGCTTAACTTCACTAAGTGTCTGTAACTTTATATTAACACTTCATTGGAAATCAAGCGTGGGTGTGGGTAGGATTACTGGTATTTGTTGTGAAAGCCTTGGAAATGTCAGGTAGGTCATGTCGTTGATCAACTAATAAAAATCGAATTTAAGTTAAGTACCTATGCCATCGTATTGCACAGTCCATATTTTATTATGTCACAAAAGGGCGTAACTAAGCTCTTACTAGAACCAGACTTAAATATCAACAACAAAAAGTCCTAACTAGGTACTCGACATTCTTACTTTGATTGTTCTAAAAATCTCTAGTGTAATTTTGAAAATAAGCAGTTACGCCTCTTCGTGATTCGACCGACTACAGTCATGTTGATTAGATTGCTTGAACAGGTTTCTGGATGCTAAATACCATTTTAATGCGTGGAAAAAATTAAACCTGGATTGATATTACATTTTTGTTCTATAACAACGCGGCAAAAAAGTGTTATATTACTTATTAGTCAGGGATTAAAAATATGCCGCTACGCTTCAGGCTTACATTAAAATCGCCGCCGATTTGCAAACAGTGACCGGCTGGCCGAATGTAAACGAAACAGTTGTAACGCCCAGCGGAATAAATTGAATACAGATTGGAATCCTAGGAATGATAATGGAAATCGAAAAATTGCACTGCAATTGAATTTCGGATTCCTAACGTTGTTGAAACTGGGTGATATTTCGTGAAATGTATCCAAGTGCCTTTTACTTTGGTGATAAAAAGGCGATCCTTGCCTAGCGACAGCTGTTAGGGTTGCGTAACACCAACGGTTGTTGTTCGTAGTTCCCCTTATAGTATACATGGTAATTGTCAGTATATTATAATCATTATCAATGGCATTCTCGGTAAAAAGAGCTTATAAAAAATACTAGATTATTTTTTCACCAAAAATTTACAAAGCATGGTAACAAAACCAAAGTGCTGGAAAATTCAAAGTATACCTACAGAAAAATGCATAATATAAAACACAGCAATAAAAAAAAGACATATACAAAACTATTTAGGGTGTTTTAATGTCATTTTCGCTTCCCTAAAGCGACGAAACACAAGTTAGAGCGCAGGAACATCTGTGCCCTAAGCACGACTTGTCGAATCCTGCGTTACGTTACAGTTATCGTATCGAGATCGAGAAATCTCATACTAAATTTTAGTTCCAAATACGCTCACGGGCGGGCGCTGTTCCAAACGTCATACAAACTCGTTATAGTTTACTATTCGAGTTTACGTGACGCAGGATTCGACAAGTCGTGCTTAGGGCACTGATGTTGCTTGGCAGGCACTTGGAGTTTAAAAGAGCTAAAATATCTTTAACTATCGTCCATACTGGGTAAAGTCACTATTTCACTGCAATTTCTTTTACTTAGTTAAGTATAAAGCATCTTCTTTTCCATTTCCAGATTGTGCCCATTCCAGCGCACACCGCCAAAACATCCCGTTGTTTTTTATTTCACCCGCACCCCATTTCAATTTGCAACAGCTTGAAATATCAAATCGGTAGAGTTCATCACACCCCACGAGTGCCGCAACCTGGTCTTATTACGCAGAGCACACGGCATGCATTTTTCACAGTTATGTCTGCGCTCCACTTCAGACACTTTTCAAGCGCCAGGCCTACACTTGAAAGGTCGCCTAGTCACTGACAATGACGCGCTATTTTTGTACTGCACCGTCTGCAACTCTTTTGACTTGAACGCCTCTGTGAAAAACTACGATAAAACACTGATTATCATTAGTAAAAAAGGAATTAATTGAAGTATGGTTAGACATAGACACACTAATGATGAACGATGAATAATTTGGTCCCAAATTACGGGTCATATTTACGTAATGCAAATGATGTAATAACCATGTAATAACCAACTTAGAAGGAAACCCGACATTGTCATTTCAAAGTTTAACATTGTCAAAAACGAATAAACCGATTTTAATGAAACTTAGCTAAGACCTACCTCGATTAAACTAGCTTTCGATTTAGAAAAACCGCATCGAAATCGATCCATTCGCTTGGGGGCTTTGATGTCACAGACATATACACAGAAACAGATCAAACTTATAGGTAACTTTTTCTTTGATGGTCAAAAAGGCTGGTGATTATGATCTCAAGGTTTTATTTAACTTAAAATAAGTAGAAACCACAGAGATAATAATAAAATTGTCCTTCGTTCAAATATCGGTAAGCTATGCAAATTACTGATTACAAATTCCATACAGTAGGCTTTGTAATTCGTTTTTCGACCCTTACTTTTTTAGGTTACACAATCGAAGTTTACGAGACTCAGTGGCGTAACTTAAAGTGTACTTACTGTAACGGACGAAGTATTAATTATGATGTTCAATTGAAGTCATAGGTACTCGTTATGAATAACCTAACCAACTTAGAAAAGTTGAAAAACCCCCGACATTGTCATTTCAAAGTTCAATATTTCAAAAACAGTTACGGATTTTAATGAAACTTAGCTAACAACAATCTATATTAAACCAGCTTTCGATTGAAAAAACCGCATCGAAATCGGTAAATCCGTTTGGGAGCTATGATGCCACAGATACATACACAGGTCAAACTTATGACACCCCTCTATTTCGTCGGGGGATAAAAATATCAAAGCCTCGAATTTTGAGATAGATGAGCTGTGCCCTAAGCACGACTTGTCGAATCCTGCGTCACGTAAAATTCGAATAGTAAACTATAACGAGTTTGTATGACGTTTGGAACAGCGCCCGCCCGTGAGCGTAATTGGAACTAAAATTTAGTATGAGATTTCTCGATCTCGATACGATAACCGTAACGTAACGCAGGATTCGACAAGTCGTGCTTAGGGCACTGAAATCTGAATGAAATAACTTTGTACCTATTTACTTCTTAGAACAAGTTAGAATATTAGCTCAGCTTTTCTAGTAAGAATAATATTATGATTGTAATAAAATCTTTATAACACTATGTATCGTTCGTGGGGGTACAATTTTTTAATTCAAGCTGAATAAAATGGGGATTATAATAAAACCTGTTTTAGTACGTATCGTTTTCAGCCGCAAACTCAGAACGTCGTGTAATGAGCTCGTTGTAGACATTTTGAGTTATGTAAAGTAAAATATCAAAATGAATGTTCGGCATTAATTTCATTTTGGACATGACTGTAACTCCTGCAAACTCCTTCTTTTTTATAGAGAAATTACTTAGGTATGTTTGTTATTTTTTTATATTATTTTATGGGTAGGTATCAGTGTGTTGAAATCGGTGACACACAAACACACACACGTTCACATTACACAGACACATCCACATCTTCGACTTAAATTCACACATTCGATCCGTTCGAGCTCAGAGGGTCGAGCACAACTTTACGAATGCTGCGTAACGTTACGGTTATCGTATCGAGATCTAGAAACCTCATACTAAATTTTAGTTCCAAATACGCTCACGGGCGGGCGCTGTTCCAAACGTCATACAAACTCGACAACGTTTACTATTCGATTTTACGTGACGCAGGTTTCGAAAAGTCGTGCTCGACCCTCAGAGCGTCTAGTCTAACCAACCGCCAAAATACGTCTCGATCGCGTTCGCGTTACGGATGTCAAATAATGAGAATTGTGTGTCGTCGATACGTGCCACTAGTGGCGCTGCTAATGTGCCCATAGTAATTTAGACGTAAACGTGAACGCGATCAAGGCGTTTTTTCGGCCGTTAATATACTAGACGCTTTGAGTCTCTAGTTATCGTAATTTTTGAACGCGTTCGCGTTAGCGTATCGGCAGCGCCTCTAGTGCTGGCAAAGGCGTAATTGTAATTGTAGCACGGGCTATTTTTCGCAACTCGACGACTAGTTTGCGCCTATTTCGCGTGAGGGGGCTTACTGCACTATTCATGCCAGCCCAGCAGACTTCACAAAAGGCGTAATTTGTCCTTAGTAATTGTGACGCTAATGTGAACGCGATCAAAAATTACCCACACTAGATGCTCAGTTGTTATACGCATCGGTGTGAGCACAACCCGGACACCTCCGGGGCAGGCGTCACGCCGCTCCATCATCATGTTAATGGCAGACGAAGAGCAATTTGCGTCGAGCGCAATCTCATTGTTTTTGATTAAAATTATTATTGTTCTCCTTTATTCGTGGGCTTTCTTTTTACGCAATTCGTAAGCTGAGCCGAGCGCAAACGTGCGCGCAGAAGAATGTTTGTTGGCGATGAAAAGTTTTTGGTTTTGAAGGCTTTTGTAATACAACACGGTCTTGTGACGGGTAGGGTTTGCTTAAGTGTTACATCTTTTTTTTAACATAATAGTAAGAAAAATAGTAAAGAGAGGAGTTAAGTAGCGTTTGGGCACTCTGTGATAGTACTTGCAAACTTCTATGAGTGCCGTCATTTATTTTTAATGATAAATTCGTACCGCTCGCACTTTTTAAATTTCTAGCAATATAGTGAGACCTACGAAATATGGGTACCTACTTAAAAACAAATTTAATAATATTGTCAAGTAAGTTAGACTGTTAATCATTATGTTATGTTATGTCTTATCATTATGTTATGTTGTGTCTTATTATGTTGATCCCTTAAAGGAATAAGTCCGCCTTTGTACTCAAATGTTATTGTTGTAACTTGTGTTTTATCCTGTTTTTTGTACAATAAAGTATTTACTTACTTACTTACTTAAATGCTCTTTTACGAGTATTTTTTTGGGTCTACGGCGCTTTCGGAAAATCGTGATTGCCAAAAAAAATGAACTGCAAAAAACAAAGCATTTTTTTCTAAAAAGTAGTTGCAATCGCTCTGATAAATTAGTTAAGGAAAACTCACTAAATAATTAGAAGAAAAAATACAGAGTTATTGGAGTTATTAGCACAGGAAACCTAGTACACTTCACTTGACTGGCACGATTTTAAATGACTAGGAGAAGTATAGGTCACCTACAAATTTCAGAATTACAAAGGGATGTATTGTATAGGGTCCCAGAATTAATATAATTATAATACTTAAGCTTAAGCTTAGAGAGGTGTATTAGCCTCTAAGGGTCACTATAAACTAAATTTATGATAAGCAGAGGTGTAAAACGCCTCCCCGATTAAATAATAAGTAGGTACACAAACTGGAGATGTATAAGGTCGCCAAATGCCAATGGTACATTTTCATGACAGATAAAAAATACTTCCACCGTATCTTTTTTTTTACAAAGTCGCGAAAAGTATTAAGTGTCCTAGCTGTCATGCTTTAATCTAGTTGACAAAAAGTGACAATCTAAAAAACAACAATTGAGATTGCTCGAATATATTTCAATTTTATATAAATGGTGATGGGACGGTTTTGTTTTTATTTCTGGGAATTAAATAAAAAGTGATTTTATTGCTCTAATGAATTAAACTCGTAAACTTCAGCAAATCAAATCATTACTCCTTGTATTATAGCACGTTTACGAAGGTGACAAAGTTTGTACGTCAAGGAAAACTTGGGTTGTACGTATAAATAATTGAAGTCTTGAATTACACATTTTCACATTGTGTTTGTGCGAAAGCAAGTTTCTTTAGCAAAGCAAGTTTATCAGATTTCTCAAGCGCTCTACGGGCTCAAAAAAAACAAGCAACAGATCAATAGGCTTAATAAATTTATACCTATTACCTAAATTGACCTACGATGCGAGGAAAAGATACAATGAGTTCATGTTTCCAATCCAAGACTTCCAGGTTCATTGTCTAACTCAGCCGAAATCGGCATCACCTTGACGGATGAAAAGGATCGCGATTCCAAGCGCCTCGAAAGATTGCTTACGTGTACCAAAAGGATTCCGATACCGTTATATGCCAAAATCATTCGTTCAATTGGCTTCAATAATACCTCGGCATCGCTTTCGGTTGTCATGACTTTACGCGATACAATTTGTTTCAGTTTCAAATCGAGCTCGGCTATCAAAATGAACGAATTGTGATTCCGAGCGAGTTATAGCCGGCTGTTTTGATCTATATAATCTGCACACTGATAACTCAGCAAATGCCTTTCATCGAGCAGGATTTCAAGATAAAACACACATTTTAAACCTTCACTTAACCAGCTCAATATAACCATAAGTATTGAAATCTCAAGAGTAATGCACTTCAATATTTGTCGGAATGGACTCGGAAGCGCATTGTACACGTGATTCGAATACGGAACGGACGCATGCGGTCGCCGCGTGAATTTCAATATCGGACACGTAGTAATTCTAATTTCTTCATAGATCTACGTAAGCGGGAATGCGATTTAGTGGAATTGTTCCAGATTTGCTTAAGTGGAACTTGGTTTTTGATGGTGTTCGAAAGTTTAGAGCTGTGATTCCCAAACTGAGGATTATGAGTTTATCGTAGTGTGTCCGCGGATGGAATAAACATAGACCGTTTATTACGAAATCGTGAATGGAGGCGTATAGTTAAAGTGAGAAAAGCTTTCTCTTGTCAAAATACTTATGACGTTGTCATAAGATTGATTTTTGCCTGGCCCGTGGGAAAGGTTTTTTTTATACTATGTCTAGATAACTGAGTGCTAGATTGGTTTTTGTGGGATGCCTGTTTGTTGAGTTTCAGGATCCGGCATTTAAATTTGTCTGGAAAAGGCTGTACTAGAGCGTCATTTCCACATTGACCAAGCGGCCGCTTCACGCTGTCTGAAAAAATACCTCACTAAAATAAGGAACTGATGACACACAGAAACAAACGTCAAACTCACAACCGTCAGGGCTAAAAAGTAAATAATAGTCTCGCGTTGTACAGGTGCTTTGCGAACCCGCTGTGATACGGAACTTCTGAATCCTACCTAATTAGGCTGCTTGGCGATTCTGTTTGCTTTGTCAGTACTATTGATTAGAGAGATATAAGAACCTACTTTAAAGGATCGATAATTGAGTAAAGTATTGGCTGAGCTTCTACGTATAGTACCGTTATGCTTTGGAACAATGAAATGCGTTAAAGCTTTCGCTGCCACCCCTTTGGCCTGAAAGTTTTTTAGGTGCCGCAAACTCACATGTGCGTTCAAATTACCTGTAAAATTGCGACAGAGGCACTTTGTGAAAGTCAGGAAAACGCATTTATGCGTTGCCGGCAGTGAATGCGTTAGGCCAACTAAAAAAATCTCAGAATAAAATCCGGTCATGAGCGAGTCGAACTCGCGCACTGATGATTTCCAGCTACCTCAATAATATTTGCACTACTTTACGTACAGTCCAGTCAATGTAGGATGTACTGTCTTACTGTTATTCATTGTGTAAGTACTCTATTTTTTGGAAGAAGTACCTACTTAGGTGAACCCGTTTAATTTTCGTCAGAATGGAATAAAATGTGTAAGGTAAAACTACTACATACTTACTATGTTGATCACATTCGGAAGTCAGTTTTTAATGGGATAGCATATTTGGTACGCTGAAGAATGTTGATCTTTTGATCACGCCGTGGTCACTAATGTGGAGAGGACTACAATAGAGAGATCTCTCTCCAGTCAGATGTTAAGTCCGGTGTTATGGAAATTCCGAAGGAAGAGAGTTGGAAGTTGTATTTATGCCACCGACCTTAGAAACTTCGTCAGCGTGATTTAGAACAGCACTTAGTAGTCATTATATTCGATGACTAGATGGCGCTGGGAGTCGTTAAAAGTTCCCCTACTGAATAACAGATGGCGCCAGGTCGCTACACTTTTATTACCTATAATTAGGAACTTCTTTTCGCTGTCTTTGCTTACAATCTTAACTATTTCGCCCATATCTTCACAAAACGGCGTCTTCGTTCAAAATGCAATACGGCAATGTAAGAACTAGACCGCAGTAAAGCAACTCTGTACATAAATCTGGGGCAGACCGAGCCACTATCACACAGACAGATTTAAACCGTCCGTAGATAACGGGGCATTGTAGGTAGTACAAAGGTTGGCACTTTTGTCCTAACAAATTATTGCACACTTACATTGCCGACGCAATGTAAATTAGATGGTAAGAAAGCCGGAAAGTGGTTTATGTGGAGGTGGGCTATATTACAGTCACTATAATCTTAACTGGTTCATCATCATCCATCGTCATCACTAGCCTTTTTTACGTCCCACTGCTGGGCAAAGGCCTCCTTTCAGAACCTGTTTTAAATGATTCGCGGTTAATTGCAATAGACATAATGAAAACGGGATATTGACCGCGATTACCTTATAGGTTTGATGAGCTCCCGATATTTCGATGCAGTTACATACATCATGATCACGGGAACACCCGATATTGGGAGCTTATCAAACCTATAGGTAAGATAATCGCGGGCAATTTCCTTTTTTCGTTATATCTAATCATGAATGTGTTTGTTTGTATTAGTTGCCTCTTAAGGCCTAAACCAATCATGGTGAAATTTGGCATGCACATAGCATTTGATCTTTATAAAAAAATAGCGGGATTCCCGCGGGATACTGATATTAGCATTGTGTGGAGACAACGGCAACTATAAGCCAAACACATTTTCTTTTAAGCCAACAAGAATACTGAATATCAGAATTTCAGAACACGTTGTGACGTAAGTCCTTTAGGAGGACTACAATCAGCAGGTAGAGCAGGGGAGTGGGAAGAAAACAAGTACTTCAGCAAGTTACTTTATTCAAAGCCAACAATAGCACAGACTACGCCCACGACACCTCTTATGAGCTATGAATGGATGGCACTGGCCTGAACAACGCGACCGACGGAAGGAGACCGATCTTCAGGAGTAGGCTGCAGCGCGCGAAGTCAGCTGTAGTGGTAGCGACGGTAAAGCCTGTCTGGCCTCAGAGCCAGCCCGAAGATAAGGAGGCGGTCTAGACGCCCAGGTTATTTGCGGTAAGGTGGTTCCTGGAAGAACGGCAGGCATTAGGGAATTGCTTGACCGCAGCTGTGCCTGGCCACTCGTAGGGGTCGGTTACTGTTCAAAGGCAACGGCCATCCAAGATAGTTTGAATTTGAAAACTAGCGGCGATTAACGGAAAGATTTGGTGGCTCGGAACAGCTGTTACATTTACAACAAAATATGGTACACTTAAGCGGGTCTGTAGCAAAGGAAACTCACCCCAGCGGGAACTTGATGCCACACGCACTAGTACTTAATTTATTGAGTTAAATATATATATTTTGGAGCTTAATTACGTGTGCTTAAAAGTTTGACGTGAAGTATTAGTATCGAGTACACACGACGGCGGTCACAGCCAAACTGGCAACGGCCGCTTATATACCAGCGTATATCGATCTATCATCATCATCATCATGGTGGCCTTTTGTTGATCCACTCTTGGATATAGGCCTCTTCCCTCTTCTTCCACTCTTGGCGATCTTGTGCCCGTCTCATCCAGTCTCGACCTCCGTACCGTCGAACAACGTCCATCCAGCGCTGCGGTGGTCTGCCGCGCCCTCTAGTGTCCGCTCTGGGTCTCCATTCTAGGACTCGTCTTATCCAGCGACTCTCGTCCATATCGATCTATAGTTATTGTTATTATGCATTCATATAGATTGCCGGGGCTAATTTTTCCGCGCGTAGAACAATTTTATTAGTGGTTCCCTACAATAATTTTAATTAAAATTACAGTTTTATAATTGAATTAATTATGATACATTTTCGTAATGTTTTTTAATAGTAGTAATACATTATTTTAGCTAGATTAGACGCAACGTTACAGTATCCCGCCAATTAGCGCAGGATTTTTCCTGTGAAAAATCCGACTGGTTACCTAGGTGACCTAACTATAAACGTAACAGACCTGATTCATGCAACTCCCATTCTTCCATTTATTCAGCCTCCGGACCTTTAGTCGGTCTGCAGCCCCTTCCATACGCGAGTATGACTGTTATTAGAACACTCACACTCTTTATAGTGTAGGTAAAGATTTTATGTTCGATGAGATCGCTAGCCTCATGCCCTAGTCAGCAGGTAACTAATTATGACTCGCAGCAGGCACACACGACGTCGTCCGTAGTAAAGGCAGTAAATGAGCTCGGCTAACTACAATGCATACTAGAAACGTCTAGTAGGAACCTATTTCCTTTCCCTTCAACAACAACTACAAAGATCCTTAATGCCTTTTTGTGTTGGCAATCATCAAAGTTACATTCAATTTTCGGACTGAATATTCTCATTGTATCTTTTTTTTTTTCATTGCGAAATAATCACAAGCAGGTGCTACTTAAATCTGTGTGAATATTTATCGCAGCTCATAGAAAAGTTTCCCAGCGGGTTGTCGATAAAAAATCCTACCTTATTTGAATAATAACTCAATATTACTTTTGCACTGATTTGGCACTTTATTTTCCCGGCCAATTGTCAAACTTCTCAGCCATTTCCAAACGTGATCGTTATGAGATTTTTAGGGATCCTTTTTGTGATGATATACATGTTTCTTTATTGGAATTTCGTATTTTTAGGGTTCCGTACCTCAAAAGGAAAAAATGGAACCATTATAGGACCACTTTGCTGTCCGTCTGTCTGTCTGTCTGTCAAGACCCTTTTTCTCTGGAACGCGTGGAGGTAGCATGCTGAAATTAATATCAAATACTCAAGCCTGCGGTCCCTTGAAGCTGTGAAAAATCAAGCTTCTAAGTCAACGCAATCAAAAGATACAGTAATTAAAAAGGCCATTTCCATACAAATTGCCGATTTCCAAAAACCTAAAGGGTACTTCCAGATGTCCTAGAAACTTGAAATTTGGTATGAAGGTAGCTCTTATAGCACAACCACTCCGAAAAGTCTCAAAATCTTAAATTTTTATGTCTGACTGTAGCTTTCGCAGACCAAAATATAAGTTGACCCCACACTGCGTACATTTTGTTTAAGAGCAGGGCTCTGCTAACACTGGACTTCTTAAAACACTAGGGAAAAGCGTAAAAATCTTTCTACGGAACCTTCGTGCGCGAGTCCGACTCGCACTTTGCCGGTTTTTAATAAATTATGTGACATGTCATAAATATTTCCTTAAAGAACGAACTACTTAACTTATTTCTATCAAAATAACCAAACTAAGACACTGAATAACTCATGTTTTAATAAAATTTGCATAGTAAAAATACACGGGACAATTGACACCAATTGACCTAGTCCCAAACTAGACAAAGCCTGTTTTATATGGGTACTAAACAACGAATAATAGTATTTTATGCACCTGTAACATAACCAAGGTCATTTATAAATGAGTGTGTATGTTTATAAAACGAGCCAGAAGGGCGACTTTTTATAATAAATCACACGAGTATATAATGACCAGTTATGTACCGTTGCATACATTACTTTTTCTACGACTTCATTGTAGAAATAAGTACCGAAACCAATTTTCCAGCAACCTACCGTGCACATGCCCAATCCACACTTGACCGGTTTTTTCAGGCTCTTTAATATTTCCTTTGCCCATGAGACTGTATTTTCCGTAATTAGGAAAGTGCGAGCAATTAAAACTTTTATAATTGTCGAGATGGAGAATGCTAAAATTTACTTCACGTTGAACAATGGGCACTGGGATAGACAATAAAAAAGGGAACTTAAAACTTTCTCAATTAGAAGAGAAAATTACGTTACCTTTTCAAGTTCGATGCACCATTTGAAGGGTCCTTGTGTAAGAGTCCGCGCCTTGTTATAACAATAATTAAGCCAGACATTACGAAACTAATCATTTGTTTTTCGCCGTAGAGGCATTCAATGTATGTAAGTTAATTAACAACAACTATTCGTTGATTTGAAATATCTTAAAATAGAGGTACTAAGTGTTCTCAAGTAGTGTTTTGATCTTGAGGATTTTGCCCAGCAGCAGACTTAAACCGCTATTATTTTTCTAGTTTTTCACGAAGCAAACAAAAGACACCCCATTAGTGCAGTGCATAAAATCTAGCTACACTTTTAAAATGTCATAAGACTTCGTATAAATAATGCCAGGTACTCCTACTTCGTTTTTACACAGAAATAAGCCGCATTGTTTTCAGGTTGTTTATGCCCCCAATCGCCTCGTAAAGCATCCGATTTATTCTCCGGAGTAACTTCTTCATAATAATATAAAATGAACGATATCGTGTATAAATCAAAGACGCAAATGAGAGAGAAACGAAAAAATATCTACCATTAAGCCAGTCATTCGGAAGATCAAGACTGCGAGTTGATTCATGAAAACCATTTTTTCATACAATGTCGCCTTTCAGGAATTTTAAATTTTCATTTTGTCCCTCTGGGTCGGTGCATCGTTACTTTAAATTAAGTTTTTCTGATGGAGTGAGAAATTACGAATGAACCCTACAAATAGTTCTAAACAATAATTCATTTTGGCATTATACATCATGTCTGGTTAGTTTTTCACCTAAATGACAAAACCAGTAATTTAACCAGTAATTTTCGTACAATTTACAAGACAATGGATGTATTCAAGAACATAATTATTATTGTTAAAATGCTTTAAAAGTACGTAGGTAATAAATCGTAACTGAGATGATTGAATTTATCCTATTATGATCTTGCTGAACATTACCATTTCGAAATGAGACATTTTCATTGTACAAATAACGGGTATGACTATTAAAAATTATGACTTAATCCTGGCATTACGTATTTAAAGCGGATCCAAAATTGAATTGGAACATCACGTAAAACCAGCGTTAGTCTAACCCTCGTGCAAAATTATAATTAAAACAATGATTTTAATTACCCTTATGACTAAAAACAAACAATGATGTACGCAAAGTAAACAATTCCAATAGCGATCCCATGTATCCGAGTGTATACAGTTTAATTTCCAGCTCAGCAAAAGTGATCTGAACAAATTAAAAACCCATTTTCAAAAAGAAAATTCTGATCAAACAATGCACAAAACAACGGAAATCGCGGCAACATTTTACACAATAGTTACCATTCTTTCGGTTAATTCGCAAGCCCTGTTGTTTTTCCTTTTAATAATTACACGGGGCCAGGAACAAAGCTATTGTCCCAGCCGTGTAAGAAGTGGGTCTGTGGACGAAAGAACCTCTCTTTGTTTTCGGGGTCGTCTGTCAACTTTTTTTGTAGTTCGCAGTTGAACAGACGCGAACGATGTTAGCAGTCTGAGGAAACGGACGCCTCAAAATGTCCTTTTAAATACTGTTAAAAGTCTCATTGTTGGGCTTTTAATTCATTAGCGATGGCGCTTTGTTGTTTTGTGTATTAGTCATTACATTAGTAACTTGCTATAAATAACTTTTGCCTAAGGCTTTTTACAAGCGATACATACTCATCTTTATTCTCCACTCATCTGAAATTGCTACATAAGGATGTCTGCAGTGCTTTTGTATACAAGCGTCATATTCACTTTCCTTTTCCTAAAACACGTAAGCAATCAGCATAGATGTAAGTAAGTAGTAGTCTAGTAGTTAACTTCAGATTAACAAGTGACATTCACTGAATCGTTAATACATTTTTATCTTAAATTGAATTCGCACCTCCACAATAAGTGCTTAATGGAAGGGGATTATAGGTAAGCTTTCATCACATTATTTCACAAAAACGCCAGTCGAATAATCTACGGATACTCTGAAAATGTCCATTTAGATTGTGGTTTGATAAAATATTTAACCCAGGATTGTACGCATTGGGCCATTCTGCGTTCGGCTGGGGACGCCTAGGATGGCGTAGCTGGCATTGAGTGGAAAGTTTTGTAGTTTTACAATCTTGTGTACTCGGTTAGAAACAGTGTTAAATTATTTTGAAAACAGTGAATCCAAGATTAGAATTAGAATGCAGTACTTAAGTAACATTGATTGATGATGACTGAAATGAAATAAGCTTTTACTCCGTTTCTGACTTCTCCAAAATGGTAGGTCTATGCATTGATTGATATAGTTATGTATTTTTAATCCACTTAGTTCGAGTAAAATTACTTTAAAAAAAATACCTTCCCGTTATCTCCGAAGTTAGCATGTAAATAAAATAATGATGCCTCTAAATAGAAGATAGTTTTTCAGAAATCATCAAAATTTACATTAGTTGAAATACACGACAATAGATGGAGCTGTCCGCTCTCCATCTCACATTGACCAGACTGTATGAATAGTAGAGCAAATATTAGTTGTTGTTGGCTCGGAATCCTCGGTGCACAACTTCGACTCGCTCATAACCTTTTTTTTTTGTTTTAAACTAGCAAGTACCTCGTCATCAAGCAGAGCAGCTTCGCCACCAATTCATTTGAATGAAAGGGTAAAAGATTTCGGAATCGTATTACAGTAGCCCGATTCCGAGTATTTTGAGTTCCCATCGTTTACTACGAGCTTTCCTTTGTTGGTCTGATCTCTTTGCTATTCAATTTGTGAAGAGCTGTCCTTTTTCTGAGCATTTAAATCGTTTTATTTCTAAATTTGTAAATTTTTAACGCGAAATTACATTGGTCAATGTCGCGTGAGCACTTTAGTTGATAAAACGGTCTTATAGGGATTGTTGGCAACCCAACAGAGTTACATTTTTATTTTATTTTACTATGGCAATAAAGAATACTTTTCTCCTTCCTCTATAGCTTTTGCTCGTGTCAGTCAAGATAATAATGTATCTTGTGTGATTTATAATATTACAATAAACTGTTCTCGTGCTAAGGAAGTGTTTTCGTACCCACACCAAACTCCACCAACTACATACGGACTGCTACGGGGATAATGTTGTCTTTAGGGATTTTGAAAGATATTATTATTACCAATAAATATGCAGCTGAGTTTTGGACACAATTACGATGATTCTTTTTGTTTGGAGTTATCGACGCAGTATAATTTATAACAGAATTGTAAACTAATTTAATGTTTGTTACCTCAGAATTTCGTCATTTATAACAGGCTTTTTTTCTTCTAAGGTAGTTCTATATTAATTTATCAAAATCGTTTCGGCAATTATGTTTTTATTGATATTTGAATTCGGTTAAATTTCCTGTTTCAGGGAAAGGGTATCTACCACAAAAATTATGACATCAATCATTCGAAGATAAAAACATTATGAATGACAACCTTTTTTATACGAGACAAAGGATGTTATTTACTAAATAAATTTAAAGTCAACTTTTGTTCTTTTACAATTGAATTGAAATCAATTTAGCGCGGTCACGTGTGCAATTTTAAACCGAATCTTGCAAACTCTAGAAGAGACGACCTACATCTGTGCTTATTGTTTCTGTGTCGGACAAGAAATTATAAAAAAATTGCTACATAACCAATAGAACTAGCAAACAAGGTGGATGCGGACAAGATCGGTCTGAGTGGAGAGCCTTGGGGGAGGCCTATGTCCACCAGTGGGCAAAAATGCACTGAAGAGGAAGGAAAGGAAAACACCGTGTTAATTTTAATAATTTACTTCTTCTATGGAGTGGAATCTGATCTGGATAATTTTCAACATCAATAAATTTGGGTATTGTGTTTTCTGAGCGAAGATGGAGTACAAAATATCAAAACAAATCATCATAAATGGGTCTATTACAATGAAAAATATTTGCGTTTTTCTATTTTATTTTCAGATAATTCATACTGTGAAAGTGACAACATTGGAGATAGCATCTTTCTAAAGGTGCTTGATCCAGCCCAAGTGAAAAGAATTGCAGAGGACAGTAATACAGTACATTGAATTTTTGGAAAAATTTAGTAACACTTGTCTTGTGCATTTTAATTATAACCGTTGTTGAAAAAGCAGTACTTAGCGATACAGTAATGAAGCAACGAACATTACGATTTTCAGCTCTTTATTATAGTTAATCTATGTTTTGACTTAAGACTCATTTGAAACGTTACAAAGAAACATAAGACAATTTAAAATTCCAATTGACAGTTCCATAAAAACTTTTGTTTTCAGCCTCTTTTCTTCGTAAGAAATAATAAATATGATGTGGTGACTGACTACCCGATAAGATCGCAGTTCTAACTTCTTGAATATTCTCATTGGATCGGTTACAAGTCATTGTAACCAAAAACCCTACCGAGATTGCGCCCTTTTTCTTTTCAAAGCAAGGATTGCATATTCTCCAAACTAATACATTTTTGTTCTCCATTCTGCAGTGCTTGTTACCGCTATTCACTTGTTACTTGCTCTCTAATTCCGAAGCAGGAAAACAGGCATCTCTCCCGTTTACGCCCAAAAGGAGATGACACCTTGAGTAATAGTCCGAGTATTCTCGTCACGTCAGACGTTACATAATTTTTCTTCTTAAAATATTGTGCCGCGCCCGTGCGAGAAATGAATACTGTTCGTTTTTTAATTTCTTGAAAAAGGGTCACAAGAATTTTTCACATTATTTTTTTCGTTCACTGGCCTTTATAATTTCAGTGTCTAATGAATTGCGAACGTTATGCCTCAAGTCAATGTCATCTTTTCTAACACTGTTTTTTTGCCTGCGCGGTTTCCCACAGGAAGTAGACAATTCTATTAAAAAGTCAAACGAACTCTAACAAAATCATAATGCCTCAAATCCTCCCAAAATTATTACTGGCCGCCGGCAAAATAGCAAAAGCATTTCAAACTTCGATTTTAGAATTTCAAATTCAAAAAGCCAACCCGGTTTACATTTTCATACGCCAGTTGTTCGTCTAAGAAAACTGGGAACTAATTTCGCGGTTCACTGGTGCTATTCGCGCGCCGCTAACTTCATTGCAAAGTGATTTTATGTCCTCCAACGCGAGCGGAACCTGTTTTGTGTACGTGACGATTGTATGTGTCTTATTATTATTACTTTTCACAAGCATCTGGTTCGGAGGACCAATTATAATAATAGAAGTATTTTTTTTTCTCGTAATAAACCTTATAATAAAAATACAATTAGATTCCTGAAACAATCAAATCAAGCGCTTTTCAATTTTAAATATCGTAACACCACGAATTTTCACTTTTCCTTTAACATGTCATGCCTACTAAATGCATATTATTATGAACAATACAACAACAATACAATACAAATATTATTTATTAAAACTACACAACAGTGCAAGGAGACTACACAAAAACAGGTATGGTAGACAATAGGCGGTCTTATCGCTTAAAAGCTTAAATAAACAATAATCATTTAACTGTGAACACGCGTACCTGTTTAAGTAGGTACTTATTCCATCACACTTTATTGTTTTCTTTATGTGTAGCAGAGACGACCCCAATTAAAAATTATCAGTTTTATACCCCACTATAAAAAAATGGTCTGAATTGAATTTGCATGCAACGATGGAATAGGTAGCCAACTTCGTCGTGATATCTCCCCGTCATAAACAAGAATACTCTAGGGATGGCAAGAAAATGGTTTCGCAACGACGCTTTTACGATATTTGAAGCGAAAGTCCATACTCGTACAATATACTTACACAGGATGACGATTATCTATATTTTTTTCTCAAGAATTGTGTAAGATATTCCATTTAACCCGCAGTTCATTTCTTTCAAATTCAATGTACCTGACTAATCTCTTCCCTACAAAAACTCTGAAATCATCCCAACTTATTTAAACACAACAGTTTCTGGTGTTAATTAGGTATGTTACTCGTTCTGATTTAGTCTCATAGGGACATTCTTTCCTTTGCTCTTTGAGCGACCTTGAGCTTGTCAAAAACGGTCGTAATATCAATTTTACCAGCAAAAGACCGCTATTAAGGCCCCTAAGAATGTCCTTGACAACCTCAGCTCCAATTTAATCCAAAATCAAATCCTCATAACAATGGTAGAGAACGACAGCTAATGGGGCTTATTTAAATTAAGCTGGGCCGGCATAAAAATAACGAGGAAAATAATTAAATACCCACCACTTTGTATTCGCGTGGCGTTTCGCTTTTTGTCCGCAAATTGCAAAGATCTGTGGGTTTATACTGAATATGCTTTGCACTGGGGGATTTTGTTCTGTAAATGCTAACGCTTTGGCTCTTTTTTTTTGTGTAAACGAAAATGTTCAAAGCGTTTTTAACATTTCAAATATTTTTGATTATATGGTTCATAAAATTAATTCTTACATTGACTAGCACCTAGCATTGACCTATGTAGCTGCACATTAACGTAAAGCGCAAATTGTCCCCATTGTTAGATATTTACTTTTGAACTTGAAGGTCTTCAATGGAGTTTCTTTTGCCCTTTTCATATGAAATATCTAACAACCACTCACCTAATCAGTCCACTTACCCCGCTTTAGGTACCAAAGCAGTTTGCTCATTTGCACTTGTTGACACGGGCCCCGAAGAGGTTAATAGGGTTATAATGTCCCTCAAGACAGAGAGTGCACCTGGCTATGACGGCATATCCACCAAATACTTAAAACTTTGTGCCAGTACTATAGCACCAGTAGTTAGCCACCTGGCCAATCTCTGTTTTGCGCAGGGTGTTTTCCCAGCTGCCTTGAAAAAATCCCTTGTTACGCCAATTTTTAAGAGTGGGAACAAAATAGAACCAAATTGTTATAGACCAATCTCAGTTCTAACAGCAATCTCCAAAATAATCGAAAAACTGATAAATAATAGGCTAAATAGTTACCTGAATAAATTTAACTTGCTTTCCAAATCTCAATTCGGGTTTCGGCAGGGATTGTCAACGGAGGATGCAGTACTTAGTTTGTCCCAAATGATAAATAAAGAAGTTGATAAAGGTAACAAATGTGCTGCAATTTTTCTAAATCTGAAAAAAGCGTTCGACAAGGTGTCATTTCCATTACTTTTACACAAGCTGGAGCACATTGGGATAAGGGGAAAACCGTTTGACATGTTTTGTGACTACTTACAGAATCGAACTCAAAAAGTCAGGATTGGGAACTGTATCAGCGATGAATCTGAGGTGTCATTTGGCGTACCACAGGGGAGCATCCTGGGCCCAACACTTCCTCATCTACATCAATGATCTTTCCAACGTTAGTAACCTCGAGGGACACGTTATACTATACGCCGATGACACCGTGGCATTTTTTGCTGGCAAGAGTTGGGATGCAGTGTTCAATTCTGCGGAAAGGGGTCTGTCTAGCATCAACACATGGCTTGCCTCCAATCTACTGACCCTCAATACTGCCAAGTCAAATTTTGTGTGTTTTTCTAGAAACATTAGCGGCCAACCCCCTCACACACTTAAACTCAAACTTCACAAAAATTGTAACTTACCTGACAAAACAGCCTGCGATTGCACACAGCTGGAACGTGTAAGCTCTACTAAATACCTGGGTGTAATATTTGACCAGCGCCTTTCCTGGTACCCGCATGTTGACTTCATCAACAATCGTATACTTAAGTTAAACTGGATCTTTAAAATACTAAGGCATGTTACCACTCCCTCTTTATTGAATAAAATTTATGTTGCACTCGCACAGTCCGTCATGATTTATTGTATCCCAGTTTGGGGCGGTGCTAACAAAACCAAATTCTTAGAACTGGAAAGGGCACAAAGATGTTTATTGAAAATAATGTACTTTAAACCTTATACGTATCCCACAGTTGAGCTTTACAATCACTGTAACCTACTTAGTATGCGTAAACTCTATATACTATCAGTTGTGTTAAAACTTCACAAAAACCTTGTGTTTGACCCGACATATAATATTCATATGAGAATAAAAACGGTTGCACCTTTCCCTACCTCTAAGTCAGCTTTTGCTAGAAGACAGTATGATGCACTATCGGCTCTGTTATATAATAAGTCAAACAAAATTTTTGATTTCTATCCTCTGAAACTTTATGATTGTAAAGTAACCTTGACTGAGTGGCTTCAAGGACTGGACTACAATGAGACTGAAGACCTCATCTTACCAATAGGTGCTACACAGTATGTACAAAACTCGTATATTTAATACTAGCACATTGTGCCGCTATAGTTTTAGTTAGGTATAAAATTCCGAATCTCATGTTAATCGGACCTAACTTAGCAAGTAGTACGCACACACACACACACACACACACACAACAATGCTACCACATATAAAATAGTTAGCTTAAGCACTAAAATTTGTAATCATCCCAAATTGTTCATGTTTTTGGAAGAGCGGGGCCTCCTGACACAAGTTCTTACTTAATAGGAGGTCCCAACCTTACCAATTATATAATCCTGAAAAATGTCAATAAAGCTTATTTTATTTTTATTTTTTATATTTATTCTGAGTAGCGCTACCCGGCAGGATACATCGAATAACTGCCGAAACGCGTACAAAGGCGATGTTTTTTTTAAAGAATTGAGACAAAATTTGTGTGAAAGCGATAATATTTAACATTAAGTATCTATTTTCGAATAAAATTTAAAAACGTCATGTAACGTCAGTTCAAAGCGACAGCGAAAGCAATTTGCGACACACAATAGATCAGGGTCCTTGTTTTGCGGACCCCTTGTAATTCATAATTTCCGCGATTAGGAAAAGTTATTTTTAATCTGCTTGCTTGTAATTTGTTTTTAATTGGATTATCAAGTTCGTTTGTTTTTGTTGGGCCCTAGTAATAAAGTCGTTAATTTGTTAGAACACATTACGAGGGTCATTATAATTTAAAGATATTTATGTCTATATTAACAAAATTATTAGTCGACATTAGAAGGCTGGAAAGGTTTATAAGAAGATCATGTTTTCCAAGAGAAATTTATTTACAAATAACAGGCTGTTATTTAAAAGGTACTTTTACACATTTCCTAATAAAAAATCAAAAACGATGAGTAGAAAAAATAATTATTATATTGATTATGCAATAATGTGTTTTGAATGTTTTTTTTTTGTTAGGTATTCTTAGATAACAATAGTAGAACATAAATTTAATTGTCCTATCATTTATGGCATTTATTTTATTGTTTAAAACTCTTGAAGATTTCTTAAAATCTGAAAGCAATGAAATCGATGCACATTAAACCCCTTTTCATCCCATTACGGCTGAACCCATACTTTCCATATTCAGTTTCTTACCTCCAAAGTTCATAAATGACCCTATACTTTCCATAATTATTATTCAGTCCTCTATCTCCGAAGTTCATAAATGACCCTATACCTTACTTTCCATATTCAGTCCACTACCTCCAAAGTTCATAAATGACCCCATACCTTACTTTCCATATTCAGTCCACTACCTCCAAAGTTCATAAATGACCCCATACCTTACTTTCCATATTCAGTCCACTACCTCCAAAGTTCATAAATGACCCCATACCTTACTTTCCATATTCAGTCCACTACCTCCAAAGTTCATAAATGACCCCATACCTTACTTTCCATATTCAGTCCACTACCTCCAAAGTTCATAAATTACCCCATACTTTTCATATTCAGTCCCCTACCTCCAAAGTTCATAAATGACCCTATACTTTCCATAATTATTATTCAGTCTTATCTCCGAAGTTCATAAATTGATCCCATACTTTCCACATTCAGTCCCCTACATCCAAAGTTCATAAATGACCCCGTACTTTTCATATTCAGTCCTCTATCTCCAAAGTTCATAAATGACCCCATACTTTTCTTATTCAGTCCTCTATCTCCAAAGTTTATAAATTACCCCATAATACTTCCAGCGACCTCATTTAAAGTCATACGTTAAACATCTTCGTTATCCGTCCGCTAATTCCTCCGGCAAGCTCGTACCCAAACAGTCTCTTGACTGTGAGTGCTTCCCGGTAATCGCGTCCCTGTTCGTTTCTAAAGGAAATTGACCCCGTCCCAGGGCGCTATGCTGTTACGTGTCAGACATACTGATCGCACGTGAATACCCAGCTTTAGGCACCATTAAGACCGAGTGGGGGATGGAACTGTGCATGAACAAACAAAGCTTTGATGTATACAAGATGATGTATACAAGTCGTATAATGGTTGTATAAAACTTGTTGCATGTGGTGCACGCAACTGGTCTAAAATCTGTGTCAAATGTGTTTTTACTGAAGTAAGTAAATTAGATTTTATTGTTTTACAGACTGTATTTTATAAAACTTGGTTCTAGAATAGCTGGTTGTTTTCAATCTGACGAGCTTATTTCGAAGCTACCTGGGTACTTCTAGCACATTTAGTAAGTATAGCAGTAAGTTAAAGTTTTTTTTACTATTAATGAAATCATTATGTGGCAGCCAATCCTAATTTATAAACCTACCTATCGTGCCATCTTAAAAGGCCTAACAAATGTCTTGCGCGTAAGCAATTACAATGTAATCACAAAGTAATTTATATAGCTAATCTAATCCATTTTCTTGCCCGATCCCGTAATATTTCCTTACTATCGCGCACTATATCTGCCAGGAAACAGGGACACGTGATTATAGGCCGTTTTGTTTCGGATATCTTCGTTACACATCGGCAATTGTCGCCCTCACTCTCTTAAGAGATCGAGCGGGTGAGGGCAAGAGTAACTCTTAGACAGAGATGTATCCGGTCAGACTGATATTTTTTAATGTTCCAAATCACCACCAAAATAAAAAAGGGCTGATGAAAGTACATTGTTAAAACTCAGATTACAGAATAAACCAGAACCCGCGAGCGCGCGCCTAAAATCGATGCCACTAATACCAACCAATACAACACTTCAGTGTACTCGTAAATAGATTCGCGCAGTCTCCCCTCCACTTGTGCACGCAGCGCATCCTGACGTGTTGTATTATTGTGCCGCAAAGAAAATGGGATTCAAAAGTACCGGTAGCACAATAGTACTTATAATTATCCATGACTTTTTCATTAATATATCATTTATACCTATTCATTTCAAGAGGAGGCCTGTGCCCAGCAGCAGTGAGACGAAAATATTGATGAAGAATATTTCATTAGTCAATCAATGACATTTTCACATTTAGGTCTGTACTTAAAGTATCTGTATACTTAATAGGTAACCTAGTCAATTCACAAGAAAACATTCAGCTTGAAAACAGTCACTTTTTTAACTTTCAACTTTATTAAAAAATATTACAAACGTGTCACTGTTATTGATTTTCGACGGTGTTTCTAAAAATAATTATAGCATTTGTATTTCATTTAATTATTACAACTTGATGTTTTATTATTTTCCTTAGTTCTGTAACGTCATCGTACTGAAATAAGTATTTTCATATGTGTACAATCCCATTCTAATTGCGGTTTGATAATACGAATGACAATATTAATTATTATTATGTTGTCTTATAAATGTCGTTTCCACACGCAGAAATGCCGATGGACTTGTAAAAAACAGGCTAGGATTAAATTTTAAGTGTAAGTACTACGTATAGTTTTCGAACACAATGTGTGGCGTGTGGATATGATTGAAAGCGGCTTCTGGTTTGTTCTATATTCTGACCCTTAAAATTTCAAAATTATCCAGACTCCATACAAAGTTGCCCATAGTCGTTTGATGGTGGCTGTGTTTAACGTTAGTTCCTTTAAATTTCGCAAACAAGGTGCACCCATCTAGCTCCAACGTAAGTGTTAGAACAAAGTGGCTGCATCCTTGTGGCTATTACCCGCCATTCAAACTATGTAAATATTTGAGCAGACAAACTGTACACAAGATTGCCACGTTGAACTACGGATCCTGTTTAACATCGGTTCTATCAACTATTTCAAAAAGATTTAAGAAAGCTTAAAAATACATTAAAACTATTCTTTATCGTCAGAAAGGACAGTAAAACCCAGAGGAGTTGCCAATGCCTATACAAAGTCGCGTTCCCTATAATAACAAGCCTGATGTAGCTAAACAGTTTCATCATCATCATCATCATCATCTCAAGCGTTCCTTGACCAATTTGGTGTAGGCCTCCTTCAACTTCCTCCATTTCGCTCTGTTCCGGGCTGTCAGCATCCAGTTCTTCCCTGCCACTTTTCCGATGCCGTCCTTCCAGCGCATCTGAGGTCTTCCAACCGGTCTCTTATGTTCCCACGGACTCCATTCCAGTAAATCCCTGCACCACGAGTCGAGCTAAACAGTTTAATCATTACCATTAATTTCGTAGGACACTTCGATTTCTACTTAACTAGGTATGAAATCAAACAAAAAACAATTGCATTAGACATAATGATAACGGGATATTGACTGCGATTAGGTACTCCCGGTCAATAGGTATCCCGTCTTCATTATGTCTTAAAAATCAATAATTATTGTTTTGTTTGTTATATGGTGTTCAATAAAGAGTTGTTGTATTGTATTGTATTGTTATAGGTACTCGTAGATATCCGGTGTATACGGATCGATGGACCAGAAGTGCCGACTGGGTTCTAAATGACGGACACCGGAGCAGAGGCAGATTAAGAAGATGGCGGAACGATTTGGAGCGTTTTTGGCCGGACTGGCGAAATTTGGCTGAAACCATAGGGGAGAGGAAAGAGAGGGGAGGCCTTTGCCCAGCACTGGGACACCGTATAGGCTAAAAAATGAATTTTGTTATTTTACAGGAACGGGACATTCTGTCTATAAGACATTGGTAGTCATCTTGGTTTTATCGTTACTGATCTCCAGTTACCAATGAGGGCTATCGCGAATAAAAACTTTATTAATTTCCACCAATCACAGGCCAGTCAGTAGCTTGGCTCTAATTGGTGGAAAATGACAACACGAGACACTAGCGATCCTAGCGGATTTTTGACTCCTAGCGGAGCTTATAATTATTAAATTAACAAACCTAAGCTATTTCTAAGAATAAATTTACCCTTGAACACTTTTGTAAGGTTGCATGTTCGCTCTGGCATGCCGCTACTCTATTGCATTAACGCTGCGAATGCAAGAATTTCTACGATAATGGGAGTAATAAATTGAAACACCGGCCCTTAACCGTTTTCTATCAGCAAGTTTTGCGACTATAGAAATAAAATTTATCTATTAGGAGATAGTCTCTTCCGCCTAACGAACTTTTTATTTTATCACTCCAGTATATTTACAACTAGCTGTTGCCGTCTGCGTAGAATTTGGTTATCGCTATCCCGCGGGAACTATACAATTTTCCGGGATGAAAGATGTCTATGTTTGCCTATGCTTTAATCTGGGGTGTAGGTAATCCCCATTCCAAATTGCATCCAAATCCGTCTAGCCGTTTCAGCGTGAAGAAGTAACAAACATACTCACTCGCAAACATTTCGCATTTTTAATATTAGCAGAATTTAACATTATGTCAATGAAAGTACCTACTGAAAATTAACGACTGACTCAGGTTATATCAGATTAGATTCCTTTATTTCTTAATGAAAATTGCATTACCTGCATTTTAAATGTCAAAAATAAAAGGAATTTACAAAAAGATCGCCAAAAATAATAAAAATACAATAAAAAATAATGCAAGATACTCGTACATTAGTAAAATAAAATGTGAAAGTTGTACAATATTATAAAGAAGTAATAATAGCTGCAAACCATTCCAAGGAATTCTCAATGTAATATTTATTTATTTTTTGTATATTCTCTGTATGAACTCTAAAATTCATGAAAATTCTTCTTCTTACTTTGTTGTCCATATGTCGGTCAAGGCCCTTTTCTCAGGAACGCGTGGAAATAGAATGCTGACATTTTAATGCTAACTACTGGAAAAATTAAAGCAGGATTTTTTTTTCATACGAATTACACTGCACACATCAAAAATGTCTATGGATCAATTATGTACGGAACGCGTTTGATCCCTAGACATTGAGCAATGTATATAAATACCTACAAGTTTGTACAGAACCCACTAAGCCAGTTTTTTAATTACTTAATGAGGCTAAAATCTCGCAGACATATAGCATGTTTAGTATCACCTATTACTGCAACAACAAAACCAGATAATCTGCACTTGGTCGTTATTTTAATAGAATACGCTCAAGCCGCAATTTTGGCCGCGCATGAAAACTCAAGTTTCCAGCATGTCGTTAACCAGGAAATACTTAGGTTGAAATAGCTATAATTACTTGAGAAGTAGCCCCCAGCTGCGCAGAAAGTTCTTATGCAGCGCGCGGTGAAGCAAAAGTTGGCGCTCATCACAAAATAAGCATTTTATTTGATGAGCAAGTTTCACTCCCTATTGAGATTTAAATCATTTGTAGCCTGGTATTATAAAATGATGGCGTAATTTAGTGTGAGAATTTTATTGTGTTTTGATTTTCAAACGGATGGTCCGATTCAATGAGCTTTTTTAATCTACAGCTTAGTTTAATCGAGAAGAGAGTCTTAGACGTCAATTTAGGAAAAAAGACGTGGTTTTTTTAACATCCGGTATCCGGCCGGATATTGCGTAACTATCCGTTATCCGGTCGCAGATTTAAGTCAATAGGATAGTTACCGGTTATCCGTTTTATTTCTAGTCTAAACCACGGCCCGCCCTTTTCCGTGATCCGAGTCAGTGAAAAAACACAGGATGGTACCACTCTACCGAAGGTAATATAGGTACAGTCAAAGTCAAAGACCGCGCAAAGCTGCAAAAATACGTATAAGTCAACCTTACCGTCGCAGTTATAACTAAGTAAGACTTTGTGGTGTATAGGTATATATTGGTGCCCTTGACTGTACGTTCTTTCGTGAGTTGCTTTTAAAAACGTTCATCCTTCCTACAACCAAACTACAAAGCACGTCTCGGACCAAATAAGCGCCAAATCCACGCTCCATATTACCAACAATACCGCATTAAAACAACAATCGAAATGGAAACCAGTGTTTGTCTCGCAACTGTTTATTTTTACGCCATTACATAAGATTTATTGCCGCCTGGCCCATTATCTTTGCCAAAACTACGGACTTTGGCTGCACAGTAAAACGACGAATAAAAGAGTCAGCCGTTTGTAAATTTAGATCCTGGCGTGCCACTAACACGGGGGCTGTTTTTACGTTTCCGTGTGAGCTTATCAGGTTAATTTTGTAACTGTGTGGAATGTTGAATTGTATGAAGTGGAATTTTAGTTATTAATGACAATCGGATTCAAGTGTTTGGTTGGTATCTTTAGGTGAACTTATGGATATAGTCTATTGGGCTTGACATGTAAGCATACATTTCAAAGTTCTGTTTTGTTTCTAATTTTCAAGTCTAGCGGAAGCGTGTGTAAAGTGTGTGTAAAGTAGGTATATAATGGCTTAAATTTATTTCTGAATTAATTGAAGTGATAATAAAATACGTGCAATAACTGTATGGTCACCCTACATTACATAAGATAATCATAATTATCATAATTTTGGTTTAAACTTAAATCCCTAATAATGAAGGTTTATAAAAATCATGTTTGTATTATTGTGCTTACCTCCAATTGAAATGTAATTGCCCTCGATTACTGAGTAAGAAAAATTTGTTCCTATATAGTAATTCAAATTCATACTGTAGATGGTAATTTAAGACTTTAGTACCTACTAAAATATGAATTTGAATTACTATATAGGAACAAATTTGTGTTAGGTAGGTAGGTACCTACCTAACACAAATTAATTTCTTTGTTCACCGTTTCTAAATACATTTATCAACAAACGCTTACATAAAACGTATTTCATTGAGAACAATGGTTAATTTATTAATTTTTTTACACTGAACTTTACCTACCTAACCTACTTGCCTTCCGCAAACACCGGGAAAATTACTTTACGTCAGATATTTTTCCGTTTCTTTGCCACGGAGAACCAAGCCGACCTACAATCTAGACAAAGGATTTAATTTTTACGGCTCTTTTTATGCATGACGCATAATTATTTTGTCTCTAGACTAAGTTCCCTTCGCTGACAATCTTTAGACCTTAGTCACTCAGTTCTTTTTAAATTTGAACTAGAATTAAAATAGCCGCTGAGTCTTTTACCTGGGTGTTTCCACTTGGATTGGTTTCAAATCAAATTCGCTTGTTATCTGTCATTTACATAAAGCAGACAGACGGGAGGCGCCTTTGGCTTATCTATGCACTACAATTTATCTGCCACTTTTTAAAGGGGAACGAGGAACACATACGTACAGCACACGACTTTCGCTCCTGCCAAAATTTGTTTCGTTCCTACAAACGCACACTAAAACGAAACTGTCACACAAATGCCAAAAACAAGCACACAATCAACAGACCCTTCATTTTGATGAGACTTAATGTTAGAGATTTGGCAGAGGGGAAATCGCGCGTTAACATCTCCATTTCTTTCCTGCTCTAAGGTCATTTAAGATATTTTGAAAAACTTTTATTTAACTTTCAATGTATGTATGTAATATAAGTTCCTATGTATGTTCGGGTTAAACCTTGTAACTGAATTTTAAAGCAGCTAAACCTCAACCGATTGAGATACATTTTTGCATACTTGTGTAAGTTCGGTGACATTCCAATAATCTGGTAGTGAAGTTCTGGTAGCCCTGAGGGAACTCTTCAACGGGTAATGGCATCATAGACTTGAACATCTGGTATGGACGTGTAAGTTAGATGACGACACAAGTATAAATAAAAAAAAGTACAGTTGGCATACAAGCTTGTATTAAACTTATTAGATACCTATAAAACAGTAATGCAACTGAGTCAGAGACAACGCACAGCCTAAACAACTAGAACTAAAGATTGAAATCTGACAGAATAAGGAAATTTTGAAAATTCTCACAGGATTGGAAACCAGTATGTCCACCAGTCTCAGTGATGTACTCTTTTATTTCTCTGTATGTGTCGAACGGATGTGAATAAATGTCTCTCTCTCTCTCTCTCTCTCTCTCTTTCGGTATTTTTTTATTTTACAACGATAGGTAGAACATAGTGAAATAAGACGGATCACTCACGTATATAAGTCGAGTTTAGCCCGACATGTTACGGTTTAATTCATAGTCCTTCCTCCGGGAGCGCACAACCCAGCGGCAGCGAGACGCACACTACGCGCCACGGCTCTGTGACACGACTTGAAACTAGTGTGCGTTATTGCCGCTGGGTCGTGCGCACCTAGCGGCAGGACTACGAATTAGTCCGAAACATGTCGAGCTAAACTCGACTTATAATTATAATTATGTCAGTGTTCTGTTTTATTGCACTACTAGCTGTTGCCCGCGACTTCGTCCGCATAGGTTTCGGTTATTGTTATCCCGCGGGAACTATACAATTTTCCCGAATAAAAAGTAGCCTATGTTATTCCTCAATATTCAGACTATCTTCTTACCAAATTTCATCTAGATTGGTGTAGCGGTTTTCCCGTGAAGAGGTAACAAACAGACAGACAGAGAGACAGAGATACTTTCGCATTTATAATATTAGTTAGGATAGGATTAGGATGGTTGAGTCTCACTTTAGTTTCATGTAAAAAGTAGACACGGATAATGATATAAAATGTTAGTAGGTATTTCATGAAACTCCTTAATATTTTTGTCATTTCAGTAGGTATTGTACTTCACAAAACTTTTGAAGTAAGCTGTACAAAGACATATTTACAAACTACTTCATTACGAGTTTCCAAAATGAATCGCTACTGCATTCGCCAACTTCCAGTTTTAGAATACTTTTTCTGATGCGAACGCGATTAAAGCAATTTGAAATTAAAGCTGTATTTCTCATAATCCGAACAGTTTGGGAAGAGTTGAAAATGTTATTAAGGCAATTTTTAGAAAAGTTTTTTAACAAAAAATGTGGGGATGAACTAGTCATTTTCAAAATTACAATGCAGAAAACAGTTAACTTAAATAAAATAAGTCTCATTTGGATATGGAACTGAAATACAAGTTAACTATTATAGTTATAGTTTTGAAAGCTTGCTCTCGTATCAGATCGTATCGTATCTCGATCGTAGTATCGTATCTCGTACCAGAAACTCCCATTTAATAAATAAATAAAAAGGCTTGCGTGCATTCAAAACAAAACAGTTTGTAGCAAAATATAGTAGCTTAGAGTAGCATATTTTTCATAATAATTATAGTGCTTCCCATTAGTAAGATTCCGGGAACTCTAAATTTGAATCAAAATGTTCCTCACATCACACATACGAGTGCAATGATATTTCCCTACTACACTAAAACACAATGCTCATAGCTGCCTACATCCCCACAACTCTATACCCGCATTAACTTTCCCACACTACACTGGCATGAAATAAAATACTACCATACATGTGTTATGAAAGATTCAAGTCGTTAAACAGTGCTCCATACACGGATAGTACTCTAATTAGCAAAGTTGGGATCTGGGTCGCAGCGGACAGTGTGGAGCATTACGAAGCTGCAGACTGGATTTGTGCTGATCTAGTAAAAATTTGCAACAGACTTTTGAAGACTGTGGAATATTTTTTGCAACATTTTTTGAAGATATCCATGATGTGATTCGTGTTCTTTGAGCCCTTGTGACAATTTTTAGTTGTCTACGCAGCACGAAATTTATGTGTAAGATAATTAGTAAAAGCGAGCGACGCGAATAAAACTAAAACAAATAAATAGCTTAAGCTACGAAACTATTACTGAAATTTTAATAGGTAATTAGTTACTGAAATAGTTGTGGGTGGTAGAACCTTGTGCGAGGTCCGTCCGGATCGCTACTACCATCTTACGCGCTAATCCTACCACTAAGCAGCAGTGCTTACACTGTTGTGTTCCGGTGTGGAGAGTAAGACAGCCGATGTAATTACGGTAACACAAGAGGCATTTCATCTTAGCTCTCTAGGTTGGCAACGCATCTGCGAGCCCTCCGGGGTTGTGAGTGTCTAATGGGCAGTGGCGATCACCATCAGGTGACCCACTTGCTCGTTTGCCTTCCTCGTCGTATAAACAAAAAAAGAGTGGACAGAAATCCATAACATAAAGCTTCCCTAGGAAAACCTTAGTAATAAAATTTTACAAAAAGGCTTTGCAATGTTATGAGTTAACTATAATGTTTTTTTAAATCACAATCAACAAAACAAACCCGTAAAATGAGTCAACGCCACAATGTTGTGAACGCAATGCTTCGCTTTGCCTGCAAAGCATCTAGCTGACACGAAATTTGATTGGTTCCCTTCGTTCTTCATTATCAACTACTTCCCAGCCGTGTCACGTCAAGACTTGATCGTAACATAATTACCTACAAAACCATAGCCTCCAGTATTTCTTGGTAATTTATTTGGGGCATCCCTTCATCTCTCCCGGACGTTAATTTTAATATATTATGCCTTGTACGGCATCATTTCCGTCATTAAATTGTTATTACGCAATAAATTTCGCAAGCTGTTATTGCATGGCATAAATATGTTAACAAAGAGGCATACGATCTTATTATGTTCCAGTATTGTTTGTTTACATTCTATTAAGGCGATGGGATGCGTGTACTCCATTGTTTTGTATTTTATGACTGATAACATTATTAACCCTTCCATTATTAACCCTATCTAGATGAACCTGTCTCAAATACAAGCAATCAAATCTGGGCATACAAAACAGCACGAATTTCGTGACTTAACTTTAACTGATCAATGAAAATATTCTTTAACCAGAAACGTCTCGTCAGCATTCCTCGGCTTGCCAATTGAGCTACCGATAAAACCGCCAGTTACTGCGACATTTTCAACTGTTTTATTTTATAAGACTTGCTTTGTTGGATTTTGCATCTCTCTCTAACCATCTAAAAGAAAGAGCTGCTAAGTACCGAATGTAATGGTTTTATTTTGTTTGTCGTACTTAGATCTCAATAATTAGTAGACGTGGAGAAAGCAATGGCCTTCTTATCAATATTATCATATACATGGCGTGGTTCAGGAGACAAAGACAGTTAGTTATTTGTCTTCGACAAGGTTACAGAACTAAGGTAAATATAAGCTTTAAGATTTTTAAATGAATATAAAACTACCTTAAGACGCTTCCCTGAGAGGATGACCTTGAACGCTTCGCGCCTTCCTCACCCCACCTCACTTCTACTAAACAACTTCGTTTTAGTGGCGACATCTATTAAATATCGGTCTAACTTCATTTTACACAGTGTTATCACAAATAACGCGTCTTTTCAAAAAAACATTTTTTTTTCAAAATTCGCACTGATTACGTAAACTACTTATTTAATTTTTTTTAAATATTCTAAATAAAGGCCTGTGCCCTAAGCACTACTTTCCGAATCCTGCGTCACGTAAAATCGAATAGTAAACTATAACGAGTTTGTATGACGTTTGGAACAGCGCCCGCCCGTGAGCGTATTTGGAACTAAAATTTAGTATGAGATTTCTCGATCTCGATACGATAACCGTAACGTAACGCAGGATTTGACAAGTCGTGCTTAGGGCACTGGTGTCCAGCAGTGGGACGTAAATAGGCCGATGATGATGATAGTGATGATGATGATGATTATAAAAAGGTATTTTAATAATGTTAAACATAGAAATCCTAGCCTGTTAAATTCTCTATATATTGGTGTATGTCACAAGTCAAAGTAAATTATACATATGATGTAGTAACAGAATATTAATTGCAACTTGACTTACTTGTGATGCAGACAAAAAAATAATATTAAACATAAAAAAACAAGTTAAGATGTTATAGATACTTAATGTATGTACATATTTTGTTTTTATCGTTTAAATAATTTACAGAATGGCTCTAAAAAGCAGCCATTTCAGCGTCTGGGTCAGGGAAGCGCCTTAACCTCAATGCAATGCAGTGCCCGTCGCGACTAGGCCCGTTGCGCACCGTATTGTGAATAACGACCTCGAATACATAGATCCGAAACTATTCCCATAGTTTCGGATCTATGTATTCGAGGTCGTTATTCACAATGCTTTTTTAGATACTTCTCTATTTTTTAAATCGTGAATAATTATAGATAGCATACCTATTCAAATTGCACAGATCCTATTTAGTCGATTTGACATGTGTGTCTTCTATACAAATTCTAACCTAAAATAAAAGCAATATATGGGAGAGGCAGCCGCCCAATCAGCCATATTTCAACAGCATAGAGCAGTTTTGCGAATACAACTATTCCTTCAATTCAATCCCATGGTAAAGCAAGCAGAAATGTTAAGCATGTAATAATAAAACCGCATACATAATTTACTATGTGCAGTCCTCAAATTACTGTTGTAAATAAGGCGCCTTTCTAAATGAATCAAAAGTGTGAATAATTTGGAACAAATTTTTGGTTATAAATTTTCGACGTGTCGGGATAAGCACCTGCGTATTCCTCAACAGGAGCCGATTTCACAAATCACACCTTTGAAAATACGACTTGTATGCACACTGACTGATTTTTTTTCCGTTGTTTTTCCTTGACTTGTCATAGTTTATGATTCTACGTCAATGAAAAGTATCCCAAAGGTTTTGATTTACTTGGCATTGACAGAAAGACAGATAGATAGTCAGTCAGACAGAATGCACATTGAAGTAATAGGGTTTTGTTGACTGATGTCAAAATAAAATAATTTTGCATTTTCACTTAATTAAGCTTCCTAAAATACTCATAAAAAACCGATGCCTCACTTATTACTGCAATTAGGACAAAAGCAGGCAGTATGATCCCTGAAAATTATGACGTCATAGTTCTGTAAATCAATACAAACTTCATAGTAACGGATCCGATCAAATCGTTTCTACATTTCAAAAAAAGTTGCTGATTTGACCAAGTAGGCATCGTCCCTATTTTATAAGCATTCCGTTTTTTGAATTTGAAATAATTATAATGTATACTTAGTAGAAACTTATCGATCTAGCGAATATACTTAACTAGTCGAGAATTCTGTTCACGCTGTAATTTTGTAGCACTACAAAAATTGCAACATTTTTAAGGGGTATTTCAGAGGTGATTTGTAAAATTGCTCCCATGGCCTTGTTTATTATTTAATGTTGGTTGTTTTTGCGCTGAAATAAGATAGTCTTGTATTCGTTGTCTAGATTTATTCAGCAGTTTCAATAATTTATACGGCTGGGAAAGTAAGAGAACCATTTTCAGTGGATTACTTAAATCTTTTTAATGTAATTATAATATACCTATATTATAGGTATATTACTCGTATCACGGGACAATTGACACCAATTGACCTAGCCCCAAAGTAAGCAAACAAGGAGACAGACAAGCTAATTACTTATCTATTACACAAAGACATCAGTGTAGGTACATGGTACATCAAGCCAGTACGTATGGCGTCTGTCTCGTCTTGTTATCGACAAACTCAGAGTAAGTTGCACTGTAGATAATACGAACCTATCTTTTATTTATATGGAAATGTTGCTTACCCTATAGATAATTAGATACATGGTTAATATCTTAAACTTAGTCTTCACAAAACGTGTCATGGTTCCACGATTATTACAGAAACATTGCATTTTGTAACAGAATTACAATTCGTGGTTAATAATTAATTAGTTTAAACCACGATTCTGTTACCATGACTGGTATTAAGATAAGATAAGATAAGATAAGATTTATTTGCCAACAATAACAATAAAGATACAACTAAATACAGACAACATTTAAAATTAAAAACATAGCGAGTATTCTATATCTAAAAACATAGCCTTTCCATACTGCGGCAAAAGGGACAGGCTCAGCTAATGCTGCGCTTGCGTGGAAGCTGCCAGCGCTGGTTTTCAGACCGCCCCTGTTGACTCGTGCTAGAAAAGCGCATGCAGCGGGTTGGTTGACGGACAGAAGAGAAAGAACACGAAACCTAAATAAAATGAACATTATAACTAAAACAACAAAAAAGGTTCATGAAAACACTTTAACGCTTTAACGTTTGGCGTTTGAGAATAAAGAATATTTTGATTAACGTATTGGTGAAATATTTAAATAAAAAAACCGTATTTCATCTTCCATAAGTATGCAAGCTATTGGAATTGCAAAATTATATTGATAAAAAAGAATAACGTAAAAGTGCCACAGTGACAAAGCAATTTTCATTGACCGGAAAATAAAAATGCGTTAAAATTCTCAATATCCGGGTCACAAATTTTGCAAATAACCTGACGGCACGATTTAACCCGTTCAACAAAGCATTTATGATGAGAGTTGTCTAGTTTACAAATATGAACTGCATTGTTTCTTTGACTTTTTATGGAGGTACTTAATACAAATTCATATAAGTAGTCCTCCTCATAGTTTTCGATGACGGCGACCCCGACTAAAATAATATTTCATCTACTTAAACCTTAAACCAAATAATGTACATACCACAATTATGTTTATATTACAAATTCACACCAAATTAAAAGCCGTCACGCAAATGTGAAATACGGACACAAATAAACACATTTCGTATTCTCATGACCAAGGTGGTCAGTGCCTGTCATATTATTTGGCAGAGATGAAAATTCGCGTTGCCTTCTCCTGTCATAAATACTCTGTGACCCGTATAGTCACCATTCAGGGCTGCGGTCGGAGTAATGCTTGGCACATGTTTGGTTAAATTAAATTTTCCAAAAAGCTTCAATTTTAACATGAATTAACGTAGACAAAGTGGAGAATATTTTTGACTGTGAGGGTGTAGGTGAGATCGGTTTTATATAGAAACTGGCTGTTGTCAGGGGCTTTGTTTGCGTAGAATTCGGTTATTGCTATCCCACGGGAACTCTACAATTTTCCGGGATAAAAAGTGCCCATGTCTTTCCTCAACGTTCATGTTCATGCCAATTTTCGTTAATTGGAAATAAATCACCATATTACAATTAGGAATGTGATCATTAGGTAGGTACCCAAACTGTAATGAACACTAGAAAAGTGAAAACAATCGAATTTGAATGAAAAATCGCATGAGACCAGAACAAAAGCTTCTGTTTTCTATAAAGTTTATTGTAGAGCTTTCAAGAAAATTTTGTATTCATTAAAGTAGTAAGAATTTCAACCTTTCTTGGAAATAAAAATGTCGACTAGCAGCAAAGTAAAACTTTTTTTTGCGTCCCACTGCTGGGCACAGATTTCCTTAAAAAATAAGAGGGATTAGGCGGACCTAGTGTGAATTGGGAACTTCACACACACTATTGAATAGCTGCGCAGGAGCGTGCAGGTTCCTTCACGATGTTATCCTTCACCGAAAAGCTCATGGTGTAAGCAGTTATTATATAATAATGATTTTAAGGCTGATCTGTCCCACTGCTGAGCAAAGGCGTCATCCCAATACTTCCACTACTTCGGATTTTCTTTAATTACAAATGTGATTTCCCACACAAATTCCGAAAACTTCACGACCATAGAGGCCATGAGAGGCCATAGGTCAAACCATTAGGCTACCACGGCTGTCTAGAAATCAAAACAAAAGAACAATATTGAAGCTGAATGATTGTATTCTAATTCTTTACCAAACATAATTTTGTTCAAATAACTCTTAGGCCTTTGCAAATAAGCCGGAATGTTATAATATAATGTTAGTGCCATTTTCACTTTGTTCCCTCTCAAGTAACACATCAATCATAGTCTTTGTATCAGTTCCTTGACAAGTCCTTTAGGTTCTGCCGCGAACACGCGACAACGCGTTTCGGCGACTCTCTCTATCTACTGCTAAAGTATTTTATAAAATGAAAAAAGAATTCTACAGAGACAAATACATAGAGAAAGAGTTTGAGAGAGTTTGGGCTGTAGGTTAGTCTCTGGGTCAGCCAGTCAATCAGTAAGTAACGTTCTTCTGTTTGAAGGCTTTTTTATTTTTAACTTGCAATGTGAATTTTAAAGCAGTTATCCTCAACGGAATTTTGGTATACTTTATGTCATTTCGATGATAATGTATAATAAACTGGTATTTAAATTCTGGTGATCAGCTCATGATTGTCTCCGCAGGAGGGAACTCTTCAATTGCCATCGGCTTGAATTTTGCTATGGGTACCTATGTAAGTTCAATGACAAATCAACAGAAAACTATTATTATAATTGTGTTTAATAGAGAAAGTGACCAAAGGGTAAAATATCAGCTGACCTACCATGGACAATGTCCTGTAACAGTGAATCTTAGCGACATGTTTATCTTTCCTTAAAGACTGTTTTTATTCGTTAATTTAGATTTCAGAAAAAAGCAGTATAATTTAATTGCGTTTTCAAAAATCCGTGGCTTTTACTGCGAGTATCATAGTGGGGGAGGCCTATGTCCTGCAGTGGACGTCTTTCGGCATGATGGTCATATTGACATAGCATACTATTTAACCGAATAGATTATTGTTCAACTGGTTATGGGAAAGTTCCACATAAGTACGCGATTTAATTTCTTAGACTATACCTATCTAAATTATATTGTGCGTTGAGAAACTATTTTATATACCCATTGAATTTATAGCAAGTGAATAATTATAGTAAAATTTTATGACCATTGATTTGGCCCCTATGAAATATTTCAAAATGGGCTAGTTTCCTATCCCGTGGGAATTTCAAAAAATCCCTTCTTAGTGCACCTCTAGGATACTCAAGGTACATGTTTACCAAATTTCAAGTCTCTGGGTCCAGTGGTTAAGCTATGCGTTGTCTGTCAGTCAGTCAGCCAGTGGGTCAGTCACGGTACTATTTTATAGGTATAGATAGAAGGTAAGGGTATACCCCATTTTTTTATATAATCTTGGTGTATGCATCATCATCATCATCATCATCAGCCCACAGCAGTCCACTGCTGGACATAGGCCTCTTCCATGGCGCGCCACAACACTCTGTCTTCGGCCCCTCGCATCCATCCGCCGCCAGCAACCCTCTTGAGGTCGTCCGTCCATCGTGCTTCAGGACGCCCCACACTACGTTTCCCCGTTCGTGGTCTCCATTCGAGGTCTCGTTTGCTCCACCGTTCATCGTTCCTTCGACATACGTGGCCACTGGCCAGCCCAACGCCATTTTAACGAACTAATTCTTTGAGCAATGTCGGTGACTTTAGTTCTTTGTCGGATAATGTGATTGCGGATTTTATCCTTCAAAGAGCTTGGTGTATGTGGCCGTCCTTAAACGTTCTCGGAGCTGAGTATATCTGTTGGAGATTTTCCTGTCAATTATACCTAAAAGCTCTTGGCAAGCTTTTTTTGACGACGTGATTGATATTAGCTAGTTTTAAGATAATTGCTTCTTTACTATTCAGTAAACTTATTTTGGCATTAGGAACTACTTACACACCGCAAATTAATCTATCCCGTGGGAACTTTGCACTTCTCGGGATAAAACATAGCCTGTATATTGCAACAGGCATGGCATAGCCTTTTTTAATCGGTTCATTCGTTTCAGAGATTAAACCTTATCAACAAACAAACAAATAAATAAGTTTGCTTCTGTACTATATTAGTATAGTTAAGATGTTTTACGAGCGACTGCTGACTATAGGTAGGTACGCATTTTGAATTAAGTGTTATACAAATGAGTTAACTCCCAAAGCATCCCAATTTCAGAAATTTAACTAATCAATAAGTTTTAAATTTAAAACTAAAGAAAATCGTTATAGTAAGGTATCAATCAGGCATGATCAAAACAGTTTTCTTTTATAATAAACATTTTTATTATAAGTTTTTCTTGCCGACTTTTTTATATCTACTTTTATTGTCATCCAACTTACATATCCGTATCAAATTTCAAGTTAATCCGACCAGTATAAGTGGGTCAAATACTTACCCGAACATATTACATAGGTACTTACTTAATTTCGCAAGTTACAATACAATACAATACAAATATTCTTCATTGAAAACCACAAAATACTACAAGGAGATTACACAAAAAAAAAGTTAATAAAAACCTTGTAAAAAAGTGACAGTGTGTGCCAATTCTAAACAAAGTGGAAAACGATGGGCAACATTTTACTGTCTATTATTTTTTATTCTAACTACTGAAAAATATTATTTACGATTTCGAAAGTGACCTGTCATCATTATTATGTTTAAATTTCGTAGGTGCTCTTTTACGCTGACGCCGATACTAAAGCGTGTTCTTCGTGGTATACATATTTCAGAAGCGTTTAAATACATATTTACACACATACATTACATACTTACATAATAACATTAGGAAGTACATAAGGTCCATAGTATTTTTACAAACCGTTGTGTTTCAACATCACAGACAAGGCTCTGGTTTAATACTCAAAAGGTTTAATTTGCAAATGGAGCATTATTTTCTCTAAGCCCTCTTTCCCTTATTGAACGGCGAATTAATTAAAATTAAATTATTCCGCAAAAGATTAGAACTCATTTCGGCTATTTGCATATTTTACTGCAATGAAAAAGGTGACCCTCCATTAAATTCATTGGGAGCAGCTCTAAAGAAAAGATAGCAGTGCCTCAGGGAACTATGCTAGAATGCTATTTTGTAACAATACATTGTAATTATAAGTAATTAAGTAGAAATGTAACCAAGCTCGTTTATTTTTGTTTGACGCGAAAATTACGTGCCTATTTTGCGGGCTGTTAAGTAAAATTTTGGTCCTTTATTAAAATTAAATTTAACACTAAATAAAGGCCTGTGTCCAGCAGTGGGGCATAACAAAGGTTGGTGATGATGGTGATGATGAAATAACATCATCTATTTAAAAACTCACTGCGAAATGACAACCGGTTCCTTCGGAACTACATATTCCCAAATTTTTGTTTTGGCTTGTAAATAGAAATAGTAACAATTAACACACTTAACTTAACTAAACGCTTAAACAGTAACGGTTACACATTCATGCATTTTCTATTCATACTCATCAAACAGGTACATAACAAGTTTTTTTTTTTTTATAGAACGGGGAAGGCAAACGAGCAGTGGGTCACCTGGCCCCCGTTTCATAAACGTGACAGGTGACAAATGACAAAGACCATTCGATCTACACTTGCAAGTTAATATGAAGTCTGGTAATACAAAAACTTTTCAAGCCGGTAATCTACACCAAACTGTCGTTGTCATTTGTCACCTGTCACGTTTATGAAACGGGGGCCTGATGGTAAGTTTTGCTTGCCATGCGTTTTTTTCTGCAAAAGCAACGCCTTTCTACAAAGGATTCCGTCCTAAAGGCGACCTAATTAAATTTATTATTAACGTTCGAGCTCCCGTTCCCTCAAAAACTTGTATCTCTTTTACCAGATTCAGTTATTCCTCTCAACTTTTTTTTTGCAAAGAAATGATTAATTATTATAAGTAGTCCGAGCGCGGTCCCGATTTTAAGGAATTTTTAATCGTTATCCGTTATTCCGTTATTAAAAAGACTTTCGTTACGTAGGTACGTTGTTTTTTATGCTTAAATCTCGGTAACGACTTTTCTGGTGATTCATCACCAGCCTCTTTTACGTCCCACTGCTAGGCACAGGCCTCCTCTCAGAATGGGCTTGGGCTATATTTCCCTCGCGGGCCCAGTGCGGATTGGGAACTTCACACGCATCATTGAATTGCTTCGCAGGAGTGTGCGGGTTTCCTCACGATGTTTTCCTTCACCAAAAAGCTCATGATAAATTACAATTGTAATTCCGCACATAAATTCCGTAAAATTCAGTGGTCCGAGCCGGGGTTTGACCCCACGACCCCTCTGCTTGAGAGGTCATAGGTCAAACCACTAGGCTATCACGACTTCTGGTGATTGGATTTAAGTATTTGTAAGGATTTTTGTTTTAGAGATGTATTAAATTTGTTAGCTTTCTCAGTGCTCCATTCGCAAAGTGGGCTTCGATGCATAATGACATAATTTAACGAAGCGGAATGATACATACGCAAAAATGACGATAACGCAAAATGACGTTTAGTCAAAATGTTGTTGCAGAAAATGTACCTAGATTGTGCAACTAGTTTATAAAACGCGCCGTTTCATCAACCTGATTACATCTACCCGAGCCGCAGGGAGGGTGGATAGTTAAATCGAGGGTAAAATTTGTTCATAAGAACAAGTTGTACACTCTGTATTAAACAGCAGCCACTTTTTTGCTACATAAATGACAAACTTTAATTCACCACATTGAATCAGAAAAATAATATCAAATCCGATCTTACCGCAGCCGAACAATAATTATGAAATCGACACCGTCGACCAATTATTTTAGTCAAAAATGTCCAACTGTTACTCACCATTTTGGATCGAAACATTTATGTCGAATTTGACCTCACTGCATCCAAATTCATAAAATCGAGTTAAGATTCGTCTTAAAATTACAAAAGGTCATTGTGACACATTGCGTTCGTGGCGTTGGCCGGATTGGTTTTGTCTTAGAATTAGAATACGTACTAAGCAAAATAAATAAAATAACAAGCTCTCTTTATGAGGTTCTATTAGTGTGCGCGGTTGTTTGTCCTAACTGCCATGGTCTTAGACGAAGATTTTACTTAATGCACTAGAGGATAAAAGCCCATGTTATGCAGTCTGTACCTATCCAGCATTAATATACGAACTTTAAGAGCATGAGAACTGAAAAAAGTTTTTATGTAGTCTAATTTTAGCTAGCTATAGGCGGACAAAACCGCACATTACGTTACGCCGCAGTCCGCCCTAGCAAGCTCATTTGCCACATCCGTGATACCAAAAGACACTGGAACTGCTAAAATAAAACTTGATCCTTCATCTCAGGGTCCAAAACCGCGTCGCAAAATTTCAGACTCGTGGCATAGCAAGTTGGGTTTTGCAAACCTTCTGAAAAATGCAAGCTTCAATTCGGAAGTCGAAGAAAAGTTTTATACGAGTATGGGGCGACTTGTCTTTTAGTTTTTTTGCAATTTACGGTTTTCTGATGCGACGGGACTGGTTGTTTTCCTATGTCGCGAACGTGTGTAGGAAAACTGGCATGGTATGTATACTCTTAGGCCGACAAGTCGCTCTACATCCCGGGATAGTGTCGCTAGAATCAGCTTACCAAATGCCAATTATAATTAAGCATAGTAATATAATCGTATTTGACCTGGGCTTCTATTCTGGTGATTTTTGTGATCTATTTTGATTTCGATATTTCATAGCAGGTATAAATATTGATGTTGAATACTACGAGAATCGCCGTATTGTCAGTTTCATTTTGGTATCACACAGCAAAACACTTATGAAATCTGCATATTTCTCTCGGCAAAACTTGTTTACAGATTATTAATAACTAATGTTTCATTTTTGATACGTTTTAGTGATGTTTGCAATGTAAACAAAATAATGTGTCAACTCACGACATTGTGACAAGTAGGTAAAATGGACATAGTTGTAATAAATTAAGTAGGTCCATTAAAAATTCGTCAATGTCGAGGGTTGAGAGAAAGTTCATCATCATCATCATCATCATCATCATCATCATCATCAGAATATTCTAGTCCACTGCTGGACATAGGCCTCCCCCAATGAGCGCCACAGCGCCCTGTCTTCAGCTTGCCGCATCCAGCATCTGCCTGCAGCCTTTCGCAGATCGTCATCCCACCTGGCCGGAGGGCGTCCTACACTACGTATACCGAGTCGCGGTCTCCACTCTAGTACACGTTTACCCCAACGGTGGTCGGTTCTTCGTTAGATATGGCCATCCCATTGCCACTTCAGCTTGCTAATTCTTTGAGCTATGTCGATAACTTTGGTTCTCTGTCGGATGTATTCATTACGAATCCTATCCTTCAGAGAAACTCCGAGCATAGCTCTTTCCATAGCTCGCTGCGCAACTTTGAACTGGTGCACCAACCCTACTGTGACTGTCCACGTCTCAGCTCCGTAGGTCATAACGGGTAGGACGCACTGGTTGAAAACTTTAGTTTTCAAGCATTGCGGTATGGATGACGAGAAGACCCGACGTAGTTTTCCAAACGCTGCCCAGCCTAGCTGAATCCTCCTTCTCAAAATTGTTTCTGCCCAACTGCAGAATCTGACCAAGGTACGTGTACTCAGAAACAATTTCGAGAAGGTGGCCATGTACGACGACCGGTCTCGGATCAATGTGGCCATTGATCATGACTTTGGTTTTATCCAAATTCATGCCAAGACCGATCATCGCGAGGCCGAGGCTAGGTCGTCCAGCATCCGGTTTAGCTCCTCTAGCGATTCCGCCATTAGGACCATGTCATCAGCGAATCGCAGGTGTGAGATGTAGTCGCCGTTTACATTAATGCCCTTACCTTTCCAGTCCAGCGTCTTAAACATATCTTCCAACGCGCTTGTGAACAGTTTCGGAGATATGACATCCCCCTGTCTTACTCCTCTGCGCAATTGGATGGGTTTAGACTGCTGGCCCTGTACTTGGACACTCATTGTGGCGGCCTCGTAGATACATCTCAGCACCTCGATATAGCGATAGTCCACTTGGCAGCGCTGTAAGGATTCCAGAACAGACTAGGTTTCAACGGAGTCAAAGGCCTTCTCATAGTCCACAAAAGCGAGGCACAGGGGCTGATTATACTCTTCAGACTTCTGTATAATCTGCCTCACTGTGTGAATGTGGTCTATGGTGCCATATCCTCCGCGGAATCCAGCCTGTTCCGGTGGCTGAAACTCGTCGAGTCTCCTGGCGAGACGATTCGTGATCACTCGAGAGAAGGGCTTATAGACGTGGCTCAGGAGTGTGATGGGTCTATAGTTTTTAAGAAGAGTTTTATCTCCCTTCTAAAAAAAGAGTACCACCAAACTCGCGCTCCACGCCTTTGGAGTTCTCCCACTGTGAAGGACGGTGTTGAAGAGGTTCTTCAGCTCCTGTATAATAGGGGCTCCTCCAGCTTTCAGGAGCTCTGAAGTAATTCCGTCCTCACCGGGGGCTTTTCCATTTTTAAGCTGCATCAAAGCTAGCACGATCTCCTCTTGACTGATGTCTGGCAGTTCGTCGGTATAGTGGCATGTCAGGGTAGCTCTGGAATCATGATCGTCTCGTTGGACACGACAAGCATGTGCAGCGTACAAACGGCCGTAGAAATCTTCTATCTCGGCGGAGACTTCCGGCTTCGACAATACGGTCCTCCCGTCGTGCGTTTTAAGCTTCGTAAGATGACTCCTTCCAAGCTGCTGAGTGAACACTTTGGACCCTCGGTTTTGCTCTATCGCCTCTTCAATGAGGCGAGCGTTGGAGCTCCGAAGGTCGCGCCGTACCATCTTAGAGATCTTAGAGAGAAAGTTATCGGGCTTTAATAACTGTTAAATACCGGATACACGGTCACTGGTATTATTTAAGTACTATAAATATCAGTGTTGGCCCCCTTAACATTTTAATTTTTGTACAATCGTTAGTGCGTGCTTTTTGATCCGCGTGCCTGGAGCTTCAGAAATGACACAAATAGTAAAATAACAATAACATTTCGAAGCTGTTGTCCTAATTGGAATGTACAATTGTACAGGGTTTCAATAATTGATTGAATCCGGCGTTGCTTTTCGGAGGTCCATGTTCATGAACCAGAAACAATAATTACAACAACAGTAACTGAAATGGCAAAGGGCTGGTCATATTGCCCGAAAATCTGACTCGTGGTGCAGGGATTTACTGGAATGGAGACCGTGGGAACATAAGAGACCGGTTGGAAGACCTCAGATGCGCTGGAAGGACGGCATCGGAAAAGTGGCATGGAAGAACTGGATGCAGACAGCCGGAACAGAGCGAAATGGAGGAAGGTGAAGGAGGCCTACACCAAATTGGTCGAGGAAGTCCTGAGATGATGATGATGAATTGTTGTTAGTTCATGTATAGGTATAGGTTTGCCTTAATTAAATCGTTCAACCTACTTTTACTATTTATTGAAACAGTAAGTATTCACCGTAATCGGGGGAAATAGGGTGGGCAAAAAAATTAACAATAAATTAATTACGCCAGTGTATTTCGAGCAGCATAATTATTACTTTGAGCGCAAGATGATTTCTTTGATTTCAAAACCTATCAAATTCTCCCAATTTGTGGAATTACGGACAAAAATGAGGATATTTTCTTTTAACAAAGATCCAGATCATTATTACGGGCTGTGTAATACTGGATGTCCGAACTGTGATCCCATTACAAAGGTCAGAAAAATGTTTACGCAAGGAAAAGATAGATCACTATATGAAATTGAAAATTTTATTGCTTTCCCATATATTAATAGAATTATCACAATGAGTTCAGGGATGATGCGATAGTATCTAATGTTACCTTATAATGTTATTCAACGAATGTTTGTGTATTGAAATTATTTATGTATTATAATTATGGATTTTACTATGTTTAATTATAAAAGCTCTCTTTTTCAGTTCCTAATTAAATTGCTCCTCTCTTCCACTCAAAAGTTGATAAACCTTAAATGCTGCCTTTGTACTTGTATCTTATTTTTTGTAATTTAAGTTTTTTCCGTATTTGACGACCGGATGGCCTAGTGGTTAGCGACCCTGACTATGAAGCTTGAGGTCCCGGGTTCGAATCCCGGTCGGGGCAGATGCTTTTATGATGAATACGAATGTTTGTTCTCGGGTCTTAGATGTTTAATATGTATTTAAGTATGTATTTATCTATATAAGTATGTTTATCCGTTGTCTAGTACCCATAGTACAGGCGTATATTTTCAGTAACCCAGTAACTACACTTTACTTTACAAGCAAGAGAGGGGACATTTTGAACGGTGTCATGCTGGCCCCTTTTCTGGGGACACAAAATGGGCTTAATTTATTACCGTCAAATATATGTATATGTGTGTGTATAAATACATATAAATTTATAATGCATTTATATTCGGAATCACGAAAAAAGGCGAATCTACTAGTACTAGTTACTCAATACATGTTTTTCTTATGACGAGAGTGTACAGGCAGTGAAACCCTGGGGTTGCGGATGTCTATAGGCAGTGGTGATCAGATGACCCACTTGCTCGTTTGCCGTCCTTGTAGTATATAATAAAAAAAAGTCCCTGCTTGTAACAAAATAAACATGGTGCGAGACCATGACCTTATTTATGGCGTTAAATTAATTTAACTTCAATTTAAAACAAAGTGCACCATTTTCTCCTTTCTAGCTCTGTAATGTCCTAAAATATGCGGTTTCCTGACCCTGTTATTTTCGCTCTCTTCTCTTTGACGAAAGGGCTCTTGAACAGAAAACTTAAAGCAATGTACACAAGACCCAGTGATTACGGACCACAAAAGTAATTAATTTAATAAGTACGCGTTAACTAAATAACCTAAAAGTTGTTACGATTTAATTTCCTGGAGGACAAATAGACCGTGCCAAATGGGGTTAATATGTTAAATGAATAAATTAAGTTAAAATAGGCCTTTGTTTTACTTAGGGTTGGAATTGAATATGACCTTTGCTAAATTATAAATAACTTTTCCTTCAAGTTCTATTATACCCTATTTGAAAATGCAGGTAAATGGGATGAAAGTACAACGCATTAGTGTTTAATTGTGTCGCTTTTATGTTTTATTTTGTTTTTAACCCCCGACGAAAAAGAGGGATGTTATAAATTTTACACGTGTATCTGTGGATCTGTGTATGTGAATCTGTGTATCCGTGTATCTGTCTATGGCATCTTTGCTGTCAAACCGATGGACCGATTTCGGTACGGTTTTTTTTTTGTTGATCGAAAGCTAGTTTTATCGAAATGGTTTTAAGCTATGTTTCATTAAAATCGGTTCACCCGTTTTTAAAATAGTAAACTCTTTACGAATGTAAAACAATAAATAACATTTATGGGGAATTTGACATTTTGGTGATTTATTGCGTGAATGAAAATTTAAATACGCCTAGGCTAGTTTTGACTAAATATTTAAAAAGTTAAAAATAACGTTTAGTTTAATATGGTAATTCGAAATATAAGTAATATCTCCGTCCACGTGTTGGTTGGCAACTATTTTACACACTATTGCAGCCACAATAAACAAGATTTACTTGCTCAAGCTTTAAACAAACCAGCCAACGATCAATTTCAAACATTTTTACCTCTGGAAGCTTAAACGGCCAAGATAAAACCAAAGATTTGGCCGTATGCCCACTTAATATACTCTATAATGCTGACTTGCAGTGACTTGGGTTACACTAACCGGGGTTAACTCAAAGAAAGAAAGGAAGCGTATTTATTACAGACAAATTCGACGCAATACACATACTTAAGGCCTTATTCATAAACGTCACTCAAGCCTCCATTAGCTAAAATAGGTTTTGTCTTCGTCTTTCTAACGGAAATGTCAATGTGACAAAAAAGGACAAACGAACTTTAACGGCATTTTAGTTAAAATAGGTTCACGTGCCCTAAGCACGACTTGTCGAATCCTGCGTCACGTAAAATCGAATAGTAAACTATAACGAGTTTGTATGACGTTTGGAACAGCGCCCGCCCATGAGCGTATTTGGAACTAAAATTTAGTATGAGATTTCTCGATCTCGATACGATAACCGTAACGTAACGCAGGATTCGACAAGTCGTGCTTAGGGCAATGAACACAATAAAAAAATCAGGGCGAGTGCGAGTCGAACTCGCGCACGAGGGTTCCGTAGAAAGATTTTAACACTTTCCCCCAGTCAACATACAATGACTATAATATGAATGATTTTTCATAAAAATAAAAACAAAAATAATCAATAAATTGATTATTTTCATTTACTTTCCCCCAGTGTTTTTAGTTGTCCAGTGTTAGCAGAGCCCTGCTCCTAAGCAAGGCAAGCCGTAGTGCTGGTTTCAGTGTGACCCTTTTACCTAAAAACTAGGCCTTAAAACTAAGTATGCCGCGACGACACGAACGTCAGAGGCAGATAGTATCATCATCATCATCAACATGGTGGCCAACTCCACTCCACTATCCACTCCTGGATATAGGCCTCTTCCCTCTTCTTCCACTCTTGGCGATCTTGTGCCCGTAACGTCTCATCCAGTCTCGACCTCCGTGCCGTCGAACATCGTCCATCCAGCGCTGCAGTGGTCTGCCGCGCCCTCTAGTGTCTGCTCTGGGTCTCTATTCTAGGACTCGTCTTGTCCAGCGACTCTCGTCCATTCTCCTTTTCTTGAGGCAGTTATAAATTGAATAAAAAATAAACAACCTACTAAAATACCTTAACGTACCATATCGTCTGACCTTACGTTAACCTCGGGTTAGAGTCTTACCCAGGTTAGGACAAGTCGGCCTAAGAGTAGTCTACTTAGTAGATACGATTGAAGATTTAACACGTTTTCAATTACTTTTAATATAACTGCTGAAACTTTTCTACTGACAAATTACATACGCCGTATACAGCAACAAACTTGGTTTAACTTTGTCCCTTAAAAAACGAACCGTAAGCGCGCGCACGTTTTGTACGTCGTGCACTTTGAAAACTTTTTTAATTTTCTGCAAAACTTTGACCAGTAGTTTTTTTCTAAAGATTGCAAGGTGACATTAAAATATTTGTTTTATGTTATTTTTCTCAAGCATGCGTTGGTAAAATAAATTATCTATAAGGCAAATACGCTAATCTTGATCTCAATGTAGTAATGAAATAAGTTTGGTATTTTTTCTTTAATTTTTCAACGGCATGTCAAAGATCCTTCTAAAATATTGTCATTCTGTTCGATGACCTTTTCTAATAGACACTTCTACTAAAAGATAACAACTCCTATTGTTTTTGGTATCATTTCTACAATTGAATCAAAATTGAATAACACAACAATGTGCTTCATCAACAAAAAAATGTTTTATTTTTATATCGTCACTGCATCACTGTGCAGACGGTTCCGATACACGGGTCGTAGATAAAGCATTATTTATAACCGCCACTGACAGCTTGCTCCTATGAATGTTTTATACGACCACAATTGTATTCGTGCCTCGATTTGCTCAGTAAATTGAGTGATAAAGCGTATATTAGATCAGGACAATACTTTTTAAATAAAGGTTTGCATTATTAGGTAAAATTGTGCTTCACAGTGCAGTAAACGGTTCACTCGCGTCTTTAAGTTATTGAGTTACAAGTTTATTGAACTATGATTGTATTCGAAAGTACATCGAACACGAATTTTCACCAAGAATCGAGTAGTAACTTTATCACATCGCTATCGAGAAAATACGCTCACGGAGGGTGCGGTTCCAATTTATGATTATTTTTAACCGACTTCAAAAAAGGAGGAGGTTCTACGTTCCACTGTATGTATTTTTTTTTAAATGTATGTACATCGATTACTTCGTCAATTGTGAACCGATTTTCAAAATTCTTTTTTTTTTCGAAAGGGTATACTCCTGAGGTGGTCCCATTGCCACCTAATCATGATCTGATGATGGGATCTCAGGGAACTCGAGGGCAACCCTCAAATTTTATAGGCACGTATTATGTGTTTTTATTCGCAAAATATTTAGGCAAGCATCATCTAAAAACCTTTCCAAACTTCAAGCCGATAGCATAAGCACATAGTTCCAGAGATTACCAGCTGCGACAGACAGACAGCCGTGAGGTAACCAACCATAAGGTTTCCTATTTACTATTTCAGTTCCGAACCCTAAAAACGTAACTCGGTAACTAGTCCCAACACTGCAAACAGCCCCGAAAATCCATTTAATAAACTTTCAGCGCAACTTTTAAATCGGTTAAACTGTTTCAGAAGTTTCATGCTATCCTGTTGAGCATTTAGCATTATTTCCGGTCCGCCACTAATTGTTTCCAAAACTAGACGTAGTTAATAATGCTAGTTTTCAACGATACTTATATTATCCCTTGTGGAAACTGGTGGAATCATTGTTCTTCTTTTTTTCTTTCCACACTTTTTGTCAGAAAAAGATTGCGAATGTGATGGTGATGACGTTCTACAAAAGTATTTACGGTCATAGGGCTAAAATGTCAGTACCTAACTAATTATTTAGCCAATAAGTTGCCCAACAATGACTTGGACGCGTATGAAGTAGAGCGGTAGGACCAGAGAAAAAGGGGAGGCCTTTGCCCAGCTGTGGGACTCCACAGGCTAAGAAATTAAAACTTGTTCAAGAGTAGGTAAATTACTTCATAGTGTGAAAACACAAATATCGTTACTAATGTCTAAGACCTAAATAACTGTATGGTCATTATCAATTATCAGCCGCAAGTATACTGATTAAATGATAGCAAATATATTGCAGTTTTCAGAAAAGCCTAACCCTTAAAATACGTGGTCGTGTTTCATTATTTAGTTACTCATTTACTAAAATTTTACACAGCATGACAGTAAAAACCAAAGCGCTGGAAGATTCAAATTATAAAGAAACATACGTATAAAACACAACAATTTAGGGGGTTTGAATGTCATTTTTGCTTCCCTAAAGCGACGGAACACCACACCCTCCGGCCAGAAGTCAGAGCGCAGCAACATCTGCTGGTGCTCGGCAGGCACTTGGAGTCTAAAGGAGCTGAAATTGGTAGCCTTGATAGACTCGAGCGGGTGGGTGAACACCTGGGATCCCTGTAGCCGACCCCGAGCTGCCTCGCGGATGTGATCGAAGACCTTGCCCGACGTCGTCTTCTTGTTCAACCGAGACAGGTAGATGTCCACCAACGGTACTGCAGCTTGAATACAGGACGACGCTGCAGGAATGGTTCCGCGCTGAAGGTACCACGCTTGTCAATTTAAATGTACATTGTTAAAAAATAATGAATAAATATGATACATAAACGAGCAAAAGTCCAATAAATAAAATTAAAACGTATAGATACAAATACGTTTCCACGTATCTGTAGAAAACGTGTGTATTGAATATGAAGGAAATCCTCACACAAAACGATAACAGCAAAATTATAATTACAATGGGATTTGGGAGCCGGAGGGACGAATTTGTTATTTGTTGTTACAAAAAGTTTATTTAATAATTCTAAATCGGTTTGTGTTGGATTGTTTTTGGCCCGCTTTCCAAGTTTGGCTTTTACAAATTAATGTATTACACAGTCTTTCTTTCTGACAGCCAATTTACTTGCAGGTATTGTGCTGTCGGAATTAATTGTGTATTCATGATACCTTCTATTATTAAGGCATTGTAGTCTTCAAAATGCTTTTTAAGATTTTACACAAGTGATTTTAATTTTTTTATACTCATGCAGCTTTGGACCACAAAAGAAGGCCCGAGTGGTTTTGATAGCTTGCTGAAAACGAACATTCATTGAAAGATTGAAAAAAAAAACACTACAAAAGTATCTCCAAAAAGTAAAGCGACCCTATCAAATATTGTATTTTTTAATATAATCGATTGTGGAATCTGTGCTATGGAAATAATCTAAATTGTAGCGTGGATTGTAGCGCGCCCGCGTAGCCAGTGCCGTCGGAGCGGCGTAGCAAGCCGGTCGGGTGCTACGAACCGCTACGAGCTGCCTCAAACCAGCTGATGCTCTCGCTACCTTAAAAAAATAACCTCAATTTCCTGTGAAATGTGAACTTTCCTGTGTCAGTGCTGTGTAACTCAACTCGTAAAATACATATTAATTCAACATTACACATGACGTTATTCGTTTTACCCAGGTATTTTAGGGTGCTCGTTAAACGCTCCTTGCAAACCTTTTTGTACTTAAGGTCTATTTTGTTTTATAAGGCTAACGGTAACCATTTGGAACTAATGGCCTGTTAAGATAGCGGCACACGATTTTAACCTAAAGTTAAATTTATAATGGGGTTAAGTTTGGGTTTTTACGCCGCTTTTTTAGCCCCCTTGCGGTTTTATTGTTTGCTTTACGGAGTTAACAACCTGATTAATTATGTAAATTTACGTCCTAGAAGCTAAAACAAACAGTGAGATACTAAATTGAAATTAGCGGAGCAAGGGCGAGCAGTGCCCTGAGCACGACTTGTCGAATCCTGCGTTACGTTACGGTTATCGTATCGAGATCGAGAAATCTCATACAAAATTTTAGTTCCAAATACGCTCACGGGCGGACGCTGTTCCAAACGTCATACAAACTCGTTATAGTTTACTATTCGATTTTACGTGACGCAGGATTCGACAAGTCGTGCTTAGGGCACAGCAGTTTTCAACTTATGAGGCATCCACTTTATTGCAATCTATGATAAGTTAGGAACGTCAAAATGTAATCTCTCTAATCTGTACTACAAACACGGAGGAATCTTATTTCCTCGAAGACTACGAAGTTAGTTTTAAAACTTAATTTTTTAAACATTAAATAAATAAATACTTAAAATACGTACGTAACGTTATTGTGTTATTAATTATAATCATTGTATTTATAAACGTATAGTTTTTGAAGCTTAAATTATTCCTTTCATTTATTAGGAAAGCAAATTTTAAATACAATGAAGAAAATAATCCCAACTAAAGTAAAAAATACCGAATGTTTTCAAAGAACTTAATAAGTCAAAATTTGTATTGAGTCTTTTATTAAAACTTGAAAAATACTTCACAATGTAATAGAATAATGTCTTTAATGTTGTCATAGCAGTTTCATTCACTTATTTTGACGGTACTAATATATCATTCAGGTTAATAGCACGGTGATAAAAAATACACGCCATAAAAACCCCTTGAAAATCCACAAGGCAATTACTACAAATTCTCCGACAACCGACAGAGCTCCAATTTAAAGACTTTTTATTATTAAACTATAGTATTAGAGTAGCTATTATCTTTGACTATAGTAAAAAATGCAATTAAATACAGGTTTCGCTATTGGAAAAAAAAAATCTGCAATAACGCACCTGCATTGTACTGCATCGAACGGGTCAGTGGAATTCCGAAATATTTTTCAGTTCGGCAAACTTTCGCTCCGATAAAACCCTATAGCGAATAAACTTGTTTCATGTGTAAAATGGTACAGCAATAATGTGCAAGATTGCACAACATTTTTGATATTTATTCTTTTTATATTTTTACTGTATGTTATCTATGGTTTTTTGTATGACTTTTCATTAACTTAGGAATCTTTAAAAAACGAGCCTACCTATTCCTTGAAGGGCTGGCAACGCACCCGTGATTCCCCCCGTGTTGCAGGTGTCCATGGGCGGCGGTGATTGCTTTACATCAGGTGACCCGCCTGCTCGTTTTCCCCCTCTTACATAAAAAAAACACAATTTTGTTTTCATCGAAACCAGAGCCTCTTATTAATAATCTCAAATAATGTATAGGTAGATAATGGAACAAAAATACTTTGGGAATTCAGGAATTAAGTGGAACAATGTGTGACAATAACGTTTGATTGTTGAATCATTCATTGCTCAGCGTTTTGTTCGTTTGTGACACAATTTAGCAGTTTATTTTTCTTCAGTTTTGGTCATGATAGAGTAATCGCTCATTGGTTGGAATTCGACTGAAATTAATAAAACTTTATCCGTGCGTGCAGTATTCTTAAAAAAGGACTTTTTAATATCATCATCATCATCACCAGCCTTGATTTACGTCCCAATGCTGGGCGTAGGCCTCCTCTCAGTGACAGGGCTTGGGCTATAGGATTGGAAAGTTCACACACACAATCGAATTGCTTGGCAGGAGCGTGCAGATTTCCTCACAATTTTATATCTACCTTCACCGAAAAGACATGAAATTTGGTATGGATATGTAGATTGGATAACACTACAAGTACAGTCAACGAAAAGTGCCTACAGTCAACAAAAAGAGCTTGTGATGAAATGTTACACAAGACACTTGTTAATCAGTAGAATTTATAATAATTGGGTATGTAAGAAAATCAGTGCGGCAGGTTTAATTTTACGTAAACCTTACGAGGGGTTAATAATACCTATCATCGGAATCGGAACAGTTAATATGAAACGTCAATTTTCAGGCATAATCGCTATGATTTTGCTTAAAATAATATTTTTATGGTTCCTTGGTCAACTGGGAACCCTTATAGTTTCGTCATATCTGTCTATCCCTCTGTCTTTGAATCTATTTTCATAAAATTTGGTCTGTAGAAGTATTTTAATAAACCGCACACAGAACTGAAATAAAACATTTTTTTTGGTCCCCCCCCCCCCCCTCATACAAGGAAAGGCAAGAACAAAAACGGTAATTATACCGCACCCCATGAAAGGGTCATCGCATATATTATGTACTCCCCCAAGGCTCTCCACTCAGACCGGTCTTGTGCTTTCCGCATCCACCGCGGTCCCGCGATCTTTACTTGGTCGTCGCTCCATCTTGTTGGAGGCCTACCGACAGCTCGTCTCCCGGTCCGTGGACGCCATTCGAGAACCTTCTGACCCCATCGGCCGTCAGTATTATGTACTTAGCGGCAAAAATTTAGCCCTCAAAAGTATGGCGGTATAGGTATAAGGTAGTTTTATCTAGACACATATATACAAGTACCATCTATAATGCGTTCAGAAACCGTAGGTAATGACCGTCTTTACTACTGTCAGCTTTTATCTTTTTGGCGAACCGTGAACTATCGTTAACTTGTAAAGCTTATTCCTAGATCCTTGAATTGAATAACATAAACTTACAACTTAGAAAAGTTGAAGAACCCCCGACATTTTCATTTCAAAGTTCAACATTCCAAAAACTGGTGAACCGGATTTAATGTAACTTAGCTAAGAACCATATCGATTAAACTAGCTTTCGGTTAAAAAAACCGCATCGAAATCGGTGCATCCGTTAGGGAGCTATGATGCCACAGACAGACACACAGATACACGGGTAAAACTTATAACACCTCTCTTTTTCGTCGGAGGTTAAAAAGGCTTTTTGCACATCCCAATATTTTTGAAAAACCTATCTAACAACACTACACACCATTGTATGAGTAAGGGAGGTACAGTCGAGGAAATAAAACCGAGGAAATAACCCACCATAAGACCTTTTCGTAGCAAACGTCTAACTATTTTTCTTGTCAAGCAATGCGATGTCTCTATGACGTTTACTGTGAAATGATTCCATGGTGGGTCAGGAATTCATTTCCTTGACTGTACCTAAAATAGTCAAATTTTTCAGCATTTTATTCTACTACTTTGCTCGCTTGATGAATTTGAGCATGCCAAATAATAGCTTTCTAGTAATAAGACATTACGGAAGTACGGAAGACATTACGGCTACTTTTGTATACTTTTAGCAAAAAGAAACAGTTTTTAATAAATAGCCAATTATATAATGTACGGTCAACGTCAGAGAAAAGTTACCCCCTGTTGTGGTTACCTAGAGTACCTTGTTTTCCACAGCTGTACATCATCATCATCAAACTTAAGAGCTACACTCTTGTCGGTGGAGTTTCTTCCAATCATCTCTCTTATAAACCAGTTCCTTGACCTCCCGATACGACACGACACCGGCCTTCTCCTTTATCTGGTCCATTTAGCTTCGCCTAGGTCGACCTCTTCCTCTCTGTCCTTAAATTTTTCCTTCTAAAATGGTCTTAAAGCTGTACGTACAATACTATTGTGTAGAAATATTTCCGCGAAGAATTTCAACAGTTAGCAAGTACAGATGCCCTACGCAGTCGTTTTCTTTTAATAAAAAAATATCTTAATTACGATATTATTTAATTAAAATTCTTTAAATCGTATTGAAATAATAATATCAAAGCCATCGTAAACAGACAAACGATAACAATAATTACCTAATATAATTTTTTACTCACTTCCAGTCATTACCAGTCTTACCTTCGTTGTTATTCTATCCGAAAGTTCAAAAAACACGAATTAATCTGCTGTATAATAATCAAACACAAACGCAATCAAACGCGAAAATCAAAACAAAGATAATATTGAAGTTAACGACTTGTGTTATTGTTACCAGTAAGAATCCTTTATTTTGTTATTTTTATTACGATTCCCTTGAGTTCATGGTTTGGAATACAACCCCGATATTATGTTGAGCTTTCCCCTCAAAGCTATCGTGGTTTAATGACCTCATGAATAAAGTAAAATACCATAAAACCAGCTTGTTCTGATTCAAATAACTCCTAATGTACTTTGAAAAAATAACAGAGTTTAGCAACAAGACTTTTGATGTAATTAAGCCCGTCGTAATGTGGTCGAAAAATCGGACTTTATGGGGAGAACTTTGACGTTATTTGTATTCTCTTTTCTGTTTTACTTCTAATTATAATTATGTAAACATACCGCTCATGAGATAAGATGGATTCTTAAATTCCCACTTCTAAACTTATTTTATCACATACCTCCTGATGTTTGCTAGTGAAATTGACACTGAGCCTTTCGAAGATCACATAGATAACATTTTTGCTCTTAAGATTCTATCACATAGTTTGTATCTAACATACACGTCGAGTTAACAAAATCATCATCTTCATCCAGCATCCCTTCAGAATGAGAGATTAGAGGCATTTTACAAACTTCGCACCTAATTTGCTCGTTTGTGCGTGGTACCGCGATGTTTTTCTTCACTGCAAAGCTTATGATAAAGTTTAAATTTGATTTCGCAACTTTAACCCAAATCTACAGAGGCCTGCCAACCAATCGAAATTACGACTCTCTGCTAGATAATCCACGAATCAATTCAATAAACCTATAGGTGCCTGCACTCATCAAAACTATAAAAAATACGACCTGTGAAACTAACACTTCAAAAAAAACACCCCGTATACCCTTTATCAAACTAAGCTTCATTTAATTTGTCCGTTACTTGACACAAGATGTCCCGGAAAGGCGAGGTTAAATAAAGAACGAACAAACACTGACGCACGCTGTTATTCCCCTGCCACTCGTAACACGCAACCGAGTTGCGGGAATTATTACGATTACCACCCGGAGAATCAGTTGGGTTGGCAACTGGCTTGCAATCCGTTTTTATACGAATACCTACGGCAAAACGAGAATTAGAAAAAAAAAAGCTTGAATGGAGGAAAACATTTTTTTTTAATCGGGCGCTCGCGTTTGACCACAATTACGCCTGATGGAAAGCGACTATCAGGGTGTGTTATTCTCGAAGGTGACAGCGTTTGGTTGCGTTCATCGACAATAACATAACAGGTTAGATAAACACTGATAGCTACTATTATTGACAGTGTAACGGTTTTCATAAAATATTATATGACATCACGCAAGTCCTCATTCTTTTTGGCTTTTTCGTATCCTTAATCGAGGACACAAATAGTTCGAATAAATAGTATTCGGTAGTAAATGTTATTTACTTTGATTTGGCCTGTTTCCAATAACTACGGCCTAAGACAAGTGTAATTAAATAATAAATAAATAATAAATATCACGGGACAATTGACACCAATTGACATAGTCCCGAACTAGGCAAAGCCTGTACTATGGGTACTAGACAACGGATAAACACACTTATATAAATAAATACATATTAAACATCCAAGACCCGAGAACAAACATTCGTATTCATCATACAAACATCTGCCCCGACCGGGGATCGAACCCGGGACCTCAAGCTTCATAGTCAGGGTCTCTAACCACTAGGCCATCCGGCCGTTAATTACGGGCATAAGGGGCATTTTCACCTTAGCTCTTTAGGTTGGCAACGCATCTGCAAACCGTCCGGGGTTGCAGGTGTTTATGGGCAGTGGTGATCACTTACCATCAGGTGACCCACTTCCTCGTCGTACAAAAAAAACTTTGTAAAATACAGGAAAATGTACTCGATGGTACTTAATATCATATCGAGCAAAATTATATCAAATTATTTTCAATCAGTTTCTCGTTTATTCTTTCGTAGAAGTTAATAAGTAATGATACAGTCCAAGTCCAGAAACTTTTCGAACAAACGGTTCTTTGGAAGTTGTTTAAATGTCTAGCCGGTAGAAAATCGATCAGGATTCCAACCAGTAATCGCTTTAACCCCTTGTGATTGAATTGTTTTCTGAAAAGCCTTAGACAGCTGAAAAATTTATAAGGGAATCGGTTAAAATACGGGTCACGATTTGTTTTACTTTCAAGTATTTAGATTTGAACTTTCGTAAAAGCGATAGCTGTTTTTGATCTGTTTTTGTTCTTTCAGGGTATAAAAAGGGTCATTTTATTTTGTATGTAGGTGGAGTCTGGCTACTGAAAGTTGACCATAAAAAGGCGGCAATTTTGAAAAAAAAAAACAGTTAGCAACATTTTGTATATTACCATGGATTTATAGTTTTGATACTTTTACGTTTTCACTTTCATTTAATTAGTAGTTTCAATTTTAATTCCGTCCACTTGTAAGAAACTTTCCCGAACACCAATCAAACTTTAAAAGTAAAAGGTGCTTCAAGTGATAAAATAAAGTGATTAAGAATAAAACAATATTTTTTATTATTATTAAAAACTGGCCAGCAATTGATCCCTATCTCACAAGATAATGAGAACCAGGAATCAGATTTCATGGATCACGACCAAGATTGTTTGGCAGCATTTCTCAATTATGACATTTGATGTAATGTTGCTATCTAACTTATCTACTAGGGTCAACTCTCGATAAACAAACTCTTTGTCTCTCTATCTTGCGTTACGGAGGCTTAAACTAAATTAATTTTGGTTGTTTAAATTATCAAGTGCTTAAAGCTTATTTTATCACCGTTAATGCTCATTTGTGCAGTGTTCGTTCTTTCTGCTAATAATGTACTATCAGCCGTTTATTTATTTTCTCTTTGAGCCACACATCAACATATTCATATACGTGTATAACGTTACTACATACTTACACTCCAGGTTTGTTTTTCCCTTTTTTGTTTTCTCGGCGTTATCTCGGGTTAGCACTCTGCGCGTCATCGCGTAGTTTTTACATCGTGCGTGGCTAGCGAGATAAATCTCGAAGAGCTTCAAAGTCAGTCCACTGGCTGCATAATACTAAGTACTCACAAATTGACAGTGGTTTTCTGGAGAGAGTTACCTAATTATGAAGTGAACAACTTAGTGAAATCGAGCATTTTCTGCAAAGTGAAATCGAGCAAAATTAAACAGAAACGTGCTGCAAAAACACCTCATTTTATTCACTCAACCTCATATACTTACAAGATAAAAGCCCGTAAAATTGTATACCCAACATCATTACGCCGCTGAATTTTTTCGAGTGGACCTAACTCTACCCTTGCCCTTCTGAACGCGAATACATTTCAAGCCTGTTTTTGTTTCCCTCATCCAGTAATATCTGTCACGTAAAACAGATTACGTAGCGAATAAACCCAAATGCCTGTCATAATAACTGCGGTTTATAAAAACACACCTCGTAACAGTTTTAGGGCGAAACTCGGCCAGATTTTCTCGTGAACGACCCTTCACGAAAGTAAGAACACTTTGAGTGCTTAATTATTTAACTTTGAGTGCCTTTGACATTTTACTGTAACCGTTTTCTTGGAAACGGTTATTTTATTAGGTAAATGACTGGTGTAGCGCGATGCTTGAATACCTTATTATCTTTTACGCGTACTTAGCCGCGCCTGTTTTGCCATTCATAATATTTAATTTCAATTATCATAAAAAGTGTTGTTGTGGGAAATAAATGGTTAATTAGAACCGTCGCTTTAAATATTTCTTCGATACTAGCCTTTTGGGTATCCTTCCTATTGGTGGCGATCTGGAACAATTTTTTTACCTTTAGTTTTAGTTAAGTAGGTTTAATTAGTTTTGATGTGTTTTTAATTTAGGATTTAAAGTTTTAAGTAATTCCTTTAAAAAATGTTGTGGTGACGGTAAGCGTAAATAATACTGTTTAATTAAAGATATACCTACTTAATAAAAGCAATTTACAATGACATTAAATCTAAGCTTAAACTAAATAAACTACAACTTAAAACTAAATTAAATCTAAATAAGGCCCCCGTGGCATAGTGCCCAAAAGGCTGGCAGCGTTGCCTCGCTGAATAGCGATGCTGATTCTTTGAGAGAGAAAACTGCCTACTTATGTGGCAAATAAAAAATATTTATCAGTATAAAGTACTGACTGGCTGACTCATCAACCCTCAGCCCGAACCCCTGGACGAAGAAAGCTGAAATTTTGCATAGAGGTTGCTTTGTGAGTTAGAAACTGGGTAAGGAGGTGAAATTGCCACGGTATAGGGAGTTTTCCTACGGGGTAGGGAGTTTTGCCACGGTATAAGAAGTTTTGCGACGAAATAGGGAATTTCGCTACGGGGTAGGGAGTTTTATCGCGGGAACAAAGCAACGGACCGAAACCTAGATAAATGTAAAATTGCAGTCGCAGTTATCATGACAGTCACTTATTATATCATAAAAGTAAGTAAGGATCTGCAAATCTCCCGGAGTTACGAGTGTCTATGGGCAGTGGAAACCACTTACCATCAGGTGACCCTAACTTATGCGTTTGCGTAACTTATCGTAAAAAAAGGAATTCCTAAATGTCAAAGTTGAGGTTTTGTATTTTTTTTTATTGTAGGTACATTATAAGCAAGTTCGCCTGATATTCACTGCTCCGTCTTTATCACTCGAGTGCTAAGTGCAGGATATCCTCCCACGGACTCAGTAAACTTTGAGGAAACGTTACCCGCAGAGCTACAACTTTGTCTTTGAAATAAAATGGAAGTCGCTAATGAACGAAAATTTGAAGCGTTTCAGTAAATAATAAAGTACAAACATTACCTAGGTATATCTGAGAAAATATTTATGATAACGATAATGCAGAACGTTAAGAATCTTGCAGAATGTCGGCTTTAATAACAGTCGTTAATACTTTAAGCTGAATTGAACTTTTAATTAATGCTCCGAAAGTTATAAACGTCTCGTCTGACGCCAATTCTTGATACCAATATTTTTTCAAGCGAGGCGTCTAATCTGGCAATTAAAGGAACCACCACGAAATTTATTAAAATTATCAAAATAGCTTGCAGTTCTTAACTTTATGGTGTTCCTATTCTTGTCACGACTTAACTTACAACATCGTGTAAAGTAGTAGGTAGGTATGACAATCTCACCCGAGTCAGAAATTCTTAAAGACAATCTAAACTCCGCTTCAGTACTCACGATCTGTCCAAAAATTTGCATCGTCCAATTTCTCTAGAATCGTTCTGTTCCCAGAAATAGCGTAATCCGATGCGGATAGCACCCAAGTCTCTGGAAGGATCGGGTTAGCGATAAGAAACTAAATTATTGCCACGCTGTTGACCGCAACGATCCTCGACACCAATCGATTGTCCGAATGGTGTCGACTTTTACGAGTGGTCTGTTTGTGTTGATGACAGTTTTAGGGGACTGGAGGGTCTGTAGCTGACGAATCGTTTTCGCCATGTTCAGGATGTTCTTTGTAACACGCTCTTGTGATGTTAGTGCAAGTCCGCTGTTTTGACGGGTGGCGTCTTGTGTGCTGATATAGCTAGAGATCTGCTCTCATCTGAGATTTTACTACGCGAAGTACATACTGACACATTATTTTATTACAACTTGTTATCATGCAGAGTTTTCATTTAACTAAAAAAGTTTTCTTTTGATCTGTTATTCCTAGTAGGTAGTACCTACTTTATTTTTTATCGATTCAATTGCAGTTTACAGTATATAAGTGCAACCTTCTTTCCAAAACCAATATTGCTTTCATGTCGGTGAAAATCAATTGAAATCTTTCAAAACTTAATCGCCATTATTTTAAATCACTTCGAGTTTTATTCATCATTTTCTTGGACGAATAAAAGAGATCTTTCAGTCTCAAGGAACCCTCTTGCAAGTACTATCGAAAAGACACGCTCTATAAAGTTCTCGATGGGCTGATGTAATCACTTCACATCGATCGATGGATTCGATGCTTAATTTAATTTTGAATTCACTTTTTAATCCGGGTTTGACATTTTCTTTTAAAGCATTGAAACAGTGTAGCTTAATAACGTACCTTCGTCTTGACTCAAAATAAAGCATTTATTCCCTGGAGTGAGGTGTTCACTATCCCGTTGGAACTATGCAATTTCCCGAAGTAAATTAAAGGTAGCCTATGTGTTTTCTAACGTACGTACTTATACAGTGAAGTTTCATCAAGATCCGTTTAGTAATTATTGCGGCAAAGAGCAACAAACGTACATCCAGAATATTTATCCTTATTTTTCGCGTTTATAATAATATTAGTAGACGTTGGGCTTAGTATATACCTATTCAAGAACAACTTTGTGATGACGAATGTAACTCAAATTACCATTAACAAGGAACTTAAATTGCTACTTCCTAATCCAGGGCAAAGTTAAATCTTGTTTCGTTAAAAAGCGATCTTGCATATTACACATTACAATTTGTTAGGCATATTTACATTGCATTTGTAACTAATGGCATTGCTATAAACAATATTAAAAGAATGACACAAAGCCGCCGCTATACTTCGTGAAATTCTACTATAAGCATTTCAACCCGTTCGCAACCGACACAGAATTCTTGACGAGCCAATCCAGTCCACTACAGAATTTTATTTGGTCCCGTTGTACAAACAAACAAATACCGACCAAGTTCTCTAAACCAACAGCCATATCGATTGGAGAACATGTAAGGTCAACAGTGTAGCGATGGGACCTGCTTTTCTCACCGGAACTGAATTTTACAGCTATTTTATTTGTACCGTGAAAACAATTGAGTTTTGGTTTTATATGTCCCAAGGAAAGTAAAAGAAGAATGTCAACTTCCGCTGAACCAGATACGCACACCTTGCGTTTGTAGGTACATAACAATAATTATGTTATAATATCGGTCTTGCAGTTAAAATGTACTGTTTGACACAATGATACTGTAACGTCACATAAAACCTTGTAACTATTATAAGTAGACAGGCCCTAGAGCTTTAGCCAGCACAAAACCACTTACAAATAGAATCTTTAAAAACAGATCATTTGAAACAATTGACAAACGAAGCTTTGCCCTCAAATGCCAAACTGCAACACTTCACTAATCTAGTGAAATATCACAAAAAATACAGCATAAACCACATACAGCTCAGACCATAAAGCAATTAGATAAATTTAAATCATTATGATAACAATAAGTACAATACAGTACAAGAACTCTTTATCATCAAATAACAAACAAAAGAGAAAAAAGTACAACGAAAATACAAGGTACTCGCACCAGTGGGCGGCCTTACATTCGACTCAAACGATTAAAATATTGGTTACAATAAGCCAGCCAGAAATAAAGACATGACAAGAAGAGAACAATAACACCGCAAGCCTAAGTATTACACAAAGCTGTAATACCAACGCTTATGAAGAAATATTTTCAAAGGTCGCGCTTTATTCTTAATCCTCCACAAAAACTGTCCTTTATATTGTACTTTATTGTGTTAACGTAAGGAAGACGGCGCATAAAATAGATTACGGTACTTTTCTCTTTTTTACATTATGAGAACGAGATGTTTTTGCGGCTCGCGGTAATGTTATGGCACTTGGGTATCGTCATCGTGTAGGTAAAAGTAACTGTTATTACTTCTGTTTTGCATGTTGATCGTCGAAGCTTCGTAATCTTGAAAAACTTAAAAAAACTCAATCTGAAACATGTCCTTAAGTAATGTAATTAAGTGCCCCACAGAGTATCTATTTTTTATTTCACCCATAACAAAAACTGAACAACAGGTGTAATGCATGCAATTTCACACGCTTATCCAACTTTTTACGGTGCCCATAACTTAAGAATTATATTTCTTTACTGCACTAAAAGCTTTTCCTGCGCCGCCGCCATCGCACACGAACAATGAAAATATATAATAAAAATAATATGGAAGCGAAAACACGGCAGAAAAATGCCTCAATAAAAATAAACTTAACAGTAAGTAGGTTTCATAAAAAGAAAACAAACGGTTTCGCTCCCTACAAATATTTCTCTTTCTAGGGCAATCGGAACCTTTCCGAAGAAACGTTTGAACTTTTTGCTGTTCGTAGAATTGTAAACAAATCACTCAAAGAAATCACTAAACTTAAAAAAAAGGAACAATAGGACTGAGTCTGGAGATTTCCTTAATATCCATATTGAGGAATCTCATCTCTTTTTTTTTCATTTATGTTTATCCCATTTTCTCATTCTGACTTTCTCCTAAGTAAAATTGGATGGGCGTGTGTTAGTGCGATCGTACATAGGCATTTTAAAGTATATAAGCAATAGCTACATAGTGTTACGTATTTTGTTAACCCCCGCCCCAAAAAGAGAGGGATCTTAAAAGTTTGACGTGTTAATCTGTGTGTCTTTCTGTGACATCGTAACTCCTTATCAACATTTATTAATTAAGCTTCGGCTGTCCTGGTTCCCTAGTTTTTTACACACGTAATGCTTTACCGTCCATCCACATTCCCAACTTCGTAAATCTCCAGAAAGCCACTTGATACTGCCTACTATTGCCATAGACACTTATTCATCAGTTGTTCCCTTAATAATATTTAATAACCTTTCTAGTCAAGATATTTGTCTCTATCTTTTTCAGCAGTCACTAATTAATAAAGTAAAATTATCTCATCTAATGTCTTTTTCATTTAATCCAGTTTTCACATATCTGTATTTCGTCGTGCGTGAGATAATTCACCTGTCATAATTAAGCTTATTAAGCCCAAGGTAACGTTTTGTACAATCTCTCTTGTCGCGATAACATTAAAGTGTTCATTTGAGAATAACAGCCCGAGTACAGGAAAATCATTGGAGATAATTTTAGTAGGTACTGCCGAAATTAGGGACTCTTCAAAATTTTATTTCAGTGCTGTGGTTACGCAAGACCCAGCGTTACTTTTTTAAGTATTTAATTACCTACCTGTTTTTAAAGCAAATATACGTTTTAATTATTTCCTGTTATTGCGTTTCCCAGTGTCCCATCGACTTTTAAAATATTTCGTTAAGGTTTTTGCGAATTTATAGCATCTGTGGCTTCATAATTGTGTACCCGAGCTAACATGTTGTTTCAATACAGAATTCGAAAACAATTGTCAGAAATCAAAACCATACTGTAATTTCTAAACAACACTTTACCGAGTAACTTCCAAACACTGGACACAAATAGAAACTCACCTTAAAATGTGACATTTTAATGTTAATTCATAATTAATCCATTGCGAACCCTCCGTCTTAAATACCTGAAAAGTTTTGATAGCCGTTTACGCCTTCGCTTTGAGTTGGGGTTTCGAGAGAAGTTTTTATGTGAAGATTAATTATAAAGGTAGACAGAGTATTCCCATCAAAAAAATCCCTTTGCATCCCGCGTCTTAGTCCCGTCGTAATATTAAAAAGTTTGTTTCATGTTTCAATTTACTCAAGGCTTTCAGGGCTTCGGCTTCCATAACTGCATGTTACGTTAATTGAAGGGAAAAAATATAATACTGACAAAATTTTGGTTTCATTTTAAACAAAAACCGTTAACATCAATGCAATTCATGTAGCGGCACTCTACATGCCGTCAGCTAAGCTAATTAATGAAACGACCACTCATATTACACCAGCCTCACTAAAGTTACAGCTAAACAAATCAAATCAGATGAGGGTTTTCAATTAATCATTCCTCACAAAACCAAAACGCTTACGGACAATACCCTCAGTCGACTCAGCTTATGAAACACAATCGAAAACAATGACTTTGCTTATCACGGGTATTATGTATCGTACAATTACTTTCACGTAGAGAGACGTCTTCTTTGTCACGTTTAACGCCTATTTACCCTTTATAATAGGTATCTGGGTTATCGAGTTCCTCGCTTGCATTCAATAGATCGGCGTCAGCTCTATCCCTCTTTCGACCTTCTATGTATTGATACGCAAACTGTTCGGCTGTATAGAATTTACATAAAACAATTTGACGGAAATGGTAAGGGATAATCCCATTTCACAAGTTTGCGGAACTATTTTGTTTTGAACAATTACAAAAGGTTGTCCAGAATTTTGAACAAACTTGACTTATTTCAGATATAATTACCGTAGAAGTTAGGATCAGTCTAATTTTTGCTAACGTAGTTATAAATAATGATGCCAAAAGTAAACCGAAGAGTGCGAACTTATAAAATGTAAAATAAAAACAGACGACAGTTTGAGTCCAAATAATGACGTTGAGGTGATAAGTGATAATCAAAATGGCGATGGTGATATCTCAAGCGACTAAAGCTGCGATTGGTGGATTCCTGGCTCTGATGGTGCTTGGTGCTGTGTTAGTGGTAGGAGCAGCGTTCGGATGGTTTGATCCGAGGAGAGAGGATGAAGACTCACCAGCGAAGATCAGCGCAAGACTGCAGGGGCGAACATCTTTTGTGACACATAGAGCTGTGAGTATTACATTTTGATTACACTTACATAATTTTAAAAGTTGATCACATGCAGCTGATACTAGATAGATACAAAATAGATAGCGTTAAAAGTGCCTATTTTGTGAAGCAAGCTAGCTAGCAGCAAAAACTAGAGGAATGAATATAGGTAAATACCCGAATACTTTTTTCGAAATAAAGAATTTTCGTTTAAAAAAATACTTATACGTAAAGTAACATGAATAGAGTCAACGATAAAGTTCTTTCGCAGAAAATGCGCCACTCCTACTGTGCATGAGTTGCATACACTTTCTTTTTGCTCTCACGAACAGTCGTACGAGTTTCACTTTGAGAGCTGTGAACTCTTTGAAATGCAGATCTCGCAAAAATTAAGTTGCACACGAAAAGAAAACAATTGAAAAATAATACGGTTCTTGTTTTGAAGCGTTCTGAGACGAGTGACTAAGGACCGAAACAAATTCATGCTAGTTTATAGCATCTCCTGCCATCTTTTTTGCTTACACTTCATTTCCTTTTTGTCGCACCGCAGCAATTTATAGCCAAGTCTGTTGCCTGGAAAAAGGCAGCTTGGAGACTTTGTGATATAATTTCGCTTTTTTGTACGGAGAAATGCAATATGCGGGTTAGTTTGTGGCTATTTTTGCAATGATTATGCTTCGCTGCTGAAACGAGACTAATACCACACGGTACACGGATTTGACTGGGATGTTTAAACTAAAGAATGGCGAGATAAAAAAAATCGTGAAATTTTATTATGAATTTTTATCTCACATTGCACGTAAGAGGGTCATAACATGACAATATAGGCTAACTTAGCTGTTACGCCCTAAATAAAAACCTCGGACCTTTTTTCTGTTTTGATAACGCTCAAGGGTTGTAATAAGGGGTTGCGGGCAGGTTCTAGTTCAAGGAAGGAGGTTACTTAAGCTCGAAATAAACTTTTGCTTCAAATTTTACACAGAAAATTTGTTTTTTATTTGTGAGTATCATTATTTGGGTTTTCTAGAAAAAATATTATATGCGCTTGTAAAAATTTGAATTACCTAATTTAAACTTAAAATAGCGAATGATATCGCAAAAACGGCCAAAACGTTATTTAAAGACGAGTACACCTACCTTTCAAAACTCCAAGTTTATCGTCATGTTTTTGTCTTACCTTTCGTTTATTCGACTTCGGGCTTTTAGAGTCACGTTCGTAATTCCTTACTTACCGCACTCAATACACAATGTACTATTCTCACAAAGAAAATTTTGACAGAACACCTACCTTTTATCAGCGTTGGTCTTTCTTTTAACACGAACACCTTTTCAACATCTCGATCATCACACAACAGAAGCTTATTTGCATACTTTTCGGTTCTATTATTTTCTAGCCGCCTTTATACTTAAATTATAAGGTTTTATTGTTTACTAACACTATTGCATGGACTACGTCTGAAATAAAAGATTATTATTATTATTCTTCGCGCGGGATATTCCCCTAACTGACAGCGATATAAACAAGCAAACGCAAGGGGCTGGCGCGGTCTCGAGCGATAAGTCTGCTGCCAAATAATAAACGTTGGCACATCGGCAAGGCATGGCAAGCGGGATTATGTATTCTGAACATAGCCGGCGTACTAAAATTTTAGCTTGAAACGAGTTTACTGGGTCGCTTGAAAAATTTAATCATCGACTGGTACGCTGGGAAAAGTGGGGATACTGTGCCCTAAGCACGACTTGTCGAATCCTGCGTCACGTAAAATCGAATAGTAAACTATAACGAGTTTGTATGACGTTTGGAACAGCGCCCGCCCGTGAGCGTATTTGGAACTAAAATTTAGTATGAGATTTCTCGATCTCGATACGATAACCGTAACGTAACGCCGGATTCGACAAGTCGTGCTTAGGGCACTGTTGTGTTGTGTTGCCGGACATGTCTCCGCTTGTTGGGAGTTAAAAACGCATATTGATTGAATATAGCTACTAAGGGTACCGACAGGATATGAGATCTGTTCATCGGTTCGCCGTTTAGAGAGCTTATCGTTAAATACATAGTACTATTCTATGTATTTAAAGATAAGCTCTCTTTGATACTTTAAATTTTTACAGAACGCGCGTTACTACTGCCGCCATACAACAAAATAATAAAAATGAAAATAAATTAAAGTAAAAGGGGTTCCCAAAATACACTTAGGTATTGAAAACACTTTACGGTGGTTGTATTTATAATATTAGTGGATAGTGAAGCCATAACGTCATTTAACGTCATTATAATAAAGAAAAATATGGAATATTATACTGTGCTACATTGAATGCAATTAAATTAATCATTCTGTTCCTGTCAGGTGAATTCTGATAAATTATTATTATTTTTTAGAGTCTTCAATTTTTAAACAATTTCGTGATTCACGTTCATTAAAATAAGCTATTATAAGAACGCGTTCCAGCAAGATAACGGTCAGCATAGAAATTTAGTTTTTGGGTTTAAACCACGAAAGGAAACTTCTATTCCACTAAGCTTTATCTTTTTACAATCTAGTCTGGTGAAAAGTAAATTTAATATATGTGTTTAGGTCACAGGTTTAAGTACTTACCTGATTTTTTTTATAAAATAAAATTGCTCAGTTCCCGCGGGAAGGCAAAACAGTACGTAACCACTCCAAGAAGTCGCAGGCATCTGTTTTTTAACCGAATTCGAACTAAACAGTATGTTTTTTTTATCATAACAAATTACCTTGCCCTAGTAAGTAAGTAAACGCTTTATTGTACAGAAAATACAGAAATAAAGGCAAGTTACAAACAATGACATACAAGTAACAAAGGCGAACTTATTCCTGTATTTTGCAAGTCAGTATTTAAATATTCAATTACAGTTAAATGACTATTAATGTAGGTGCTATAACCATAACAAACCATTTGCCTAACGGTAATGACTATTACACTAGCTTAAGCCTTGTCCCAAAGCGCTTATATCAAAACCAAATCTCGAGGAGGTTTCAACCTTTCCCTTAAAGTCACATCGTAAGAACACTTTAATATGAACACAATCCCATATCTATTGGATTTCGGTTAGGATATCCCTAACCACAAGACGCATTATCCTCGAGAACGCCATTGAAAACAGACCGTCGGCCAAACTGGCTATCCGGCCTCATTCTATTCAATATACTTGTACCTACATTCATATGTGGTTTTGTTACCATAAGGTCTCATTAATTTCATCTTATTCATTAATTAAAAACAGCCGAAGTACGCGGTATAAGTACTAATCATCATCATGTCAGCCGAAAGACGTCCACTGCTGGACAAAGGCTTCCCCCAAAGTTCTCCACTCAGACCGGTCTTGTGCTTTCCGCATCCATCGTCTCCTCGTCTCGTCTCAGCTCGTCTCTCGGTCCGTGGACGCCATTCGAGAACCTTCTGACCCCATCGGCCATCAGCTCTGCGAGCTATGTGCTAAGTACTCATAATTGAGATTATGTATTGTCTATCTATCATCATCATCATCATATTTACGTCCCACTGCTGGGCATAGGGCTAATGTAGGTATAGTGAGAAAAGCTTTGAACCTATGACATTGTCATAAGATTGATTTTTGCCTGGCCCGTGGGAAAAGTTTGTCTACTACGTCTATGTTTTGTGTTAAAGCTAAAACGAAGTATCGAATTAGGCGCTACTTTGCGGAGGTTCATGAAAACTAAGCATAATTTCTCCCGTACCTAAGTACTGAAAGCCGAAAATGTTAGTATTACTTATTTCATTATTTTCAGGCGGTTTTCCTTGTTATGACGTCATCGATATGTAAAAAACGTGCTAAGTCTCACAAACAGTACCTAAGTAAGCATCGCCGTAAAAAGTTACGAGATCTCACATGTGAGGCCAAGGCTGTCGTTTTCTTGTAACTATTATTTACTGAAAAAATCTAAATTCTTTCCATACACTAAGTATTAATAATAATGAACTAAAAACAATTACTTTGCCCACCCGCGACCACAAGTGAAAAACAGTTGTATTCTATGCGGCAAATGTATGTTTCCATGCAACACCACCTATCTATCAACTATCACCACCACTACTAAACTAAAAGCTGACGCGTTTCGGCACTCTCCACGAGGCCATTAACGAAGCACTACAACAACCGTTCAACATGCCACCATTTCCACTACTATTTCTTTGTTGAATCGTGTAGCAGTGAAGGCGGCGGTGTTGCATGGAAACATACATTTGCCACACAGATATAACTATTTTTCACTTGTGGTCATAAATATGGACCTACGCAAAGTAACGCCTGATTCAATAAATTATTAATAATAATTATTATCAATATTTAGCCCAAGCCCTCTCATTCTGACAGGAGGCCTGCGCCCAGCAGTGGGACGTAAAGGATGATGATGATGATGATTAATATTTAGTGATTACGAAACTTTAGCTTTATTATAAAGAAATATTGTGACTTGGTGCGGTGGGCGGAAAAAATAATCAAAGCTGATTTTAATCACGTCGTTGAAAACATCGATTGAACCTATAATCAAAACACGTGAATAACGAGCTTAGGGTAAAGACGCAACGATCATTAACGATAGGATAGTAATAATTTATTAAAATCAGTGTGACGACTGATTTCAGTAAAACAACGTTCGTGACTGGAATCATTAAGTTTGCTTTTTGTGGATAACTTACAATTGTTCGTTGGACTAGCGGATAAGTTACAGGAGCGAGCGGTACTGAATTAAATTACATGAGGGTCGAGCACGACTTTACGAATGCTGCGTAACGTTACGGTTGTCGTATCGAGATCAAGAAACCTCATACTAAATTTTAGTTCCAAATACGCTCATTGGCGGGCGCTGTTCCAAACGTCATACAAAATCGATAACGTTTACTATTCGATTTTACGTGACGCAGGTTTCGAATATTTGTACTCGGACCTCTGTGCCCTAAGCATGACGAATCCTGCGTCACGTAAAATCGAATAGTAAACTATAACGAGTTTGTATGACGTTTGGAACAGCGCCCGCCCGTGAGCGTATTTGGAACTAAAATTTAGTATGAGATTTCTCGATCTCGATACGATAACCGTAACGTAACGCAGGATTCGACAAGTCGTGCTTAGGGCACAGTTCGCGCGAACAGCAGCAAGCGTCTCGCTGCCAGAGGAAGAACTACGTATTAGTCCAAACCATGTCGGGCTAAACTCCATTATTAAGGATTTTTTGTGATTACGGATTTTTTTTAGGTTTTGCATCTGAAAAAGAAAAACGGAACCCTTATAGGATCACTTTGTTGTCCGTCTGTCCATCTCTGTCTGTCTGTCTGTCAAGACCCTTTTTCTCTGGAACGCGCTGAGGTAGCATGCTGAAATTAATATCAAATACGCAATTGTTTGTAAATTGTCTTTATTGTCTATACAATAAAGTGTTTACTTACGTACTTATAAATATGAAAGGAGCACACAAGTAAACATTTCCCAGTACCAATGTAGTGGGAGAGCCATACTGTAGCTATTTGCTGGCGTACGAATGGGCCGGCTCGTCTGGGGAAGTACTACCCTCTCGCAGAAAATCGGCGTGAAGCAACAGCACCCCTGTTGCGTTCCGTTCGGTCAGTGAGAATGACGGAGGCCCGATCCCCCCCCCCCTTTCCTGTATCCCTTTTCCTCCCTTAAAGGCCGGCAACAGACTAGTGAATCTCTTGAAGTTGCTAGTTCTCATGGGTGGTGGTGACCCGCTTGCTCGTTTTCCTCCCTGTGTCATAAAAAAAAAGAATACCAACGTGGTCACTGACTGTAATTTTTGGCAGCCTAGCAGACGGGAAAGCGAATGCTAGCAACTCCTGTTTTAAGTGCTTTGCGCCCGGTACATAGTCCCAGTCGCCCATGTAAACAGGCAGGTCATTAAATTTTACTTTGTGTGTTCTGTATTTGAGGGGAATTCGTATTTGTGTGATACCGCTCGCACCAGACTTGCATCCAAAGGGAACTGAATGTAATTTTATTCAACCCGTTTCGCTTGTGCAGTTGACAATTGTGATTAACACCTACATTGGTTGTCATCCTTTTTAGGAACCCCGATTCGCACTTGGCCGCTTTTTTATTTTTATTTTAACCGCTTGAGCTCATGAATTGACCAAAGTACGAGTCTGGTTCTTAGTTTTATTACACTTATAAAGGTAACGAAAAGATGACAACGAGTGGATTATAAATGGTCAGGTGGAAAAAGGGGAAAGCAGTTAATTATTTTTAGTGAAAAATACGAAGTAATATTTTAAATGAACTAAAATATATATTTATGTATATAAAGTAACGCCTGATTCAATAAATTAATATTTTAAATGCCAATACTTGTGGCCCAAACGGGTCATACGAAAGATTAAGTTTTACAAGTGTTTTAGTTAACTGACTACGTAACTGTAACTATACAAAAATGTAATCCTATCCTTAAATGCGAAAATTTGTGGGTTTAAATAAGTAAATAAACTTGTTGTACAAAACAAACAGGACAAAAACACAAGTTACAAACAATTAATTTCGAGTACAAATGCGGACTTGTCCCTTTAAGAGATCTCTACCAGTCAACCTATATACGTTATACTTTTTTTTGCACAATTAATTACACACTCAAGAGCAAAAAAAACGGGTCACTTTGTATGGAATTGTTCATACAAAGTGACCCGTTTTTAATGCTCTTGAGTATAGTTAGTTCGTTACTTCCTATTATTTAACCTCACTTAACGAACCGCATTTATGACCACATTTTGACCATTTTTGGTAGGTATCGGAAACGGCTAGCTGTCGCAGTCAATCAAAAACTGTAATTTCAATCGGATGATTAGAGTCAAAATACTTACGCATACCCTGCAGGCTTATTTTACGCAGACAAAGACTAAACAAACATATTTGCCTTCTTAGTTATTAATTTACGTCAGTTGGGTAAATACATAATTATGATGGAATAGAAGAAAATCCCGCTAATCCTGCCGCTAAGCAGCTGACCTTGCACTGTTGCCTTCTTGGGTGGAGAGTAAGACAGCCTAGGAAATCAGAGACATTTCATCTTATCCCTCTAGCTTCGCAACGCATCTGCGATCCCTCTGCGCTGGGGGTAGCGTGGCCATGGATAGCACCGATCACTTACCATCAGGTGACCCACTTGCTCGCTTACCTTCCTTATAGTAATAACCTAACCGACTTAGAAAAGTTGAAAAACCCCCGACGTTATCATTTCAAAGTTCAATATTTCAAAAACGGGTCAACCGATTTTAATGAAACTTAGCTAAGAACCATCTCGATTAAACTAGCTTTCGATAAAAAAAAACCGCATCGAAATTGGTTTATCCGTGTGGGAGCTATGATACCACAGACAGATACACAGATACACAGACACACATATACACCCCTCTTTTTTGTTGGTGGTTATAAACCACTATCCCGGATCAGACATTCGGATCAGTGAGAATGGCTCATTAGACATGAAGCATAATAAATCAAACAGATACGTTCCGACAAACGCCCGGAAGCTAATCAGACTAATATTTGATCGTTACCAACGTCTGACGTGTATATCATGTAACAGTATTAGAAATCATGCTCTGCTTATGCAACCCCTAGTTAATTTAAGTTCAGTATGTTGGGATTATTGGGTAACTCTTATTTCATAGAAGGCTGTTTAAGTGCTATTTTTTTAGAGTCGTCCGCGACTTCTGAGTAGAATTCGGTTACCGCTATCCCGCAGGAACTATACAATTTTCTTGAATAAAAGATAGCCTATCTTTTATTGTAGGTTAAAAGCTAACTCTATTCCAAGTTTGAATCAATTCCGTCCAGCCGTTTCAGCGTAAAGAAGTATCACGCTCACTCACTCTCACAAACTTTCGCATTTACATAATTAGGTACACTGTAAAACTAAATATTGGGTAAAATGTAAAATGGTAGAAGAGTAAATGTAAAATGAGGCTGTTTGAAAGATGCGTTGTTATTGAAAGAAAATTTTATTATTTGAAAGGGAGTTCGAACACGAATGGGGGTTTATGTTCCATTTGATGCGACCTCAATCTAAAAGCGATAGTTTTTGCGGAAGATACAGTTTTTATAATAGTCAGACGTGTGTATTCAGAAAAAGAAAATAACAATATTTTTCCAAAGCAACGATTGAATAAAAAAAACTAATACAGCCACTCAGAGACCCCAACTCAAGCACAACGTCCAGAGAATAGAACTATTTCGCTTACCTCAAAACGAAATTGACAAGCAAAGAGAATCTTCCGACAAAAACTTGGTTATCCCTTTCGCAAGAGAATTTTTACGAAAAATAAACAACTACGCGGTATAATGTAATATGGCGTGAAGTCGTTGATAAAAGCAAATGTGCGGGCCAACCTGAGGGCTTATTCTGAATTTAAAAAGGTGCTTTATATTATTATTACGAGTACAGAGTGCTCGTACAACAGAACGCAGAAACTAGACGGATCACCTGCTAGCAACTTGGTAGATGGATCACGCGGACGGTGAAAAATAACGTGAGGATATTACTTTTATTTGCTTTTCAGATTTTTTTATTCATATTGATAAAAGTTTTAATGGGTAATAGCATAGAAAAACGCTGAATTTACTCGCAATTTAGTGCAAAAAATTGAGCGATTTTAAGTATCAGGTCAATACCATTCTGTTCCTAAAGATTTAACACAAGAACCAAACATGGTCAATCAAATACATCACATTCTATAGCAATGCCCTAAAAGTCGAATATTATATATGAAGATTTTTTACCACTATGGCAAACATTTCATGTACACCTGAAAACACATAAAAAGACAACACAAGGTCATGTAAATTGATACCACCCCTTTCCAAAGGACAAAACAAAAGACCTTACGCAATTTAAAGCAGAAAACCCCGTAGCCCCATATTTCTAAAGATAGAAAGACATCACATTCAATTCCATTCGCGGCTTAAGTTCCAACCCCCGCTTCAGAATAAGACCGCGTCCTGATTCCCACATATCCGAGTCGATTCACTCGCTTCGTCTTAATCCGAAAACACCCGAAAAGGCATACGAAAGCGGATTGTTTCAATATCGACAGCATCTATCGTATGAATTATTTATATGTATCGCGGAGACTATCTAGGCTTGAACAGAGTACCCGAGGCGTGACTCGACTGTAAGCCAAGATAAGAATATCCAGAACTATTCAAATGAGTCTTGCATTAAATATGAATGCAGGTTTGGTTACCTGCCGGTTCCGGCCAAATGATTGGTGGGAGTTCGACCCTTCCATGTTATTTAGGGAAACATGGGAATCCCGAGCCAATTTATTGTTATGGCCTTGAAGCTGGTTTACTTCACGATATGTTGTCGAAATACTTAGCTCGAAGCACAACAAAATAAATTTACTGATTGAGTGAGTAACATAATTAAAGTTTCAATCGCAAAAATTGTGAACATCTTTTTCTTTAAAAAGAACCAAAAATACAATAGGTTATTGTGGTGATAAGTTTATACCAACTTGCTTGTTTAAAGTAATCATTTGCGCGTTTGTTGATCAAAACAAAAGAAGGACCATTCCGCATTAGGAATACAAATGAACCGAATTAAATTGGGTCATAATTAATATAGCAAAATAAGTGAGATGTCCCTGAAAGGGAATTTAGTAGCTCAGAATTTCATACATTTCAAAACTTTGTACTCCGTGCAATCCCATTTACATTTTAGACGATTTTAATTAAAGAACGCCGTTCGGTATCCCCTTCTTCATTTCATACGCCATTTTGCAGAACCAACTGCATATTTGTGTGGCCAAAGCGAAATTGAATTGTATAATTTTAAACCTTCCAAATCATTTGAAAATGTGAAAAGTGGTTGCTTCAGTCCTTTGGGGATAGTTGGATACTTAAGTCCAACTTTACATAAGTAATTGTATTACAACATTCTAAGTTATGCTTCAACTTTACTTGGAGTTTCGTGAATAGAAATAATTAGTTTATGAATGTTTCAGTTTTAGAGCAAAGTACTAAAACTGTAATAAAACTGGGTCTAGAAACTTTTATTCAGTAAATGTCTTTTGAGCATTTTTAACATAATATTATTATACTTTGTTGACAATGAGGGGAACCAGACATCACGCACTCATGCAACACGTGCTTTGCTGGCTAGCTGAGTCAGGTGGAAATGGTTTATAAGTAGCCAAGCTTGGTCACCAACTTTCCCCATTTTCAAGGTCAATACTGTTACAGATATAAATGCACAGATGTTTGAATTGTAAGCCAGTCTTTATTCAATTAAGGTTTACACCACAGATGCTATGAAGTGCTTGGAAATAACCTCCACTGAGAAGATAACGGCAAGAAACTCAATGAGATCAGTAGTTGATAATCGTTTCAATGCCTATCAACATCATACAAGATTACTAATCTCATCTACCTTGTCAGTAAACCGTCGAAGAACGAAAAAACATAAGCGAATACCAAATTACTATTCAAAAACGACTAGCTCCTTTTCGGTGCGGGAATACCCATTTACCTTAGCTACCTGCCCAATTTACCCACTTTCAACAGAATTCATAAGCGCATGATTACCGTAACAAATTGCATCATAGGTCAAGAGCAAGGACGATAAAACCAAGAGGACTGCCAATGGCTATACAATGTCGCGTTCCTGTAAAATAATGAGCCTGCTGTAGCTAGTTTCACTACAGAGAGGTCTCTGTACCATTAATTTTGTTTGACACTTAGACCTCTGGCTAACACAATAGCGCCATCTATGAACTGAAAGGAAAAACGAATTTAGGTGGCGCTATTGTGTTAGCCAGAAGTCTAAATGTCATACCAAATGAATGGTACAGAGACCCCTCCGTAGTAAAACTAGCTACAGCAGGCTTATTATTTCAAAGGAACGCGATATCGTATAGACTCTGGCAGTCCTCTTGGTTTTATGGTCCTTGGTCAAGAGAAACAAGTCGCCGTTTCTATTCACAGCGAAATAAAAACGTTGCACAGAATATATGCTTCTCTTTTGTATCCACGCCAGAAACCTTTTAACCGGGTCTGCAGTGGGCATAACAAATTGATCTTCGCTACTTGTACTGGTACTTATTGCTACAACGGCACTGCTGCTTAGAAATGGGAGCATTACAATGGTAATTTATGTTTTACAGCGAAACCAATTTAAAAGATTTCAGAGCATCAAGTGAAAATTAAGAAAAGGAATTTTGCCTTCACTCAAACGAAGTAGCTAAGCGTCTCCGCGAGATAATTAATCGCGATTGTCAATGAATTACGTTATTGACAATTGCAATTGCCCTTGGTGCTATTTCAATCGGAACTATCAATCGTTTGCTTCTATGTTGCCTGTATTGACAGACCCACAGAGGCATTTTTAACCGACTTCAAAATAGGAGGTCCTCAATTCGTCGGAACATTTGTTTTTATTTTCCGTTTTATTGTTTCAGTGAGTATTAAAATAATTATTAATAGATTTGAACGGAAAATCCGTAAAAATAAAAATAGAGAAAGAGTACAAAAAGATTTTTTTTTTATACAACGAGGAAGGCAAACAAGCCAGTGGGTCACCTCTCAAACATACTCCTTTGAGACCATAAATCCATCGTATTCAAGTTTTTCCTGCAAAGTTGGTGTTAATGTATCAAAACACCAACGCGTTACACGTTTAACGCGGGAACCGTCGGCATTACCCTATCACATAACAATACATAACTGATTCTAACAGTTTGAAGTGATTCGCGGTTAATTACTTTAGAAATATCTTCAGGATGTTGACCAAGAACGCGGGTGGACAAAGCCCGGTCTACATAACATTTGTATACACCCGCGCTTCGTCAGTCTACCCACGATCATTATGCATGTAACTGCGTCGAAATATCGGGATCTCATGAAATCCTCTATGTCTAATAACCAATTGGCACTGATCAGTTTTTTACAATGTGGCCTAATTCCAAAACCATTTATAGGAATAGGTTTATTGAATCATTTTATAACATTTTAGAAAAAAAATACTAAAAGATCGTGTGTATATTTGCAAAATAAAGTTTGAACGTTGTTTGACCATAAACTTTAAAATTCTTTGCAATAAGAAAAAAGAAGCCGTCCGCCTAACACTAACAGGTGACAGATGACACTTCGTTTTTTAAAATAATTGTGACTGGCAAAGATAAACGTAGTGTTAAAGCCATAGCAACTATGGTTAGCTATAATTTTTCAATAACTTAAAAATAACCAAAGTCCTTCAGATTGATGTCTTAAATTCGCCTATTTTATGAAAAAAATAAATGTAATATAAAAATAAACATTTTTGTTTCGAGACCAATGCCAATTGTACTGAAACATATTCACAATCAGTCTACCAGCAATTACCGTTTCCCTGACTTGAACACAACGACAATAATCCCCAATACCGACTGGATGGTTCATGTCAAATGGCCAACCGAACCAACTACAAGATTGGTCGCAATCGGTCGCATTTGCATCGCTTTGCAACCACTTGCTTCGAGTTAGCACTCGGCATAACTGTCATGCTGCACTACAGTGTAATGATGAATTTTCAATGTAGTGCAAACTCGCATAGTGGGTACTTACGCGCACTTCAGACTGAAATACTATGTGCAAATCGTTTGATGGTTTACGACATGATTTCTGAGGACCGAGTACGAATATTCGAAACCTGCGTAACGTAATCGAGTAGTAAACGTTATCGAGAAAATTGTATGACGTTTGGAACAGCGCCCGCCCGTGAGCGTATTTGGAACAAAAATTTAGTATGAGGTTTCTCAATTGCGATACGATATTATCGTAATGTTACGGAGGATTCGTAAACTTCGTGCTCGAACTACTGGCCTTTATTACCATAGAACTAGGTAATATCGGGATAGAAAAAAAGAGTTCTTCGATTTGTAAGGGAACCAAGGGCTATCGGAAATATCGGAAGTCAAAAATCCGGTAAGATCGCTATTGTCGAGTAAGGTCTATCTGTCAATTTCCATTAATCATAGGCCAGTACCTTGTCTCTCATCGGTGAAGAACGGTATTCACGGAATTTTTATTCACGATAGCATTTTTTTGTGATCTTTGAAACGAGCCAGATTAAGTATTATCTCTAAATGCACGAAACAAACGTTTTGTGTGACAACATCTTTCGATCGCAATAAGTACCAGAAGGGAAAGAACAGGAAGTACCAAATCTTTTTTATTCCAGGAAAGTTTTAAGCGATTCTATTTCCAAACATTTCCACGAAGCAAAAAAAATCTTAGTACACAAGTGGTATAGGAGACACGGTGTATTATTTATCAGTGATCAAAGTAAATTAAGTTTGTTCAAGTTTCAAAGCCAATTTCCCGGTACTTCATTTATACTGGAAAAAATAAATAATATTATTTATACAAGTAACACATTACGACCTTAGAGGCAAACTTCAAACCTGGCTGGCACTCTACGAAGAAACGGAAGAACTCTTAAGAGTGACTAGATGACTATAAGACTGCACACATAATACACAAACGCACTTGCACACACACCCACTCGCACACTCGCTCACACACACACACACACACACAGAGAGAGAGAGAGAGAGAGAGAGAGAGAGAGAGAGAGAGACAAACACACTCACTCACACTCACACACATACACACACCACCACATTAGAGCTAATTTTTGTTCTGTTTGGTTTTATAAGTTATTATGTAGGATTTTCATTTTTATCTTTGTTAGCAATTCGCATCGTTTTTGATAACAGGGAAGTAAATTGGTTACCTACGAGACAGGCTATGCCTAGTGTAGGAAACATGTAATCCTGACTGGAAATTAGTTGCTCTTATAAGTTTACATGTAAAGTTATTCCTATTCTATTGTGATTACGACTGTCCGTGTAACTTTGTAGAGACACAAATATTTTTGTATTTTTTTGTATTTTTTTTTTCTTTTTACATTTGTATCGTGTTTATTGAAACTGGCAACTGCTACTTTTGAAGATGAAAGCGTATAATTAAAAATAAATCGAGTGTCTTTTGTTTTATGTTATATTCGTGACGATTGGTGGAGTCAAAGGCATTGTGTATCGATGTAATTAAGCGTGTTTTTAATTTAGTTTTTGTATTACGATTACTTAGGTACTTAATTACGTTATTAATAATGAAAAAGCATACGTTTTAAGCTTTCATTTGACTTCAACCATTATGTAATTAAACAATTAGTTCGTTGATAATAGACGACTGCGAGCGATGGATGAAAGTAGCGTGGTAGGCCTAAAATTAAAAAATATTTAGTTCGGGGCTTTGGTTCACAATCATGTTTTTAACCCCCGACGAAAAAGAGGGGTGTTATAAGTTTGACCTGTGTATCTGTGTATTTGTGTGTCTATGTATCTGTGCATCTGTGTGTCTGTGTATCTGTGTATCTGTCTGTGGCATCATAGCTCCTTTTTTAATCAAAAGCTAGTGTAATCGAGATGGTTCTTAGCCAAGTTTCATTAAAATCGGTTCACCCGTTTTTGAAATATTGAACTTTGAAATGAGAATGTCGGGGGTTTTTCAACTTTTCTAAGTTGGTTAGGTTATCATTTTTGGGGTAAGTACTTAAGACATTATAGTCTTCAATTATAGGTTGATATATTTAAGATGTATGAAGGGAGAGTGGGTGGAAAAGTGGGAAAGGGAAGACCTCGGCGAACGTACTCCGATCAAATCGGTGATATTCTGGAAAAAGGACCGGTCAGGAGTACCCAAAACCGGAGAGCATTTACGAAGAATGTTATGAGATTAAGGGAAGCAAAGGTTGTATGTCAGGATCGTAGCAAGTGGAAGTCCGTGGTCTCTGCGCAAACAGGCGTGGCTGTATGTATGTATGTATGATATATTTAACCTTATGACATTTTTTGTTGTCTAGTACCCATAGTACAGGCTTTGCCTAGTTTGGGACTAGTTCAATTGGTGTCAACTGTCCCATGATATTTATTTATTTACTTATTTATTATTTAATTTTGATCTCAAATGATTTTTTTTTTCCCAATTTTTTATTTTTACTGTTTTCCTGTGAATATCAATTAGGTATGGTTTTTCGTAAATTGTTTCATTTGTAAAGTTTGATATTTGTATAGGTACATACGTGTATAGCAACGGGGTATGTTGAGTGATAAGGACTCGGATTGTCTAACATTTTGGGTATATCGTATAGACTTTCAAACTATTTTTAATTTAATTACTGATAGGTAACTAAAAGTCAGACCTTTATGAATAAATTTTAACTGATAATAATAGATTGTAACTACAATACCGCGCTTCGCACAATAAAACCCGCATATTCTGTCAGGTATTTAATTAACCCTCAATGTAAATAAATTTAGAAGGTAAATTTTGTACCAATTATTAATTGCTATCGTTTGTTCATAATGTAACATCATGGACCAACCACCCTCTGCACACCAAATGTCAGGGCGAACGTTTCCGAAACGAATATGCTAATTTGCACCTATAAATCTCTCTAGACACGAATCGCGGCACACTTTCGACCAGATGACAGGCGAGATGACAAGCTATGAACCAATCACGACGCATTCCCCTGGCCCGCTCACTGCGGCTTTTTTCGTAATGACTTTCCAAGTAAATTACAGAAGATGCGGTGTCCAAAGGGTGGTTGGTCCGTGTGTACACACTCTTATATTTTGTCACCAGCCAGCTTATTGTCTAACTCATTTTGACAGTTCTAAGCAGAGCTCACTTTGTATAATTAAACAAATTGTATCGCGTAATGTCATGAATGACAATCGAAAGTGATGCCGAGGCATTATTGAAGCCAATTGAACGAATGTTTTGGCATATAACTGAATCCTTTGGTTACACGAAAGTAATCTTTCGGAGCGCTCGTAATCGCGATCCTTTTCGTCCATCAAGGCGATGCAGATTCCGATTGAGTTAGACAATAAATAAACCTGGTGGTCTGTGTTTGTATTTTTATCACAGACTCTTAATGTGAAGGAAATTTTATTCCCTATGAAAGGTGACGAATTTAGATAAAATTATGTTTGACACGTTCTAATAAATATTTTTCCTGCTTTGCAGGTAAACCCAGACGAAAACCGATTACCTGTTATATCACATCCATCCCCATGTAAGTATTTTCTATCAAAATGCAATGCTATGAAAGAAATTGAAACAATTGATTTCATATTGTACTAGTATTTTAGTTGTTTTGCCATTTTAACATTTTTAAAAGTAGGTAATCTTACATATTATAAAATGTTAGATTCAGCAAAACTTATTGTAATACTTGGAGTCTCGTCGCGAGACTTTCTATTGCCTTTGGTATCTTTTACCTGTATTAGGAAGCCTCGCTCTTCCGGCTTATTGTTAACAGTTTAGCGCTAGAATGAAAATAAAAGGCTTCAGTTCATTAACAATTAGGTTCTTAACCACAAATGGAAAAAAATCCAATTCGAGCCTCTGTTGATTTCAAAACCTATAATTTTTTTAGATAGAAAAAAAATCAAATAAGATACTTCAAAAATTAATTGTGTGTATGTGGGTGTGTGTGTTTGTGACATATGTAGGTATGTAATGTGTCTGCGCATGAATGTGTTTATCTATGTGTGTGTGTGTGTGTACACTTACAAGTTTTGTTGAAGCTTATAATAAAATTATAATAATTAGTTTATTAAAAAAATAATTCTTCCTAGCCAACTCTTAACGCTTGACATTTAATAAGAAAAAATGTTAAGTTTTTAATAAATATCCTATGTTCACAGACTTCGGAGAAACCGGAGAAAAAGGAACCATCGTAAGTATCGAATTATAAGTAAATATTTACCTTTGATCTTATTTGAGCATTTCGTTTTCAAAAGATCAGATTGCCTATCTAGGCCAAGAGAATAGATGAAATTGTTTAATCATTATTTACACTGGGCTTTTTTATGAAAACTTGTACGCACACACACTTTTCTTCTGGGATTTTGAAATGTTTATTGTCATATCTTACTTAGACTAATGCTATAGATTATAATTAGGTAAAAACAACTTTTAATTATAATATCTAATGGCCCTTTTACCTTCTACGTATTTTGACACAAATTTATTGCCATTGCCAACACGTTTGAACACGAGTACCTAAATATGAGATATTTATTGAAAAGCACATTAGTTTTAGGTGTTAACAGTTTTAAATGATTAGCGGTTAATTACACTAAACATTATAAACGGGATATTGACCACGATTACTGTGAGGAAAACAATGCTCCTTGTCTTACGGTTTTACTATTCCTGACATTGTCATTAAAATAACAATATATTAAAAAATTACAATTCAAATCTTAAAGGTAACAGGTCGCCAGTGTTTGCGACAATTACCTTACTAGGTTTGCAAGAGCTCCCGATATTCAGGTAATCTTGGTTAATATCCCGTTACTAATTATGTCTAAGACATCGATTACACGCTCATTCTGCTGTCATTTCATTCTATCATTCTGGTCAGAATGACGAGAGAATGAAGAGAGACTGATGAAAAATAGATATTTTAGATAATATTCGTCATAATGATGGACTGAACTGGACCAGAATGATGGACTGAACTGACTTCAGAATGAGCGTGTATAACCGATGTCTTACTCGACGGTATTCTTTAATTGTAAAACAGATTCCGCTGTCTGCACAGTGCAAGTGCACCGTCAACGACTTATCTCGGATTCTAGCGACGACAAGTATTAAGGTTGGGCCCCCAGGCCCTCCGGGGCCCACGGGCGCAGATGGTACCACTGGAGCGCCGGGGAAAACGGTGAGAACTTGTTACAGTTAGCTCAGCTTGTCACTTGTTTTTTTTAGTTTAAATTTTGGTATACCTAAGGTAAGCCTCCCAATGAAAAAAATATTGACACCCCTACTTGTCAGCTTTATTGCTACGATAATACGTAATCGTTACTATCCAACTTCAGATATTAACTTTCCATACATTTTTTTATTTCATTTTCAACAGCGATGACACAATAATTAAAACGCTTTTTATAATAATTTTACTGTGCTACCATTAATCAAATGCTTCTCTTCTAGACTGCCATAAGCGTGCTTAAACTAATGGTACATAAACAATGTCATTCTGTGTCCTAAGGGTCAAATGGGTGATCCAGGACCTTCCGGACCCGTGGGGCTAAAAGGAGACAGAGGGGAGAGAGGGGAAGCTGGTTCGTCAGGCCCAGAAGGCCAACCTGGACCCAAAGGCGAACCCGGGGTAGATGGCACCCCTGGTCTGCAAGGACCACCGGGGCCACCTGGTCCAGGACCACCTGGTCCAGGACCACTTATGGTATGATTAAGTGCTTATGTAATTGAGTTATCGTTACCCCACAGGAATTATTTTATTAACCGCGATAAAAGATGTCTCCATTCCAGTATTCACCTAAATCTGTTCAGCCGTTTTTGCGCGATTTTGTAACTAACAAACATTCAAATAATCATCCATACATACAAACTTTTCCATTTATTACAATTATTGTAGGATAAAGATTATATTAAAATAAGTAATGATTATGATGAAACATCTTCAGTACCTACCAAAGAAATGTTCCAGTACTTTTGCCTTTAATGTATAATATTTGCCTCGTTTCTTCTGATTTTCATTTCAAATGAAAATACGTAGCCGAATATAATTTTCCTTAACCATACAACAGCGTCAGGATCAGAGTTTCGCAAAATAATTACATTTGTATTATCGTTAGCCTCATTTCTCAGGAATCAACGGGATTTTTTGTATCCAGTAATCCCAGTGTTACTGGACCCCAGAACGAGAGAGGGCCTATGGGGCCACCGGGGCCTCAAGGAGACAGGGGCTATCCGGGGAACAAGGGAGAGAGGGGATTACATGGGCCCAAAGGCGATAAAGGTGAACGGGTAAGTGTATGTAAATTAATAACTATGGCGAGCATGTAATTTGTCATGGGATTCACATGGACATTAAATATTCAGAACGACTTACTACCGCTACAATGACATTGCAATTGTGGGCCTAACGGCTGTTCTGTGAAGGTTTATAAGCGTCATTGTATTGTCATTTCAACATCCAACATAAAAGCTACAGGAAAAAATACATTTGGCAGTAGCACCGTGCGTTTGTCAGAAAGGGATGTAAAAAGTATGTGGGCCATGTTAATCTTAAATTTCTATTGAGCCTCTAATGAGCAGATACCGGCAAGAAACTCAACAACTTACTTATAATCCTTTAAACAAAGACATCATGCAATGACAATAGGTACTATTTACAATAATTGTTGAATTATATCGGCACAAATAACTTATTTATGATATTATAAATTACCACAACAATTTAAACATTAATTAGTCAAGATAAGTAGCAGCAAGTACAATAAACATTTACCTACACAGTTAGGGATGAAGTACTTAACTTGTGATCTCGGCGACGGCTCGTAACAAAGCGCCCTAAACCTGAGTTGCCGCCTGGTTTGTCGTAAACAAGTGACGTCACTGGTGCCGGTCGATCAGGAAGTAGTTAACTCAAAACGTTTGAGTGTATTGAATACTCAAATTTTATACTATAATTATTGTATTTATTAGTTTCGTATTTAGTATTACATTTCATTAACCATATTTAATAATTATATAAAAGTAGCAAGAATATAGTCATGATTGTGTAGATCACATTATTATCCTTTAACTAACACGTTCGTTTACGTAAGACGGAAAAAGGCGAGACATTTTGTTAGGCTTTCATTTAATGCGTAGGAATGGCAAAGGTCAACTCTGTCTCATTGTACATTTAAGACTAGATCGCATCAGTTCAAAGCGACTTTCACTAACAGGAAAACTACGTATTACGTTTCTCCCCAGCCATTTATAAAGGCAAAATGGTATATTTAGTTACTGAAAACGTAACCCTTGCATGACCCGCATTCCTCGCGCTGTTCCCATAACAAGATTACCCCATCTTTATATAAAACACTTTGTCATAAAAGGCGTACTTACGAAATCAAAATAAAATCTCTTACGACCCTCACTAATTTAGTAGGTACGCGTAGAATAAATTCGGGGGTAACGCAATAAGCGCCGGCTTGACCCTCGTAACACGACGTTATGTTACCTTCAACCCGTGAGCTTATAACTGTGTTACTAGGGTTACGTGGGACTGAGGGGGCCTCATGGTGCGAAGGGCGAGAGAGGCCTGCCCGGCCGAGATGGTACGCCCGGCCTGCCTGGCGCGCACGGACGCCCAGCAGAAAAGGGTGAGAAAGGTAACAAACTAACTCAACCATCAAATTTTATGTTACACTATGACCCTTATTTATGCGCCGGGAACTCGTTTGCAAGATTTTAGGGCTATATTGCAACGATTTGGAAAAATCTTTATTTTTGTACGCCGGACCTTTTGAGCAGCGTCAAACGTACAGGTTCGCTTTATTGCCGTCGAACGTAACTTTCCGCTCTTTATTCTTCAGAGACATTTTGTTTCTGCTACAAAGAATGTTGTTTTCTGAAAATGAGTTTAGTTATTCCGCCGCCTTACAAGTTCTGTATTGGTGTTTGACGTAGTTCACAGGTCGTATTTTTATTCAATTTGTCCCACTCGTTCCTTTTATTTCTTTGTTACAGTGTTATTTGGGTTGTGTTTTGATTCGGGACTTTGTTACTGGAAATCGATTTTCTTTTGTTTCCTTTTTCGCCACAATAAAATATAAAGTCAGCTTTACCAAACCTAACATTAGGCATGATTTCAAAGTATCCTATCCCTTCTAATCTAACAGCTACTTACTATTCAACAGGTGTTCAGGGCCAGCCTGGTCCTCCTGGGCCGCCCGCGCCATACGCCGCTGACAGAAATATCATACCGTCGGAAGCCGAAGGTAGTGGTAAGAATCTTATTTTTACTCAAGATAACCGTTAAAGTAAAGGTATCATTGATAACTACACTGCTCTCATATGTTTGATCCGTAGACATTTTTGAGCAGTGTATAAATACTTTATTAAAAGGTAAAGTGCGTTTTTTACGGTAAATCTGAAATTAAAAAATAAATATCTATTGCCGGAGCGCTAAACTAGTCAGGAATGTTACAAACATTATTCTATTGTTGTCGAGTTTGCAATACTGATTAAAAAAGGTGGCAAAATAAAACGATTTTCTTTATTTCACGGAAAATTCTACGAAGCCTTATAATTGCGTACTTGACGCCTTAGTAAAATCTTAGTGCAATGTTTGATTTATAGTCCGCTTCTGTACATATAAGTAGGTAGATTATCAAATAATAGATAAATCATCTGAAGTCTTGGCAATTAACATTTCAAATTAAATGAAGTGTTTATTAAATGAAAAATCACAAAGAGTTACATTATCAGGTTACTAACCTAAGGCGTAACAATTTGTTAAAGTAAACACAGAACACAAAAACACAGCATAAAAAAAAAATTGGGAACACAAGCAAAGTTAATAAAAATGAATAACAATTACAAGTAAATAACTTATGTACATAGTCGCGGGTTTTGCGGGTGGTAGGACCTTGTGCGAGGTCCGTCCGGATCGCTACCACCATCTTACTCGTTAATCCTGCCGCTAAGCAGCAGTGCTTGCACTGTTGTGTTCCGCTGTGGAGAGTAAGACAGCCGGTGTAATTACGGGCACAAGAGGCATTTAATCTTAGCCCTCTAGGTTGGCAACGCATCTGCAAACCCTCCGGAGTTGCGGGTGTCTATGGGCAGTGGTGATCACTTACCATCAGGTGACCCACTTGCTCGCTTGCCTTCCTCGTTGTATAAAAAAAAATAGTCTCTCACATCAACATCACTATCAAATTGCTCGGAGCCGAGCATGTTGAGTACATGTAGAGCACGGCAGATGGGCGAGTAGCGGCGCGACACCGTGCGCACAGGCTTCATATATTACTAGCTGTTGCCCGCGACTTCGTCCGCGTAGATTTCGGTTATCGCTATCCCGCGGGAACAATATAATTTTCTCAAATAAAAAGTAGCCTATGTTATTCCGCAATATTCAAAATATCTTCTTACCAAATTTCATCTAGATTGGTGCTGCGGTTTTCCCGTGAAGACGTAACAAACAGACAGACAGAGAGACAGTTACTTTCGCATTTATAATATTAGTAAGGATTAGGATAACTATTCAAATTTATGTTATAACTAGCTGTTGCCCGTGACTTCGTCTGCGTAGAATTCGGTTATCGCTATCCCACGGAAACCATACAATTTTCCGAGATGAAAGATAGCCTTTGTTTTAATCTAGGGTATAAGCTATACCCATTCCAAATTTCATATAAATCCATCTAGCCGTTTCAGCGTGAAGAAAACATACTCATTCACTCACAAACTTTCGCATTTATAATTATTAGTAGGATATCACAGAGAAGTTTTTTAACCTCACCTATCATAATTTTTACGACGCCCTACATCAAATACCTACAATACTACAATACAATACCTACAATACTACAATACTACAATACAATACCTACAGTACTACAATACTAATTGAATCAAAATATAATTATTTTCGCCTAAACAAGTTTCACAATTATGTTTTTATATAATCGGCTTAATCGGTAACGAGAGATTCATAAAAAATATTTAATTATTCAATAATGTTATGCCAGAGAGTGGGCGAAAATTAAATGGATGATATTTCTTCTGTAGATTGAATAACGACGATATTATATTCCATTAATAATATTTTTGTAGGTACTTACTGAGATGTTTCTGGGGGTTTGATCTGAGTAAAGCGATAAAATTATAAAATTTATGAACTTATAATGGTCCCCAGTAAGATGTTTCATTTGATTTCTTCGCATGCTTAATTTTTTAAACAGTACTGCAACGAATATAACAAATGTGGCCATTACAAATACAATAATAGTACATTATTGCCTAGCCCTAGAAGACGACTAAAAGTACCTATTGGTTTTAACTGATAAGCTTGCGATAATACGAAGCCAGCCATTGTTATTCCGACCGTAGCTAATATGCTTTTCTCAAAAAACGCAAAGGAAATAACAAATAGATTATTTTCTGTTTTTTATGTTCGCCATTTTCATCCATTCCACATTCTAGTTACTTGAACTAATTTTTTAACAATCGTAAATGTCTACGTAGAACTAAGGTTCAGCGAAATAGTGAAAATTGTTTTGCATCCTTTTTTATAATTCCCATTTCTCAGAGTATCATTCAAACCAAAACACCAGAAGCTATTTCAGACACAAATAATACGAGTCTAAAAGATTCATTTAAATTAGTGTTTCATTAAAAAAATATATGAACTAGACAATAACCGAATTTGTACGTAACATTCCTGTTGAGTTTAACGCTCACGCAATTCTTTTTTTGCATTTCACCTTCTAATTATGTAGTTATCAATGATATAAATTAAATTTAACGAATAAGTAAAATAACGGGGTTTGATAAAGTTATAATTGTGTTCGTTAGCTCTACTTTCCTTTGTACTTATAAAATATTACCGTATGCCTTGTATTAGTTTTAAAGGTCAAACATAATTAATTTGTAATACTGATAGGTGGTAATTCAAAATTCATGAGCATGAAGTGCGTAGGTACGCTTTACAGTGAGCGGTTCAAGTTAACAGGTTCAAGGTAAAACCAAGAATAAAGTAACTAAGGGCGTCTAAGCAGCAATTGCCGAAATTTCATGTTATTGATCTGTTAAACCTAATTTTTAAAACTCAGATATAACGATTTTCGTTGTTTTAGAATAGCCAAAATATTAGCATCTGATTTAACTGTTTTTTTTTTCATATAAGTCGAAAAAAACAAAAATTGGTTTCTAGCCTCTCATCAAAAGCTACAGTCACACGCAACCTGTACTTAATTATTCATGGTTCAATAATGCATACTTAATGAGACAAAGGCAAAAAACTGGTTTTTCATCTTCAAAATAACAAAGTTTGATTACGTTTATCTTGGTTTCGGTGACTCGTGAAGATAAACTGAAACAGTAAGTATATTTGTAAAAACGGTCGTTGCTAAAACGATAAGACATTATACAATACGGAAAAGTGAAGAGCTACGGTAATTCGAAGTAGGTAACCCCTGATTCAACCAATTAGATTCAAGGTAAATCAAAAGCTCTCAACTCAAAAACGTTCAAAACTTCAAAGACGGCTCAAGTAATTCCTCATGAAACAAGCTACCACCGCGATACAAAGGTATTATACTCCAGCGAGACAGCCTTGAATAACCTTAAAGTCCTTAGAAAATAACACCCCAGTATGTAACTTATATTTTCCTGCGTCAAGTAACTTGCATAACAACTTGTTATCTCAGTGTACGGTCAGTTTGTCTAGTCTTACTGCGTTTATCACATAGATGAGGGCTATGTCACGGAAAATATCTCAAGTGGATTTATTCGAGCGGATGTTACAGTAGATTTTCCCGTTCTTGTGATGTGTCGTGTCGCGTGAGACCGTCGAAGTACGTTCGAACTTTCTTACACGACTTGTGGATCGGTTTACTATAACGACTAACGGAAAGTTTTTACGGGTGGAAAAGAAAGGGTTTTGCAAATGTCGTTAATGTTGGTTTGGTTTTGTCGTTCACCTTGCTTTAGTGTCTTGAAACTGAAGTCACAGAAGTGTACGGAGATCTGTGCCCTAAGCACGACTTTACGAATGCTGCGTCACGTAAAATCGAATAGTAAACTATAACGAGTTTGTATGACGTTTGGAACAGCGCCCGCCCGTGAGCGTATTTGGAACTAAAATTTAGTATGAGATTTCTCGATCTCGATACGATAACCGTAACGTAACGCAGGATTCGACAAGTCGTGCTTAGGGCACTGAAAGTAAAAGTAGTCACGTGTCAATTTAGAAGTTTGTGTGTTTAGTATTAGTGTTTTCTGCTGACTTTTCATAATACAATATTTGTTAACAGTCAACAACTGGATTTTTTTTTTGCTTAAATTTCTGTTTGTTTAATAGTTATAACAAAATATTATCCAATTTTAACAGTTTAGATAGTACTGAATACATATTTTTGGATTCATTCTTCAAGATTATCAAAAACCTATTTTTATTTTTTTACTGTTTGCGGTATACAAAATATACCTATCAATAGGATACTAAATTAACGGAGAAACTTAAAAACAAACACAAATCATAAAACAGATAAGCAACGAAACGATATCATTCTTAAAGCAAACCGCTTCCGATCTCCATAAACACAAAATCTCATCGCTACAGACTAATAAAGCATGGAAACCATTCAATACCGTACTTACGTACCCTCAGTTTATCCAACTAATAACTCCCGTTGTATTTTATGAGTTTTCCATAAGCAGAATATAAATGGCGGTATACGTAATATTCGCAGGGTCTCGAGACGGTGCCGCTCCGCGAGTGAAGGGGGAGGCGGGGGAGAGGGGGGAAAAGGTAATTATCTGATGCTTGTGGATGTAAAAAGCAGCTAAGAACGTGTCGCCCACGCCCCGGCCTATATTTGACCAACTTTAAAAATTAGATTATTATAATGAAATCGATAAAATAAATGTTTGAACGTAGCGGTATTTAAATAATAAATTGATTTTTACTCAATCAATTCCCGCTTGCATTATAACAACGTGTGAAAATCGCGAAAGTTTTAATCAATACATGTACATATGTCACATTACAATGACAGTTTGGTGTCGATTGCTGACTTGAATAGCTTTTGTTTTAGTGCGCTTCACAATAGCAATGAAATGTAGATCGAATTGTCATTGTAAGCTGATATTTTTGTAAAGTTGTTGGTGAAATAAGTGCCTGGATAGAATCTGTTACGAGAAAGTCCTTGAATATCTCATAGATAAATATCATCATCATTATCAAATACTCTTGTCGGTGGAGGGTCTTCCAATCATCTGTCCTATTAGCCAACTCCTTGACCTCCTGATACGACCTTTATCTCCTTTATCTGGCCCCTGTTTCACCAACTTCACAATTGTCAGTTTGCACAATTCGAACTACATTTCTTTCATGATCTGAATTGGAAAATCTTTTTTGTATTTTTTTATTTATTTTTTCCCAATTTTTTTTTTCAATTTCTTTGTCAATATGAAGCGCGCTAAAACAAAAGCTCTTCAAGTCGGGAATTGACATCCAATTGTCATTGAAAACTGACATTTGTAGATTTGGTGAAATATGGGCCAGGTCCATGTAGCTTCGCCTAGGTGTACCTCTACCTCTCTTTCATCTCATATATATATATACAAATCAAATTTTAACAAGTGATTTTTTAGTATGTGAATATTTTTTATAAGTTGGTGGAGTTAAAACTAAGTATTACTTGCTAACCTGTAAAGCCTACTCAGCTGTGATCGTTTTAAATTGATTTTATGCACTACTACCACGATTTTATTCACATTTCCAAATACAACGGTTTTGCTGGTAACTCGACTCTAACAAAAATTAGCACTTTAAAGCTAAATATTTTACAAACGGATGGACGGACGCGTACTCCCAACAATTTTGAATAATCTATCTAACAACACCATAATGTAGTACAGGAAGGAAAATTTCAAGCCGGTATTTTTTTACTGCAACATAATTATTATACAGGTTTTGCGAGTAATTGTTAGTTTTCAAACGATTTCATTACAATTAGTTTAGATGGTTTTTTTTTTGTATACCTATTGGACTTGACAGTATTAATTATTTTCGCTGTCTTCGCTATTTATTTTCTATGATACCAACCTTGTCTAATTTAATTTCAGTTACCTAATTAATGATAAAGAACCATCGCCACGAGATGAAAGAATAATTATTAGAATCTTTAAAAATGTATCAGTAAGTAAATAACAATGTCAGTTTCAGACCGTTGTTCGAGGAAAATACTTTTACTAGAATTACTTACTTTATTATGCCTTTGTAGAGTTGTTTTATCTAAAACGTAGGTAAATTGTATAAAACCAGGTTAATATTTTAACTCCACACGAACATCGAACAGGCAATAAACGAAAACTCCTATAAACATTCCAAAACTCGAAAGTGATTTTGAATAGTTTTAATAGTTGTAAATTGTTCTGGTATCGATTTTGTAATTTAACCTTAATTCGTATTGCTTAGGTTTAGAATGATAGTTGTAGAAGGCCGTCGTAAAAGTCAACACTCAGGAATAAGATACGTCCTTAGTTTTCCGCTCTTGAAATTAGTGACCTAATTCTAAATCAATTTATTATGATGATCTGAAACTTGCAATGAAAACTTGCAATTTTTTCACGTTTCCCGCTTTTTATTGAAATTTGTGAAAATTAAAAGTAATAGTAGAAAAGGCATTGTATGCAACGTTGTATGCAAAATTCGCCTGCGGCTCGTATTGCTACCCTCGCCGCTTGTTTTAAGCTCTCTCGTATATACAACAGTTGCATAAAATACAATTTTAAATGTTTTAACCAGGGTGAGAAGGGCTCAAGGGGCATCGAAGGACCTCAGGGCTTCCCAGGTACGGATGGAAAGCCGGGAGATCGAGGAGATATTGGACCATCAGGTCTCCCAGGCACTCAAGGGTCGCCAGGTCTAACTGGTCCGAAAGGGGACCGAGGTGAAACTGGACCACCCGGACCCGTGGCACTGTCCAAAGAAGAGGCTTCCATCTGGACCAAGGTAAGCTGACCTGAAAAAGAGTAATAGTTAACCTATTTGAAGTAGCTATGAGATAAATATTTGAGCAAACAAATTACTGCAATGTTGTAAATAGGCAAGGTCAAAATTAAAGGAACGTTTTTTTATGTGTCTTCCTTAAACGTGCCTCTAATTTTGGCCTTGAGTGTTTTTTTTTGGGATAGGTACAGTCGAGTTCTCCAATATCTATACAGTCAACAGTTAAAAATATCTATACACAGACCTTATTGCCAGTTACATAAGGTCCGTGTTTAGATATTTATGAACCGTTGGCTGTACAGATATTGGAGAACTCGACTGTACATAAAAGTATAAATGTGTGATCAACTGTTAAAGGTTGCAAACGTATCTTGTTGAGACTATCTTCTGATAGTTGTACAAAATTTAACGTGATAAAATGGACTTCCTGCTCAAGTTGTATTATGATTACGATGATAGATGGCTAATAACCCTTTTGCAGATCAGTAATATTTGCGAATTTCGCCAAGATTTCTCAACCACAGGTATTATATTTTAATTCGTACTTCCCTAAATTAAATTCTTCGTTTCCATAAAACTGCTTTTGAATTCATCCAACTGTTTCGGTGACAATTATACAAGTAAAGCGAATAATGTCGGTAATGTCAGGCGAAAATGTCGATAAACTCTCGCCCATCCACTGATAACTTGCTAACAGTCCTATAATGAGTTCTATTATTTGTTTAATAGGCCCAATTAGTACAAATTTATGCATTAAAATAACTTTAGTTACGCGAAAGAGCCAAACATAATATTTTATTCAAGAAACAATCTCGAGGCGAATGAAAAAGTACACTTACGTATTTTATGCATTTTTTCTCGGCGCTACCGACCGTATTACAAAATAGGGCAGTAAACCACTAAGGAATGTTAACAACATATCCACTTGTTTTCTGACAGGGCGAAAAGGGCGAGACTGGGCCCCGAGGCAAGCGAGGGCACCCGGGCCCCCCTGGACCTAGGGGCCCACCGGGGGCCCCCGGCCCGCCTGGCTCGCCGGGCACGGACGGGACCTCCGGCGATATCGGATTACCGGGATGGACCGTAAGAATAACAATAATGTCAGGATGATCGTGTTTTTCTAAGCAGCCATTCAATTCAGTTGCAAATAATAGTTCGTAGAAAGCTCGAAATCAATTAGGAACAGTATAATACACTGGTAACGAATAAGAGTAACACATTTCATATTTTTCTGACAAGAAACTGAGTCGCTCGCCACTGTAGAACTTTTTCACGACAAAGTGACACAGTGACGTCAGTGAAAATACACTCAGAACACGCTATTATGCAATACAGTTTCTTCAACTGTAGGTGACCTGTGAATTACTCGTGCTTAGATTCACGGGTTAGGTTTCAACAAAAGTCTTACGGGGTTAAATCAATAGCACTTAGAATAGATTTAACCTTCATAACCTTTTCACTGGGCGCCGCATTATAATCGAAATAATACGTTACTAACAAACATTCACGACTATTTAATGACGCTCAAATAATGCGCCACTAGAAAAAATATCGATATATTTATTTAAGTAATTTGCAATGTAGTAGCTACCTGTTAGTAAGTACTAACATATTTTATAGTGCAACATGAAATACACTACCACAATAAGTTGTTCCAGTAAATTTACGAAGCAAACATTAATCCAGATTTAATGGTAATATGTGATTCAATTAAAAAGCTATTTCGTTTTCATTATTTCCGTGTTTCCAGCGAATACTATATATGTTTTATCCAAATTGATTGTTCCACAATTTCCAGCCAAATGAATATAACTTTTTGATAAACTTGTTTTAATTATCAAACTGTTACTATATATTTTATGTAACCTCGGCTGGTGGGTGATGTTGATGTTAATTAATTGCGCCCGCACGTTACTCGTTGCGTAACCTGTTATGTCACGCTAAATTAGATATGTCAGCTAAGATAGGCGTAATCCTTGCAGGGCCCGCCCGGCGCAGCGGGCCAGCCGGGACCTCAAGGGCAGAAAGGTGAAAAAGGCGACCCTGGCCTTCACCCAGTCGACCTTGACAAGGTAATACAACGGTCCGACACTACGTCACAACATACTGAAAAAAAAAACGAAAAAATGACAACAGGCTATTTGTTTCTCTGAAGATAAAAGGTGAAAAAGGCGATCGGGGGTACGACGGGATCCCTGGCACGCCAGGCAAGGAGGGGCCACGGGGGCCCCCGGGACCGGTCGCCGCTCCGGTTCCTAACACCAAGTACATCTCGGTGCCTGGCCCACCAGGGCCCCCCGGCCCTCCGGGGCCCCCTGGCGGGCCGTACGCTGACCTACCGTCTGACATGTTGACCGATAGCCCTGGGATTAATCGCCGGGAGCCCGGCACAGGTAAGTGGTAGACGCGATGATTGCGATAGAGATGGAATGAAACAAAGTACCGTCGACATTCTCTTTGCTATTAATTTAAAAATAAGAGAAGTTTCACTTATTGATTATAAAAGGGGAAAAAAAATTTAATTACGTGTTACGTATGACAAGCTTCAGAAAAATCACAAATTGCAAATGCACTTTCAAGACAACCTTAGAAAATTCATTTTAACCTGTGTTCAGTATTACCAAGCGGACAGACTGACTCTCGTATTTTATTAATACCTATTATATTTCTGTGCTATTATGAGGATACATCGACCATTTGGATATTGCTCCTCTCTAACTGATGAAAGTAGCATTAGAGCGGATTAATGCTGAAAGTAGCATTAGAGCGGATTAATGCTGAATACTAAGCTAGAGTGCTAAAACCAGTTATTTATTCACAGCCGAGCGCATTAACGACATTTTCAGTTAGGATATTTAAGTATCTTGCATAAGTCAACTTTTATAGGTAGTATTGAAATTGTAATTGAACAATTGCAATTCAACGGCTAAATGAATTCTACAATGCTAAGGAGTTTTGCGGTCTGGGTTTGCATAACGACTTTTAACTTGTACTTAATACAAGCCGAAGCCTATTTTCAACTTCTTGTAGGTATTAAAAAGAGACTTCCGCTTGTATTTACAAGTCGTTTTGAAACAAGCCCCTGATAACTGTTTGCCTTATACCAACTCGTTTATTTTGGCATTGGCATTTTGAGACAGATTAATTTTATTTGCAGGAAAACAGAGGGACCCCCTACAAATCTTACGGAATTTGAATCACATGGTGCAATATCGACCAGAATCTTACGGTTTGTAGACTTACCTTTGTTCGTACTTATTGTTAGTAAAAGCTTAAAATAAACATGACATACTTAAAAGAAAACAAATATTTTTTTTAGAAACCTATTCCAGATAAAACATGGTAGATGCTTATTTTATAAAATAAAGCACTTGCTTTGGAAATAAACTTATACGAAATGTTCCCGAAACAAACTAAAATATAACTCCACTTATTTATATCTGTTTAGAGACCGCATTCTTATCTCGCTAGAACTTCTCTCTCAAATAAAATAAACTATAAAATGTTATATTTACGAGTTAAGTTGAAGGAAAATATATTCTTTCCCGCGCAGGCCTTCGGGAACCCCTGGATCCTATAGAAGATAACGTGGAATTCGAAGACGATGAGGATGGAAGGACTATAGTTGGAACTATTATATTTAAAACTACGGAATCTGTACTAAGAGTAAGTGTCACTTATACAACATAACCTGCTTTTAACTTAAGAGCCGCTCTTATCGGTCGAGTAACCGCCACTTCTGCTTTGTGTAGTCGTTTGACCGTGTATAAAATGGGTTTTGTATTTTGTCTCGATTTTATAAAAGAAGGAACTTTAAAGTGCAGTAAGACTGCGCCTATTCGTGACAGTTACAACACGGCTATTACATTAAAGTGAATAAAACATTATTAATGTTTCCGCGCTGTGAAGTCCCATTTAAGCTCATAAATTTACCGCACAGAAGTCCACCAAATTTATTTTTAGTACATTTATTATTTTGCAGTTCCCGCAATCCAATTCAAAAGTTCACAATATTTTTCGTCGTTTTACAGTAACAATTAACAGAACTGTTCAAGTTATATACGGCTTTCCATATTAGGTAATACAAAAATAAAACGAAACCTCGCACAGTAACCCTTTTTTGCCTCGACTATTTCAAATTGACTTTGACATCGCAAAGCCTAGTTGTGCAGGAATAGAAAACTAAAATTAGTTTCATCCACAGCTGGGTAGAAACAGCCAACTAGGCACGTTGGCTTACGTGATTCAGGAGCAAGCGCTACTCGTTCGTGTCAACAACGGATGGCAATATGTGGCGGTAAGTGACTGATTGGTTATTTTCAGGAATATACAAATTCAAATTGAAAGCGTATAAGCTTATTTCAGGGTTACAAAAGCGCTTGGTCGATGACTTGTGACCAAAGAGCGAGCAGTTTTCTCTCTCAGAGAATCAGCTTCACTATTCAGCGAGAAAACGCTGCCAGCCTTTTGGGCACCATGCCACGGAGAATTATTTAGATTTAATTTAGTTTTAAGTTTTAGTATAATTAAATTTATCTTGGATTTAATGTCATTGTAAATTGCTTTTGTTATGTAAATTTAAATTTTATTTTTGCCACCGTAAGCTGGAACCTTAGTTACTGCAGGCAGATTTGAGGCAGAATACCTAAGCAACATTTTAGGTCAGATGTGAATAGCGAAAAAATATTCGAAATAATGATTAAACCTAAATCAAACTTGCAAAAAGTGATTACCTAATTGGTATCGAAATCTATAGTTTTCTGTTTTTTCTTAGTGTGGTGCTTTGTATTGATAACAGTTGTCACTAATACCACCGTTGAGAGATTAATACGTGGTTTTACGAAACAAAAGCAATTTATTACAATTTCCTTTCCGTAAAAAGACCAAAAATTGTGTGCATGTTTATTATTAGTATTGTTTTCTTGGAAAAATACAGAAGGTAGGAAAAAAATAACCTGTGATTTTACGTTTTCAAATCCTCTCGCAAATAATGCATTGCATAGACATTTTACTATAAATTATTAAAGCTCTATACCACTGCACTAATACAGTGAAGTGCTAAAAGTGGTTTTATGAAAGTTAATTATCGCTCGCGGTAACATAATTGGCTAAGAGCGGTTAAAACAACAGTGTGACATGTAACACCCGTTGTTTCTATCCGATTTCATTTTCAGAACTGCTTAACAGTAAATTACTGGAATAGTTATAGCAAAATCATTACGAATAGGTAGCTAGAACAAATCAACTGCTAAATGTAAATGCCCAAAAGGTTGCGAAAATACTTCGTAAGTAGGTATCGACAAGGCATCAGTGAGAATGAGAACGTTCAGATGTTGCGAAGGCTTTTAATTTCTTCTTTTTGACCTGTTTCTTCATTATGTAAAATATTTCCACATTGGAATCATTCAGCTTAATATATTACTTAGGTTCTTACTACCTTTAGCTACAAACCTCTTAACAAAATTCTAAACAATCATGTATAATTTCTACGTTTTTTTTTACTTAAGTCTAAAGGTGGTAAACTAATAAGCTAAAGTATCACAAACTTTTAAGAACTAAGCTATTGGGCTGCAGTTCGATAGATTGATACCTATTGGCAATTGCTTTCCGGAGCATCCACTAGGATCACCTAAATTTTGATCCTCTTCATACAAAATTTGGAGGTGATGGTTGCTTTCACATCAGCAATTCTGAAAAATGTTTTTGCAGTTGTTAGGAAGTAAATAAGTGTACCTTGCTGTTTGCCTGACAATAATTTATGGGTTATGCCAAGTGACTTAGCAAATTGAAGAGAAGTTGAGACATGAAAAGTATTCTTAAAATGTTTTTGAAGATGTTTTAAGTAAAATGTGTCTGATTTGCTCACTATTCTACATAGCCTATATAAAATATTTGCCGAAATATTTTTGGTTTCAGTTGCAGAATAAATGTGACAAACAATCATTCGAAAAAACATACAATTATAACTTATGACTAAAAAAAAACTAAGAGACAAAAAGGAACCGATTTTATATTTATCTACTTACTTCTTTAGCGAAGTCAAGGTGAATATATGGCCTTAATACATTGAATCATTATTGCAGATGGGATCACTGCTTGCTCTCCGTACCCCCGCGGCAAACGGACCAACTAGAGTGCCCCTACAGAACATTCTAGAAACCTCTAGCTTAGTACACCATAAAAACCCTACAGGAGATAGAGCGGTGGTAAGTTAACATTGAACGGACCAACTAGAGTGCCCCTACAGAATATTCTAGAAACTTCTAGCCTAGTACACCATAAAAACCCTACAAGAGATAGTACAGAATAATCCAGAAACTTCTAGCTTTAGTACACCATAAAAACCCTACAATAGATACAGCGGCGGTAAGTTAACATTAAACGGGCCAACTAGAGTGCCCCTACAGAGTAGGTGTTCTAGACACTTCTAGCTTAGTAATCATAAAAACCCTACAGGAGATAGAGCGGTGGTAATTTAACACATTAATTATTAAATGTATGTACACTGAGTTCATACTGTTTGTATAGTAATCAAAACATGAGTGACCCTACGTCAACATAAAATATGAAGTTTATACCATAGTAAATTAGGGACTAAGAAGAAGAAAGAAACTTTCTTTCCAGTCAGTCAAAAAGTCTTACTCTTTGTTTCTGATTTGTAGTTGATGTCTATTCGAGCGTCTTTCCATTCTACGACTACTTCATTTTCAGCCTATTTACCTCTACTTTCCACTGCCGTGCACAGACCTCCTCTCATAATGAGAGGGCTTAGACTATAGTTCCCTCGCGGGCCACACACGCTATTGCATTGAGTCGCAGGAGTGTACTAAGGTTTCCTTACGATGTTTTCCTTAACCGAAAAGCTCATGATATATTGCAGAAAAACTCAAAGGTGCGAGTCCTATCCATGACCTTCTCTTTGAGAGACCATGTTTTTCAATTATTTCTTCTTTCTTAGTTGCGGCTTGCTGCCCTGAACGAGCCCCACACAGGGGATACGCACGGCGTTCGCGGCACCAACTATGAGTGTCTCCGACAGGGCCAGAAGGCTGGCCTGAGCGGTACTTTCACAGCTTTCATTTCTTCCAGGTATGACCTAAGTTGTAAGAAGTGAGAATTTTCTTGGAAGTTTCTAGAAATAGCTTTCAATGTCATATCCAGAAGTGGAGAATTCAGAAATAATTCTCAGAATTTCCCGGTACGTTTATCACATTGAAAGTTTAGCAATATAAAATGACTGTAGGTAGGTGTAGTGTCGGTGCATTTACTATGGTGTATAACTGTAAAAAACCTCAGAGTACGCCATGTCAAAGAGGCTATCAAAGATCGACAGTGTGATAGATAATGATAAGAAGTGTGTGACTTTGTATTTTGTGACGATAACACAAGTTAACGTACTCTACTACTACTACCTTTACATAACAATATCGCGTCCACCGATGTTTTACTGCAAAACAAGCAAAATTCTGACGGGAACAATTACACACTTCAATAGTTCTTATATCATTTTCATTTCCAGTACAAATATTCAAAATGCTGTAACCGGGAAATATTGAACATTCCGAGTTTCATGCAACATTGTGGTTTGCCGCTGGTGAGCCGGTTCTACTAATGGCTTACTCCTTTTGCACACTGGTTTATTGTTTAAAATGATAAGTACATAAATATTAATGATACTTACATACATTTGAAATTGGGTCAATCAACTTTTCATTGCCAATCGTTGCCATGGAGATGTCCTCTTGACAACTCATCAAAAATATTGTTTTCTAAGACCCCACTCCCCCGAAAGTCAGGATTTGCATGCTTAGGAGATGAAGCATGAAGGAATTGAAAGAAATAACTGTCGAAACTTCTAACGTTTGATGGAGTTGTGCCTCAGCTTATTTTGGACGAGTAACCCAGGGGACATCTCCATGGCAACGGGTGGCAAAGAAAATTTGATGGACCCAATTGCTTACAGTGCTTGTAGAGTGAGATCGGAGGATTAATAAGTACTCACAGATAATATAAAGTGAACCGAAGATATTAGGAATTGAACATTTTAAAATTTGCTTTTTATGAATCGTTTGTAAGTCTTTCTTGTTAGACCTATCAATAGCACGTAGCAATGTAAATAGTATCAATCAAATAACGTATTTCTGTCCATTGTTGTTCAGAGGAAACACGAAAATAACCCTAATTCATGGAAATATCTTCAGCGTGTAAACAACTACTGATTCGTTTTTATCGGCCTACTGATTATTATTTATACATAGGTAAATATAGGATTTTTTATAAAAGAGATTTCAAGGTAAATGTATGTTAATTTTTCGTAATAATAATATCCAGAGGAAATTTGAATTAGGTAATGTCTCTTACGCCTTAAGTTACGCTTAAGTTTTGACTTTGGTCTTTTGTTAACATAAACACTGCTTGATTTTTTTAATTGCCTTAGCTGTAAAACACAAACCGACAACGCGCTTGAAGAACATAGATCAAGTGTTATCTATCCTTAAGTAATCATACGTCAACTACAAGTCCTAAGCCGGTAACAACATTTTTATGTTTGAACAAAAAATAAAAATAAACTTTTTTCTTTTAGTATCCCATTAGGGATAGGCAAAGGAAGCTAAGTCCATACAGCCACGTCTTATTTATTGTTTATTAATTAGGTAATTTAGATTTAAATTTCTGTTTGGTTGCCCTAAAAACCAGCGTCAGACATTCCAGTCATGACACATGCTGAGCGGCAACCTTTTTGGTGTATTTTGCTGATAAGTTATTTATGTTTTTTTTTTCTGTACTGTTACCAAATAAACATGGCCCGTCCAAATTACTATTTCAGTGTGCTTAGTCACATCATTACGAAAGAGTTTTTATGTGGTATTTGTTTTTGTTTGACGGCTTTCTCAGCACGCACACAACCACACATGCGTTGGGAGTCTTGGTGGTGCTTTATAAATAATTTCACAAATACATTGAAGCGTTTTGAATTTTGTCAGGGCGGGCCGTGTTATCGTAGTTTATCTCAAGGCATGTAAGTATGCATAAATGTGTTGGAGCGAGCAAGAAAGCGCCAGGTGGAAAACCCAGCCGGATCAACATTGACGTTAGGAGTTAAAAGCTTTCGCGATCGGCTTTTAATTTTTAGCAAATATATTTTTATACATTAAACGACGTTAAACGGGAAACGTTAAAACGCGTATAAACGAGTGAAATACGCTTTAAGATTACTTTGAGTTTAGAGGCGTGTCTCAGGCATTCCTAATCGGATTTCAGTTACAGTGAATAAAGTTAAAAACAATATGGAATGTTTAGCTAATACTAGGCTAATACTAAGATATGTCAGAAAGTTTGCCTATAAAAAATTGCTCTTGTTTTTTAAGAAAAAAAAATGACAATTCATTCAAATAGTGTGATTAGATACAAGGGGTGTCCTGGCAACTGATGTTAATGACTAAAATTCAGTTATCTCGTCTTAGGACTTTAGCTATATATAGTCAAGATAGCCTGATAATTAGACTTTATGGTTAAAACAATAAATAATAATAAATAAATAAATAAATATCATGGGACAATTTGACACCAATTGACCTAGTCCCAAACTAGGCCAAGCCTGTACTATGGGTACCAGACAACGGATAAACATACTTATATAGATAAATACATACTTATATACATATTAAACACCCAAGACCCGAGAACGAACATTCATATTCATCATACAAACATCTGCCCCGACCGGGATTTGAACCCGGGACCTCAATCAAGCTTCATAGTCAGGGTCTCTAACCACTAGGGTATTCGGCCGTCAAACGAAAAACACAACTTCAAAGCGTTACATGAAGTTCAAGTAATATTTAGCGTTGAAGGAAATTTCATAATCTTCATTCTTCATTAACGTGTAGTAGATTTGGGTAAGATTTAATATGCATTTCTAAAAAAAAGGTACCTACGTTTTCAGCGTAAAATCACAATTCAGATTACGGGCATTCTAGTTCACGTATTGGGTAAATGACAGAAATATTTAGGGATAGAAGGAAACAGCGTTCATTTTTTTTGTATAATCATGTTTCTATTTTATCTATTCATCTAGTGTTCATCGATTTGTATGGGAAACGAGCGTTTAATATTTTGCGGAGGTATTTTGACGTCACGAGTGTAATTTAGTGAGGAAATACCTCGATTAGCAGCTCCAACTTTTTTGGTGGTATTTGAACAATTAACTGTTGAACGACGACGTATTTTTGGTTTAAAACCGACGTCGCACGAGGAATGCGGTCATTAGTTGGACCGCGTAATGTTCATTTCGGTATGTGAGGTACATAAAACACTCTTTCCTTCTATCCCAATATAATTTATGACTGGATTACTTCAATAACTGCTTTGAGTCCTCGCCTGCGCGTTACAAGAGATAGGTAGGTAGGTAGGACGACAAAAGAGGGGAGCTCACAGGTTCTGTGGGTCTAGCACGACTTTTCGAAACCTGCGTCACGTAAAATCGAATAGTAAACGTTGTCGAGTTTGAATGACGTTTGGAACAGCGCCCGCCCGTGAACGTATTTGGAACTAAAATTTAGTATGAGGTTTCTCGATCTCGATACGATAACCGTAACGTTACACAGTATTCGTAAAGTCGTGCTCGACCCTCAGTTAAGTTAACGTGTCACAGCAATACGTTCTACTCACACTGAGAAACTAATGTCTCTTACTCCAAAGGGTCCAAACCATGGATTCCATCGTGAGCTGGGTGGACCGAGGAAACGCCGTAGTCAACTTGCGAGGCGACGTGTTGTTCAACTCGTGGAGCGACATCTTTGACGGATCCGGCGCATTGTTTGCGCACGCGCCGAAGATCTACAGCTTCAGTGGGAAAAACGTGCTCATGGATCCTGGGTGGTAAGATCTTTGATTAAATAAGACGTTTAAGTAAAGGTTAAGACGAAAGGAACCTGATTGTGATTTAAACCTATATAAAAGACTGACGATTTTAGAAATGCTTCGTGATAAAGTTGAAGTTACACTCAAAATAACTGGAAAGAAACTAACTTAAAAGCGCATGATAGGATTACTTTAATAAATTCCAAAGCCACAGGTGCTCATTTATCACAGGTCCACGTCGTCACGGAAATACTCATGTGTCACATCCTTCGTTTCATTAGCAGCAAAAAAGAGCTTCTATTCTTTCTTCGCTATCTTTGATATCCATTGCTCTCAGGCCAACTAAAGCAGTGTGGCACGGCGCCAACACTAACGGGGAGCCCGCAATGGACGCGTACTGCGATGCCTGGCACAGCGGCAGTCCAGACAAGTTTGGGCTGGCCTCGTCACTGCGATCCAACAAGCTGCTGGATCAAGAGACGTAAGTTCTATACACAATAAAAGTTTAGTCACGGCCAAAGCCGATTTCATTTACCATGGTTCGTCATTACAAGATTACGTATTTCAGTCAACTTCATCAGAACTATCCTCACCAAACGTCCTGCTGTTGGTCTGATTGGCTGGGTCTGTCTGATGGAGTCTGGGTTTTACTTTCCTATTAAGTAATGTCCACCTCGAACTTTCTGTCATCTTAATTTACCACAAACTTTTCGACGAAGAAATACTCCTGAGCAAACCTGAACATACCAGGAAAGTAATTTAATAGTGTAACGCGTTTCCCAGATAGTTTTGTCTAGAGTGAGAAAATTGAAGTGTACGAACTAGTGGACTGTAAAAAAATCTAATGAAAGATGGAATTGTAAACGAAATAGGACACTTTAATTACCAACCAAACAAACCGAAACCAAACAAACACTGCTCTTCAGACTAACTTGAGAACAAATTCTTAAAATAAAAGCTCAAAAATAATCAGTCACTAAAAAAGGTAGACAGGTATCGTAAACTAAAGAGTTCGCAACAAAAATAACTTCAGCTTTTCGAAGTAAATGGCATTGAAGTTATCGCGCGAAGGAAGATAATGAATGAATCAATGATAGGTTATCAATTTCCCCGAATACGTCCTCGGAGGACGCACCGTATCGATTCATTTTCGTAATATTGTTTCAGTAAACAATCTGGATATTCATATTAACGTCTACTTGTCTGTTGTCTAGGGAATAGTAAAAATACAACTGACATTATTATATCGTAGACATTCGAGTGGGAGTGGTTTTCTCGAGTGTAGGGTAAGGTAGAAAATATCTGGGTAACAGCTTCGTAAATGAGTGCTCACAAGTGGGGTGTAGATAAAAAGGTCGAAAGCAGAAAGTTTGACTGTGTGCCTTTGCTTGGACTACTTAGGAGACAAACATACTAAAAGTCCCCACCCCTCGGAGGTAAGCCCTACCGTTTTCGAGATATGAGCTTCTTTGAGCCCCAGCACCCTAGTGCCTTCCTCCGAGGAGTGTGGACTTTTAGACTGGAAGACAAACATTCTAACTAGTCCAAACAAAGTCCCGAAGTCTAACTTTCTGCTTTCAACCTTTCCATCCAAAATCACATTCGTTGCCTGGACGTAGTCATAATTTTTTTCTTTCAATTTCATTCGGTAGCAGAATCATCCTAATTCAGCCTAGCAAACATGCCAGAGGCAAACGAGCTAATTAAATTTCGCGCATTCAAAATACCGTTCTATTCCACCGACGTTTCCTCCCCGAGTTTCTCGTCACACGTATTCATAGAAGGATACGATAGCACAAGCGCGACTTTACGTATCTTTTGTACGTCGACATCGCTTTCATTCTACCATTTGTTCAATACGGCACTTTACACTTGTCTCCGATGAGTTATAGGTATTACGTTCACGTTTATGCTCTTTTAAATATTTCTCGGCAGATCTTGAATTTCCCTGCGAGACTCAGTCACACGATACACACGTACCGTTTAAATCGTAAGAATCTGAGGCGGATTTGAGATTTAGCACAGCCGTTTGACATTTTCAAACAGGTATTTACCCACGAGTACATGCTATCGCATGGCAGAATGCTATTTAGAGTTAGGTTTTACTGGAATTCCTTCTGAAGCGTAACTGCTTGATTTGTTATTATTACTAAGGAATTTTCAACATAGGGTAAAGGCACCAGTAACGGACAAGGATCCAGTAATGGGCAATGAATCTTATTTAATAGAAAATAAGGGACAGTAATTTATTTTATATCAGTCAATTTTCAACCGTATGGTCATTCAATTAAGAACGAAATGTCCATCAACGGTGCTTGTCAACTTAAAGTGTCCAACACTGGTGGCGTTACCTTACTGTCATGTTTATTTTCTGTCCTAGGTATGCATGCAGTTCAAAATTAATAGTGCTGTGCGTAGAGGCTACGCCAGTTAATACAGTCAGGAGAAAAAAACGATCCAAGTAAGTGTAAAATATCTATTTGTCAATCATTCTAATCGGCATTTGTAGTTGGTTCAGTCTCATTGTATACATTATTGGTGATGTATGTGTACAAACGAGATTGAGTAATGAAAGTTAAGATGGATAAATTCTTAGATTACTTTAATGGCTTTCTGAACCAACTTTAATTGCTCCACAAACTTACTTTAAAAAGCTAAGTTTTAGAGGATTAAACTGTCTTCTAATACAATTTTCTGTTGCACTCCGCAGTCTGAAATTCCTAAGTAGAATGTATTTTGAAAAACTAAAACTTGTTCCTAACTTGTCATGATCTTACTCTAAAAAACAGCTTTAATATTTAGAATATATGACCGCGCTTTCGGAGAAAGCACTAAGTTTATAGTAACCAAAACAGTAATTGAAGCAACCTACGAGTTAAATAAATATATAATAATTATTATTTAACAATGTAACTGTTGTATAAAGTGGTAATTATTGGCTTCTGCATTTCAATTCACGATTATCCGAGTGTCCCGTAGCTGAGCAAAAACTCCTACCTCCCAAGACTTTATTTTAATAAATTTTCGTATTCCCAGGTACCGCACAGCAGATAAACTACGATTCCTAAAAGACCTAAATGATCAACGAAACGATACTAGAACTAAGTTATAGATACAGACTCCTAATTACATTTAGTTTAAGAAAAAATGTGAAGACTGTACATATTTTTAATGTAATGCCTGAGATGTTTTCGTAAAGCAATGATTCCAGTGGAGCATATCGACAATATACAAGATGAAGTATTTTCAAGTTTAGAGCTATATCATTTTGCTTTAAGTTATATCTGACTACATGATGGACAAATTCGCCCGATTATACATGTATAAATACCTAACAACAACATTAATTAATTAATTGACAACCCTCTTTTAATCTGGTTGACTACCAACCGTTAAATACTTTTAAAGTACCTACCTAACCTAATCGCTAAGTATGACAGCGCCAGGCAAAACTTAAAAAGCAAATTTCATTGCCAGTGGCAACATTTCGAAGCTATTTTGGGTAACTATTCATCATTGTGGCAGTGTCCTGTCCTATTATAAAGTCAACCTTGATAATGCTAATTGCAATACATTAGATGACTTTCATAATTTTACATTCTTGTGCTTTGAGCTTTTATAGTAATTTTGGATACGACTATTTAAATTATTTAAATTATTTTTTTTACAATACGGTTGTGTATTTCTGTACTTTAGATTTAAATTAGATACAGTTTTTCAACTATACTTTCTCAGGTCATTTTAATTTTTTAAGCTCTCCAACCTACCCTTTGTGCAAAAATATGTCAGGACGATCGACAAACAGTCAAATAAACAAATTTCACATTTGTAATGAAAATTCGTGTTAATTTCATTCGCATCATGTAGTTAGAGGATAGCATTTATCATTGATACTATAATCAGCCATTTGAAACTTTAGTAGTAAGTATTGTAAATAACTCGGGCCTTATAATTTTTCTATTTGGATAAATGTGTTACACTTACCAGAACTTCATAATGTATTTTATGGTTGTAAATATGATCGAGTGTAAGAAGCTATTTTATTTCATTCTAATCATAAAGATACGTTTCCTTTTCAATTTTTAAGAAATATGTTAAATATTGCATAGTAATATAAGAAACATTGACATTGGTATAATATTTTTTTGGCTAGTTATCGATGAATCTGAAAACTTTCGTTTCTAGTTTTTTTTTGTAACCGCGTTACCTTAGTTTTCTATTAATAAAAGTATGTCAAAAATACTCTCATAATTACCTATAATGGAATGCCGAATTACTTTCGACTTTTTCACTTTTAAAGTTTTTTTTTTACTTATTTGGCTAGGTGTCTCTGAATTAAAATATTTATTTGTAACATTTATTATAACACCTGTGATAATGTTTTGAACGCTTTATTTCTTCCAATTTATGCTGTCAATGTGATCTTTTGACTGAATTTCTACGATTATAAATAAATACATTTATAAGTTACTCAATTCAAGAAATTAATGATCATTTTTGTATCATTTGTCAATTATTATTTTTTGTCTTACTATGATGTAAAATAGGTAGATACTTGTGATTAATTATTATTTTGAATTAATTTTTAAAATGAAATAATTTTTGTTGAATTGATTGCTCCTAAATTATCGGAAATAAGTTTCGACTAAGATGTTTAATTTTGTTGATACATATCTTTATTACAGTAGAGTCAAACATGTATAAAGAAATTACCTTGTAATTTTTCATTGTTAAAAAAAATGTGACGCTAGGTGAATTTTATTGTACTTCACGAGTACATGTTGTTTTGAAAATAAAACGGATTTTTTAATGTATTGTTTTATTGAATCCTTTAACAAGATTACCCGAACACACATGAACACGACTAGCCGAATCAATTATCTTTATCCTCCCAAGAACATCACGAAGCTCCGTAGCTGAAAATTAAATAACGCTTGCCTTTTTCTCGTTTTATAAAACAGTTCGTTTCTTTAAGTCTGTACATCCCTACTTAATTCATAAAGATTTTAAAATCTGTGAACGGGTAAATTTCGTTAGTATGAGGGTGACAATATAAAAAATAAATCCTGATTTTTAAGCCAGATTGGTAAGGTGCAAAAAATCGAGCAAGATTGCATTATGCACTCTATCAGTGGTGTTATTCTCATTTTATCAAGGAGCGGAATTCTCGTAGCAAAAATAAATAGTCAATAGGGAGAAAACATTGTAATTTATCGACTTTTCCAATTAATGATTATTTTATTTAGTTCAAATTTTATCAAAAAAACAATTGCCCGTCCTTTTTTGTCACTCATAATGCAACGGGACGGGTAATATAATCTCGCGCGACAAATAAAGTCACGGCCAGTCGTTCTAGCCCTACTGGTACAGCCATCTATATCTTTTACATAATAATAATATAAAGTAGAGACGCCCCGGCTTCAGACGGGTAGCAGAGCATTTTTTATATTGTGCCTACGCGTATCTTGTCGCTGTGTGGCCGCTTGAACCTATCTTGTCTCGCGATAGTTTTAAATTTGCAATAATCTATACATATAATAAAACCGTAGACCCGGCGCGTCTGTACATTGAAGATATTTGCAAAAAAAAAAAATTGGGTCGCGTGAAATAATTAATAGAACACAAAACTGTTTTTTTTCTAATTTCTTGTCTGTTTATCTGTTTATCTGTTTGTCTGTTTGTCTGTTTGTCTGTTTTTCTGTTTGTATGTTTGTTTGTGGAGGCATCACGCAAAAACCACCGAACAGATTGGAATGAAATTTGACATGGTAATAATTTACAACCTGGAATAATATATAGGATACTTTTTATCCCGTTTTATTTAATGTTTTTAACCTTAATAATTATTTTAATTTGAATAAATATTTTTTCTCAACTGACCATAGACGTCAGCTGTCACACCATTGTTTTTTTTTCGTTAGGCCAAGCACACACTACATGCACACTACCGCCATACCGTTACAAGATAATGTTTCGCCTTTGCTTTTATTGGCAGTCTGACATTGTCAAATGGTTGTCAATTTGTTTTGTTTCGTACTTCAGGAACGGCTTGGCGGGAATTTACAGAAAAGAAAAGAAACAAAAAACATCAGACGTGGCTGTATGGACTTAGTTTCCTTTGCCCATCCCTTATGGGACGAATAAAAAAAATCGTATCGCGGTAATAATTATTAACATGGATGATTGTTTGATTTGATTGAATATTTCTTTAATTGCGATTTTACGAGTGCAAAGTGCAATTATTTGAGTATAGAAAATGACCCGGACTGTTTAAGAGTGGTGTGAGACCAAACGTATTTAAAGTTTTTAAGAAAGTTACAGTAACAGTAAAGTTATAGATGGTTATTTATTATAGTCTGACTAGAAAGAAAAAATGGTACGTGCATTTATTACTATTATTATTTATTTTCTTGACTCTTCAGTGCTTTCGGAAAAACCAAATTTTCCATGAAGAATGCGCCGCAGGAAACTGCAGTTTAACTATCAACAAGAAACTAAACTGCTAATAAATATCAAACAAAGTGTGCTAAGAAAAAAACACAAATTCGATGGATAACATTATCATTTGTTCGTTCTAATGACTGTTCTAAATTATTGTTCTACATAGGACTGAATAGTTTTTAACTGACCTCAAAAAGTTTCAAATAATTGGTTAATTTAATACGGTAATTTATATTTGTTATTGTTTTTAGGTGTTTCTGAAATCATGGGAAACTAAGGAAAATTTTAAATCCCAGGAAAACACTGGACAGCCAAATAGGCGCTATATACTTGGCAAAACAAGTCGCCCAGCCATCCTGCAGGACTGTGAGGAAATTGTAGTTATATCGTATTTAATTTTTTTACTAAAACTTTTTTTTTTCAAAACCTTATTTTAACTTCTAGCAAAACTTATTTAGACTTTAGCGAAACTTAATTTAATTCATGTTTCTCTCACCCTACCTGGGTCTGTCATAACATCTTTATGCTGTGCATAGATTCGAGACAAACAGTGGGTTACAGAATAACCTGTTACTCTTCACCATGTTCGCTGTGCTGAGTCCTTAGTTTCACATTAATTAAGTGCCTATAATTATGTATTGGACTATGCTTACTGGATAACTTTCGTGAGCAATAAATAATTTGTATGTATCTATTTCTATAATAAATAAAAATGAATCACTAAAGATGTTACAAAGTGCGAAACTTGAGAATGGCTTGACCATTCTCAACAATTTTTTTTTTTTCAAATAATTGTCAAAGCCGAAGGAAAGTTTTTATGAACAGGAAGATAGAAAAATTTGCTTAGGACAACAAAAAAATAACTAATTTTTAGGGTTTCGAACCAAAATGGTAAATCTGCTGTCTGTCTGTCACAGCTGGTTATCTCAGAGCCTACCAATGCTATTGACCTGAAATTTGGAGTAGTGTTAGATGATACTTGCCCAACAATTATGCACATAAGAAAGAATTTAATTTTTTTTATCTTTTTTGCAATAGGAACTGAAAACGGGTTTAAAAAAAATAAAGATGGGGTATTAGGTTGTGTGGAGTATCAAATGAAAGAGTGTTGTTTACAAATTCTAAAACATTCCTTTCTTTTTTTTAGGCCACTTTGTTTTCGACTTTAGATGAAAAATCTAAAAAATACCATTCCCCTTATCGCTGAAGAACCTATGCAAAGAGAAAAATCTGAAACAGGTAATTCTATTTCATAGATGTTTATGTAAAGATTACAGAAAAAATTAAATGAATTGATTTTTTATGTGTCTGCATTTATGTTGATGACCAATATAAAATGACCCCACAGTGCATATATTCTGCTTAGGAAGCAAGGCTCTGCTAACGCTGAACATCTTAACACAATCGAGAAAAACGGGAAAAATCTTTGAGACTCGATTCCCGTGATAAACGAACTATTTATTACCCGACTGCCGAAAGATGGTTATGTTTTTTAACCGACTTCAAAAAAGGAGGAAGTTCTACGTTCCACTGTATGAATGTTTTTTTTTTATCTATGTACATCGATTACTCCGTCAATTGTAGACCGATTTTGAAAATTCTTTTTTAATTCGAAAGGGTATACTCCTGAGGTGGTCCCATTGTAACCAAGTCATGATCTGATGATGGAATCCCAGGGAAATCGAGGGCAGCCCTCATGTTTTACAGGCATGTACTATGTGTTTCATATATTTTCTAAGGCTATTCAAGTATTTGCGTCTGGTATTCATCATCTCATGATGAGCTGATGATGGAAGGTACAACTCCTTAACGGTTAGGAGTTGGAGGATAATTCTGAAAAATGTCAAATCAACATAAACTTGTGAAAAAAAAATCTTTTAACAAAAAAGTAAAACCGCCTTCAAAATAAACCTTAGAATAAAAACGTAAAATAATCCTCTAAAGCCATAAATAGCTAAAGCAAATAAATAGTTAATGTACTGTAGTGTAGTATTTATAAATGTACTTACTGTTTTATTTTTCTGTATGTGTCGAATGTATATGAATAAATGTTTCTCTCTCTCTCAAATAGGAAGTCGGTACTTCATTCAAAGAATATTCCGCTCGCACCGCACCGACTTCATATTTCTGCTACTTAGTGCTAGGCCATAAAACTTTAGGCTTTAGAGGATTATTTTACGTTCTAAGGTTTTTTTGAAGGCGGTTTTCGAGTGTATGTATGTATGTCTAATTCATTGGTACGCTTTACAGCCTAAACCGTTTGACGGATTTCAACGTATGAGGTGTCATTAGGTTCGTTTCTGTTGTGGGAGTGACATATGGTGTGTTGTTTTCCGGAATTACAGTCGGTTTTCTGTTTTTAATGCGAAAGTTTGTCAGGATGGGTGTGTGGATGTTTGTTACTCTTTCACGTAAAAACTACTGAACGGATTTCAATGTAGCTTCACAGTAATGTTGTTTATACATAGATCAGAATAACACAAGCCACGTTTATCCGGGAAAATTGTACTTACCTATAGTTCCCGCAGGATAGCGATAACCGAATTCTACGCGGACGAAGTCGCGGGCAACAGCTAGTTCGTAATAATAACGGAAGTGGCAATTATAATGTATGGTAAGTGACGCATTTAATTTGTTAACAATTAACATCGTTTCGAATCATCGTGATCATTTTTTCAAACATTACTATAGGTATAGTAAGCTGTCCTTAAAATATACACAGCATATCATTATATGTTAAATGCCACTTATGCCATACCTTCCTGTATACTTATAAAAGTGGAAAATTCCACCACAAATTGTTTTGTTATATCTCAAAGGGATGAGGCAGCGTTTTCGATGAAAGCTCTCAGTCTGCTTATTTTTTTCCGGCATCTTTAGCAATCATCATCATATTTCAAACTCTTTACACAAAACATCAATACATTATATTTACACATAAACTTGAATCACTTCGTCCATTGGTGAAAATTGCATCAAAATCAATATAACAGTTTTTGAGTTTATCCCGTTTAGAAAAACAGACAGACGCGGCGGAGGACTTTGTTTTGTATCATGTACCTAGTGTAATATCTCTGTGTCTCTCTCTCACACACATACACACATAGCATGTATATTAAAAAGTGTTAATTTTCTCACCAGATTCTAGCCGCACAAGTCTAGCAACGTCGTATTCAAAATACAAAGTGTACTGCTTTAAGACAGTAACGTTTTGGAGTTCACTGACCTTCATTCCTTTTGTCATCACAAAAAACTAAAAACGCCTGATTTCTTGCTAAGTAACTCAAACAGACCAATAGCCGCATCAAATTCATAATGAAGTGAAACATTTAGCCACTACCGCCGAGTCACCGCTCGGCCATTTAGCCAATAAGCCAGCAACGACAAACAAATAATAGGGAATGGCGTATCAGAGGTTATCAAAGAGTTTAATGGTGGAACGTTTTTACTTAGGAAATAAGGTTAAGGAATAAATTACTCCGTTAGAGACCCATTTGGGGCGTGGCTCTGAAATTGGGATAATTTGGAGGTAACAATGGTATAAAGAGAATTAAGGAGTTGAATGATAAAAACTTATAACGGGAAAGATCAAATACAATTCTAATAAAACATACAATGACAATGCAAAGAAAAATTCGTTAAGCAGCTGGACTTGAACCAGCAACCTCGGTAATCCGTACCACGGGTTGGTACGGGTTTTATCATTCAACTCCTTAATTCTCTTTATACCAACCCGTGGTACGGATTACCGAGGTTGCTGGTTCAAGTCCAGCTGCTTAACGAATTTTTCTTTGCATTGTCATTGTATGTTGAATTTCATTCTATGAATGTTTCATAAAAATAAAAAACAAAAATAATCAATAAATCGATTATTTTCATTTTTTTTACAATTCTAATCCTAATCCTAATCCTAATTCTAATTCCTAATATTCCTAATAATATTATAAATGCGAAATTAACTATGTCTCTCTGCCTCTCTGTCTGTCTGTTTGTTACCTCTTCACGGGAAAACCGCTGCACCAATCTAGATGAAACTTAGTAAGAATGTAGTTTGAATATTGAGGCAGGCTACTTTTTATTCGGAAAAATTGTACAGTTCCCGCGGGATAGCGATAACCGAAATCTACGCGGACAAAGTCGCGGGCAACGGCTAGTATAAGTATAAAACTAGCAATTCCCTGCTTTCAACTAAACTAAGAATGACCACATGAAAAATTTTGTTGTTTTTATTTACAACAATAAAGTGTTTCTTGTTTGACAGTAGCGAAAAGTTTGTAATACGAGCCGTTTCTCTCGAACAACACAAGTCACAGCGAAGGAACGAGGTTACGCAGTTTCATATTTTATATTTTATGCTTTACAAAAATTGAATTTCTGCAACTTTCAAAGTGAAACGGACGTATTTTATAACTGAGTCAGCAGTAAAAGCACAGTAATTTTTCACAAGTTTTGTTCCACAATTTCTACTTGAGAATGAAAGAACAAATATACCTACTACTTACCTAAATACCTATTACTTACGTAGGTAGTATTTGAAAGGTGTTCCTTCACTTAAACTTTTCACCATTTAGTTACTTAGGTATAGATTATAGTACGTATTTTTAATCATTTATTTTTATTTTAAAGTAAAATTTTAGGACCCAAAAATTTCACGTATCGCGATTGGGTAACGCGAAACATGACTAGTTTTTTTTTATTAAAAAAAGTCTGTCTTTAGTTGCAAGTAGGTGTTAAGGTAGGTAGGTACCTTAACACCTGCTAGCTTAGCCTAAGTATGCAACTTTATGACAAAAAGTATGTAAAAATTATGAGAATGGAACAAGCCGTAAAACCAGCTTTTATGATGTTTAAGAATCGCAATAAAACTATTTTGTCTAGACAGAAATTTTAATGTCGTTTGCTAAAATATTTGGTATAAAAACATTGTGCGGTAGTTTAGCTCTTAGTTCGCTTAACTCAGCTAAAGTACGCAATACAACGACGACGAATGACGACCGGATGGCCTAGTGGTTAGCGACCCTGACTATGAAGCTTGAGGTCCCGGGTTCGAATACCGGTCGGGGCAGATGTTTGTATGATGAATACGAATGTTTGTTCTCGGGTCTTGGATGTTTATTATGTATTTAAGTATGATTTATCTATGTAAGTATGTTTATCCGTTGTCTAGTACCCATAGTACAGGCTTTGTCTAGTTTGAGACTAGGTCAATTGGTGTCAATTTGTCCCATGATATTTATTTACAATGAAATTTCTTGAAATTATAGAGTCCCATATACCGACTTATCTAGATGCGTGGTCTAACTTTCCACTATAACATTATCATAAGTACCTATACAGACTTCTAACACTTGGCCTAGAGTCTATCTAAGATAATATCTAGTTAAAACATTTCTTCCAGACCACGAAAAGGTAAGTATACTTGGTAGAATTGTAAAGAAACCAGTCAAGTTTACAAATAACAAAACCCTTTAAGTTCCAAATCAAGATTGTTGCTTTGAAACTTGTGATTTGGCCGATTATAAAATAGTAATCATTTAAGTTGCTTTGTGAGGGGAAAGAGTGACATCCTTGGTAATATTCAGGCCAATGTTTAGATGTTAGATATTCACGAAATTGAGGTCTGACTTTACAAGTGTACACTCGACATATAGCTGAAGTTAGTATTGTTTATTCATTGGAATTTGAAGTAAAGGTACACAAAATTTGTTGGTACAAATTGTAATACTGGGTTGGTACAACAAGTATTTAGAACATTAATGCAAAGGCCGGGAAAATAGGAATTGTAGGCCGATTAGACCCGGACCCGGACACGGACCCGGCTGGCAATCCGTTTTCACTCCGAGATATGTAGGTAGTGTTGTTTCTCAAACATAGAAGTTAATAGTTTTTTTTTTAGAGTAATGTGGATGCATTACTCTAAAAAAAGAAGACATCCAGTAGTACATTTATGTATAGCGCAGTTCTTTTCCGGCTTAACACCAGCAAAATATGTATGAAAATCCATTACTGGCCGCTATTATCTACACGCCGACTATTCTGCAGGAGGTCACCGCCATCCAGTCGGGACAGAGCCAGAGGGCTTAGGGGACAGCTCCCGATCATTGAAGGAGGCTAGTCGACTAGCAGACAGTTGATAAAACTATTTTTTTTTCCCTTACAATGTTTGAAAAAAGCACTATACAAGATTCTTCCAGAATAGGGGTTGCCGGACTCGTACTATATCCGGCCTCGTGTTACTCGGCCGTCTTAACTCCTTCGTCCGGCGACCCCGTTCTTCCTTGCCTGTGCAGTAATGTACTATTATAGTGAGTTTCGACGGTTTGCATTAAATTTGAAATAGTGTATGCTATTTCAAGTGGCAGTGATAGCATGACGGGTTTTTACATGACCGCATCGCTGTTTCCATACGTGATAGACCGGTAGGGTAGCAAGGTAATTTTATTTAGTTCAACGTAATTATAGTACAACAAACCTATACATATAGTATCGTGTTTTCCGCCTGTTTCCCTTGCACACTCATTATCCTGACTGGCTTCAGACTAAGCTATTTACTCCCGCCAGACTATACTTACGGCTAATCGTGGTAGATGACTTCGCGTGATTTTGGACAATTTGCAGTTTATAAACTTGTCGCTATGACTCTTGGTTGTAGGTAAAATTGTTTTAGCATTTACGAGTATTTGCACCGTAGTTAGGTTGTAGATAGTCTGCAAGCATTTCTGTTTTGATTTCTATTTGCTAAATAATTATACAAATTCACGGATTATATAGTAGGCACTACCAAAGTAGCAAAATGGTAAAAGTTGACGTAATTTCTACCGAGCAATGCTTGTTATAATTGCTACTTACAATATTTGCTGTTTAGTTCACGTTACTGACCGCAGTTTTATAGTTTCGCCGTAGTAACTTAAGCTAAAAGGAAGTAAACTTCGATTTACGACGTACTTACCTGTACCTGTGACTGGACCTAAAACCTGCTTAGTACGTAGCAGTCCAAACACAGGTACAGTAAAATATGAATTCATTACCTTTCCCGGCTTTTTAGGGTTCCGTATTCGACAAGGAACCCTTATAGCTTTATATTAGTATTATACTTACACATAAAACCAGCAAAATGTGAATAACCCCGGGAATCGAACCTGGATCCCTGACATTCCTTGTCACTTGCCTAAATCGCTACACCACAGTTAGTATAATAATATTATGCAAAGAATTAAAGAGTGTCCTTATAGTTTCACCATATCCGCGGCTTAGCTCAAAGAATCTTTTGTACTAGAAAGCTGTTGGTTGGTTCAGATAACTATTTTGTGTGAATTCAAAGCCGTATCTATATTTTCACTTTCAAGGTGCCAATAGATCCGATATCTTGGTCATGACATTGGTAAATTACTTGAAAGTTTCTGAAAAGCTTAGAACTCGAATTGCTGACTTATACAATACATATATAGTTTATTATTAACTAATATAACAGCTTTCATTATTACGTATTAACGTTCCTTATAAGTACAAACAATATAATACATAATACTGTAGAGCGAAAACGTACAGACTTTATATTTGTGCTAGTTCATAAAACTGGTGTCTTTAGAGTATTATGTTATATTGTTTAAGGTGGTTTTATTTTTTGTTAAAACTTTTTTTTTTGTGCCCTTTAACCTATTATGTTGAATAAAGAGTTATTGTTATTTTATTGTATTGTACGTAAATGACTAGCTACTGTTTAACTATCTAATACGACCCTTAAAACTCAACCTTCTCAATATTGTCTAGCACTACCCATTCATTCTAGCGCAGAACGCTCCGTTGCATAATCCACTTGTTTTCAACGCCACTTTAATAGGCAAGGAAATTGATTGTAAATAAGTTTAGTCAGGGCAAGCCAGATAATCTAAAATTGCTCGGGGTACTTTGATAAATGCCCCTGAACACGATAGCAGTGATGTTACGTCAAGATGTGCATGTGTATGTGGACAGCAGACAATAATAAATTGTGGTGTCGCGTGCATCTTCTCCATTTTTAACACTCAAGGGAAAAACAGGGGTGTTACTAGTATAAGTTTGACCTGTGTATGGGTGTATCTGTCTGTGGCAGCGTAGCTTCTAAACGAATGAACCGATTTGGAAGCGGCTTTTTGTAATCGACAGCTAGTTTAGTTGAGGTAGTTCTTAGCTTAGTTTCATTAATTTTAATCTATCGATTTAACCGTTTTTGAGATATTGAAGTTATAAATGAAAATGTCAGGGGTTTTCAACTTATTATATATGTGTGTGTGTGCGTGTGTGTGTGTGTGTGTGCGCGTGAGTGCGTGTGTGAGTGTGTGTGTACGATTAATTATGACCATGTTTTTGTTTTATTCAGAATGTTTGTTTCGTTCCTGGCTTGATTTTGAGTTTAACGTACTTAATACAGTTTTACCATTGTTACTGAAATTTTGCGGTTCATAAATACATTAAATTGTAAAAATTTAATACATTGTGACAAAACATAATGTCCCATTTAAATATATTATAATGATATTTGGTGATAAAATTCACTAATTTGTGTTGGAAGCCTAAAGCGTAAAATGTTAAGCTTTTAAATCGTTTTGAAGTTAAATTGTTATTTTGCTGGCAAATCTGCAATTTAGAATACTGGTTAGCCTAGTTATTCATAGACTTATCGTTCTTATGTATTATTATTATACTAAAACTTCTCTGCACGTATATGCTAGAGTCCTTACAACGTCAGCAAGAAAGTGTCTTAAAAATTGTACTTTACGACACCGTCAACAATCTACCATGGATCCGTCACACAATTTACCTAGACAAAGGAATATTTTGCCGCTGCGTTCAACTGAATCGACAATCTGTTTTCTAGGTAGCCCTTCGTTAAACACCACCCCGATTCATTGACTACGAAAGGTGATGAAGGATTAAACTTAATCTGTATCGACATTTACGCGATATTGCGTCCCGAGCCTTTTGAACCGTGATCAAGTTAATTGATCTGAATCCAATCACTGCATTATGTTCCTCAATTGTGAAATGCCTTTGTTGCAGCTATGTTTAAATTAAGTACATTAAGTACAGTAAGAAACAATTTTTTTTTTTAATTAAAAATGTGAATCGAAAAAAAACTGATATAATTATCGAACCTGGTCACGATATTTCACGAAGATCAGGTCTTTTTTGTAATATCAGGTTTTTTTTTCTATACAAAATTCGAAAAATGAAATAACGAAAAAAATGTATAGGTATGTAATTTAGTGAACCTGCTCACAGAATTTCACGAGAATCGGTTGAGAAATGCGACCAGCAGTAGAAAACGGCCTGACAGACCGCGGCCGAATAGACGAAAAACTTGAAAAAATATCGCTTTTGTATGTATAAAAGGTTGGTAGTAACTTTAACGGTTCTTTAAAACTCAAGAAAACCTCGATTCGGGACACTTTCAGGCTCGAGGGGGGAGGGGAGGGATACACTCATGGGAGGGGGGGGACACTTGATATTTTTTACTTCCCCATGAATACCTAGAAACTACGGAAAAATCTACTCCATTAATTTTGACAAAATTCCCTTACATCACACAAATCTAATTTGATTGAACTAAAAGGCAATTAAAGGGCAATGGAAATAATCGTCTGACGTTTTTAGTATTTCATAAGCCTTTTTAACGAGAGCAAATGCAAAATGCTTGTAATTTCCCAAAGTACCTATCAAAATATTTGATTAAAACAATAAAAAAATTGCATTGAAAAACAATCTGAAAAAATGCTGCCATCAATGTTAGGCATAAATTCTTGTCTCGCACGAGATTCCTGGCATCCTTGAGAAGCAGCGAGCCGATATGTGATCGGTATGCCAACGGATGCGATGGCATCCCAATAATAGTATTACTATAAGATGGATGCGAGGATTAGGTAGGTACTAAGTGAGCTAATTGTTCGAGTTAAACGTTAACGCTTTTGTTTATTATGAGTTTATTGTCTAAACTTATAATTAACCCTAACTAATCACAGAAACACCATAGCCTTTGGCAGTCACCGGTTAACCTGTTGACATTTAACTCAACGTAAAATTACTCGCTTATTTTGTTAAGCATAAATTGATTTCATTGGGTACATTAAGAGAAGTTATTATTTATTCAGGATTACCATTCAAGGATGACTTTTAAAACACTATTGTTGCGTTAAAATTGTACGAAACTTTTAAACAAATTCCATTTCAATCGTAATTTCCTCGAAACTGACCATAATTTGGGTAAAAACGGCTATTGTGCTGCACAAATATTAATTCCTTTGTGTGGGAGAATAATCGACAATTTAAACCTTCCATTTATGTCCACGATTGAAATAAGCGTAATAAGTTTGTAGTTCAACGTTGTTTGATAGGTAATGAAAATGTTGTAGGTTAATTACAGTGAATTGAACTTTGTTGCGTAGTTTATTTACAATAGTTTAGTGTTTGCCGTTAGTGGTTTGTAGTCTAATGTTACAAGTTACTGTCGATGTAAGCTGCACTCTTTAAATAATTAAGTATCATTCTCATTGATACAACAAAATAGTCAGTGGCCTTTTTTTTTCAAACGCACTCGGCTTCGCTTTGACATTCGCCATCTTTTTCTGTGAAACAGTACATAAGGTCGTGTGAGAAAGGGATGACGAATTCTTAAGCGAAGCCGAGTACATTAAAAAAAGGCGTCTGGTTAAAAATCCCTGGTAGTTGAAAGGCCACTGACAATTTTGTTGCATCGATAAGAATGATGATGAATGATGAAAAATATTGCAGCTTATACATCGATACTAACTTGTATAACATTCGACTCGGTAAATGTAGCATTTAGGTAGATTACGCTTGACAGTAAAACAGCCTTATTTGTTTTTGCTTTTAATAAGACTTTTGAAGTAATTTTAAAACCTATTTCATTCCTTTATATAAAAATTAAGTACTTAAAAATCTTGTCGTATCACAAAATATCTCTTAGCAACTGTTAAGCGCTAACTTAATTGCTACACGATTACCGCTGTGTAGACTAAATAAGCATATTAAAAATGATAAAAATACAATTAAAATTGTCCTTTTTCGGTAAAATTACCGAAAAAAGACCGCTCAAATTGTCAGCATTAATTGTCAAAAACATGTAGCATTCCATACCCGTGCATGCGTCCGAGCGTGACTGCCGCAGGGATCCACGCGAACGCCTTTCATTGTTTATTTTTATTGCTGCGGCCAAATTCACACCCGAATGAATGTGAAGTAAAGCCTACGACGTTAATTAAGTTCTTGGCATTTACGGCCGCGTCGCAGCCGTGTACCGTAATGACTACGGTGCAGATGTAAGTATCGGAATTGTTTATGTGCCCTGTTTGCGGGGAGAAAAAACGTAATTAGTTTTAAGGTGGAAGGAACTCCACTTGGCAGTGGTAGTAAATTTTGCGACCTATCTGCTACATGCGAGTGATATCATCACTGTTCTAGATCGCGCTAACGAAGATTCTTAAGTCGAATGCATAAATACAACTTCCAACTCTCTTCCTTTGGACTTCGGTCCCCAGGCATAGCATCTGCCTGGAGAGATCTCTCTATTGGAGTCCCTCCCACGGTAAGTAAGCCTTAATTTATTAAATAGAATATCTGTAGCAATTTCAGATGAACTATCAGCAGCTTAGTGGGAATCGATATTACTTGTAAAATAATGAAGACCCGCTCCTTGAAAGGATATTGCAACATAAAAATAGTGAAAAGGTCAGCAAAAGGGCTTAAGTAAATGATTTTCTAATAATAACTGTTTTTCAAATTAAACAGTCTTAAGAAAGCTACAAAAAATTTGAGGGTATATATATCGAATAGAACACGGTTAAATACAATAAAATAGGAAATACTTTATAATCATGCTTAAATAACATAATAGACCGGCATTTGACTTTAGTGGAAATGTTATGTATTTAATTATTCACAATCTTTTGCTTAAAACACATAAGGTGACCCAGTGCCGGACACGGCCCCAATAATTGGCCCTTCAATCTTAATTCATAGCAATAAAGATGAAAAACAGGTTGTCAGTAATAACTAATAATTTGAATAGGTCCCTACCGAGAAAAGTACGGGAATTTGTCGTATTTTTATCGGTATTTTGCAAAGAACGTACTATTTTGATAACGATACCACAAATACTGAAATAAATACCGACGTCTTGGTACCGATACCGTACATCAACACAAAGTGATGTTGCCAGCTGGCTCTTACTAGCGACACCCAATATTTGTACTATTATGTATTCTGTGACCCAACACACAAAGTTAGAAAGATAGAGACATAGTTACCTACAAAACGTAACGTAATGAATGCCGGTAAAACATTTCGTTACCAACATCACTTCTTTTCCCAAAATACTGTTTACTCATAATTTTTGTCCTATATTATAGCAGCGGTATATTTACCGGTATTTGTTTGGTAATTTTGTATATTTTACCGTATCTGTGTGAGACATTTGGGACGCTTGCGCTAACCGACAATTATTATTACCTTATTATTTGGAAAAAGTTGACAAATTTCCCAAGTTTTTAGTGTATAAAATCTCGTTGTGCTAATCATCTAGGTAACGTTTTTTAGCTACTGGTACCAGACATCAGCGTGATACGTCAAGAAGATAAGTTTCAGAAGAAGACAGCAGAAAAACAGAATACCTGAACCAGCCTAGAACTATTTTTAGTTTTATTTGTTCGATGCCTCGGCGATGCCACAATGCGCTAATTACAGTTTCCGCATCCTCGACCCGGACAACTAATTGAGCTTGTTTCGTGCTCTTTAATTTGCTCAGTAAAAACGAGACCGAATTTTCGTGCATGATAATGAGTCTCGTAAATAATGATCCGATAATTGTCAAACAAAGTGGATTAAATCCTCACGGTGTTTTAGGGGATAAGCCTTGGTGCGCCCAAGTTATATTACTCGGTGACTGGGACCGGGACGAGACATCGCACACACCAGCGGACTTGGTTTGCTAGCTAGCTGTGTCAGGATGAAATGGGTTTTACACGTAGTAGAGCTTGGTCATGAGCTTTACTCATCTTCAAGGTCGATTGAGGTGGTAGAAATAACTGCAGACACATCATGTTTCACTTGTAAGCCGGTCTTTATTTGATTAAGGCCTACATCAATGACTCTACCGCATAGTTTGGAAATAACCTCTATTGAGAAGATACCGGCAAGAAACTCAATGAGGTATAATCTTTTCAATAATAGCACCATACGGGGTCTAAATTAGTTACAATTGATATCACAGTTAACTCGTTACTATTAACGCGAAATGCAAGTACCATATTGGAAACGTTGGAGAGTTCTGTGCTTGCGCCCATTCACGTGATCTATTGCCAAGATATCATTTAAGACTCAAAATAAGACTCTGTACTTGGGGCACAGGCACTTAGTTTATTAAATCACTAACAATTCTCATTAAAACTCAAAGCACCAAGCCGATGCAAACGGATTACATTACCAACTTGTGATCAGTCCGACCCCCCGATCAAGAATGCCCTTTTCTTTTCAAAGTTACTAAATGTCATTTCGACCTTTTACAAACTACCCACAAATGAACCAAGCACAGACCACTCCCAAGCAGTATTTATTTGACAGCTGTCACCGCTTGACGTTTCGTTAAAATCATAACAAATGAAGGTAAATTATAACTTTAGACTATGATCAACACCGACTAGTGTATCGATTCTCCGACATATTTATATTATGTGGTACCAAAAAGGGTCTTCAAGTGAGCATCGACCCCATGAATGCCTTTCAAAAGACCGGTCATGGGCCCGTGATTGGAAACTCGTACCAACAATTAGTCATTACGTATTTTATTTCAGACAGTATCCATAAAATTGTGGTAGCCTAGTTTGACCTAAATAGCCTCTCAAGCAGAAGGTTGTGGATTCGAGTCCAGGCTCGTACCTGGGTCAATCAACTTTTTATTGCCACTCGTTGCCATGGAGATGTCCCCTGGGAAGTTACTGGGTGGTTAGTCGTCCGAAAGAATATTTTATAGAGCACCACTCTCCCGTAAGTCAGGATTCGCATGCTTAGGATCACCAATGAAGCAATTAATAGCATATAATATAACTGTTGAAAATCCTAACGTTTGATGGAGTGGTGCTTTTGAAAATCTTATTTTAGACGAGTTACCCAGGGCATATCTCCATGGCAACGAGTGACAATAATTAGTTGATTGACCCACCTCTGAGTCTTGTAATTTATCAAAAGTTTTTCGGTAAAGGGAAAATTGCTAGATTAACACTATCTTACTGGTCCATTCAATATGACAAAGAAACCAGAACTACGTCAAGCTTTGCAATTTTAATGTCGATTTTGTAAATAAAACTGTCTATCTCACAAAGTCTAGGTAGCCCTACTTAAAAAAGATTGCCTATCGAACAATGCTCGGAAACTAAATAAATAACAACAAATCCACGTACCGTGAAACAGCTTTACTAAATCCGGAATTAATTCGTATTGAAATCCAGCAGTGCTTGTTTATCTATTAGCGTCGTTCGCCTATCAATATTTATTAATACTCGTAGCCCATTTACAGGTCATTGAACAAAGTGCAATTCAAACTCAATTTTATTTGACGATCGAATAGCCTAGTGGTTAGAGACCCTGACTATGACGCTTGAGGTCCCGGGTTCAAATCCCGGTCGGGGCAGATGTTTGTATGATGAATATGAATGTTTGTTCTCGGGTCTTGGATGTGTAATATATATATAAGTATATATTTATCTATATAAGTATGTTTATCCGTTGTCTAGTACCCATAGTACAGGCTTTGCCTAGTTTGGAACTAGGTCAATTGGTGTCAAATTGTCCGTGATATTTATTTTTTTATTTATGTATGTTGTACGGGTTCGTCTATTAGTGACGAGATGGTTGTAGCAACTTTTCAAACCTTCGCTCTCCCTGGTGACGTTTTACAAATTATCTTAAAATTTTTGGTACAAATTATCTTGAAAATTTTCAGAATCTATCTTTAAATACTGGTAATAAGATAATTAAATTTTAGAAAATTAAGGACGGTGATTAAAATGTCCTGACTGACATCAAGGACTATAAAACCAAGTGGACTGCCAGTGTCTATACGATATCGCGTTCCTTTGAAATATAAGCCTGCTGTAGCTAGTTTTACTACTCAGGGGTCTCTGTACCATTCACTTGGTATGACATTTAGACCTCTAGCTAACACAATAGCGCCATCTAAATTAGTTTTTTTCTTTCAGTTCATAGATGGCGCTATTTTGTTAGATAGAGGTCTAAGTGTCATACAAAATTAATAGTACAGAGACCTCTCTATACTGAAACTAGCTACAGCAGGCTCATTATTTTACAGGAACGCGACATAGTCATTAGCAGTGCTCTTGGTTTTATGTTCCTTGCTTACATGAAAGTTGCAGGCTGTTTCTGACTGGCATAAAAATAATAATAGATGATAATCAGAGCTAATAGATAATAATCAGTGATCGTAAAATGCGAGCAAAATCCATTGAAATGTACGTATGATAACCATTTCATTCACATTCTACGATCCCTGATATGTACTCATGCTAAGCAGCAGTCCTTGCACTGCTGTGTCCCGGTGTGGAGAGTAAGATAGAAGAGGAACTCACAGGCACAAGAAGCATTTCATCTTATCCCTCTAAATCAGCAAAGCATTTGCAAACCCCCCAGGGTTGCGGGTGTCTATGGGCATTGGTGATCGAGTGATCATGAAAACGAGCCTGCTGATGGGTGCCACATGCTCGTTTTCTTTCCTTGTCGTATTAAAAAAACGTGATATCATAATTATATACATTTTCGAGCCTCACTTGATTAATGGATGATCCCTTCCTTAAAGGAAATTCTGATTTTACAACAAAACAATTGACATCGGTAAAGTTTACTGTACTGATGTGTGTGTCTAGTTCTCCAAGGTCTGCCGATTGTCAGAAAGGGGACTTGCAACAGTTACTAGAGTGCCATTGGACAAAATGATAAAAATGTAAAGGCGACCCCGAGTACAACGAGTACAAACGTGATGAATGGATTTGATTCAACGTCCATTTTCCGTCTGAAAACGAATAGACATGCGAGATTTGATTATTTCAATTTCAAAATTACGTCATAAGTTCTCAAACTTTTTCGCACCGCCCGTTTTGAAAGTAAATTTTTCTAGAGCCCCCATTTTTTTAGGTACCTATTTACTTTCTCTATTTTTTACTTTACCCACGATGATATTCGCATGCAATCAAGAAAGCTGAACCAACCACAAAAAAAAGCAATTCGCAACAGAAACAGTTTGCTAGAAGCGTGCAACGTACACCTGTCAGAACGGTCACGAATTGAAAACCAACTGCCGTCCAACATGCGAGTATGGGAAAAACATTAGCCGTTCCGCCTTTTGGGAAATTCCGTTTTTGTTAGGGCGCTATGAATTATGCAGAGCGCCGATGTTATAAACTGACTTGATGAGTTTTTATTTAGCTGCCGTTAATTACCTTTAACCGGTATAGGAGCAGTGCCCTAAGCACGACTTTTCGAATCCTGCGTCACGTAAAATCGAATAGTAAACTATAACGAGTTTGTATGACGTTTGGAACAGCGCCCGCCCGTGAGCGTATTTGGAACTAAAATTTAGTATGAGATTTCTCGATCTCGATACGATAACCGTAACGTAACGCAGGATTCGACAAGTCGTGCTTAGGGCACTGAATGGTATTTGAATTTAGCATAGCACTGTCGTGGTATAGTTTTGTGTTGTCACGAGCTAATTTAGCATAGCACCGTCGTGGTATAGTTTTGTGTTGTCACGAGCTAATTTAGCATAGCACCGTCGTGGTATAGTTTTGTGTTGTCACGAGCTAATCCCTCATGTGCAATATAAACAAGACTAGCTTTCTAGTCTTGTTTGTTTCAATACAAACCATTATTTACAAATTAAAATAGAAATAAAATGGATAGGCGTTTAGAACGGCCTTGGTTGCGCTTTTTGGAAACACTGGAATATTGTGCACATGGAATCTGTTAGCTTTTTTAGCGTATGTATGTATGTATGTCTTATTCTTTGGCACGCTCTGCGGCCTAAACCGTTTGACGGAGTTCAACGTATGGAGTGTCATTATGTTCATTGCAGTTATGGGAGTAACATAGGGTGTATTGGTTTTCTGTTTTCTTTTTAAACAGAGGTGGAATTTAATTAAGTTTAAGCTCTAATTTCTAAAGTGTACAAAAAAAGCATCTCTGAAGCGTATTCCATTCACGACATAATCAACGCTTTGCATCGGTCGAGATTAAAATTGCATGCAAGCTCGTTCACCGTGCAAAATGCATTACCCCTTCATGGCAAGCCTACTTCAGCGTAGGCATAATGTACGATGCATAATATTATTATGAAAAGGTTTACGAGAGAATTTAGAATATTATTATAATAGTAATTTTTTTTTGTACGACCAACGTGTCGGACCTTAGTAACCTTACCGTAGCCGTTTTTTAATGATTCGCAGTTAATTATATTATACTTTAAGTACGGGATTATGACTGTGATTACCTTACTAGGTTTCGATGAGCTCCTGATATTTCGACACAGTTACATGCATCATGATCACGGGTAGACTGACCGACTTAATGATGTCTTGTTGTAGCCGTTAAATAAATATTGATTGATTACAGCATTGGCTTTAAATTTGACCACGGGGTCAGATAAGTTCGTCGTACAGTAATTATCTAGTGGCTCTGTAAGCTGTAGACCTCGCGACCTCATTTTTGAATAGTGCGATTTTTTTTTTCAAAACATCTATACAAAACATATATATATTATCGAACCTGATCACAAAATTTCATGGGAATCGGTTGAGAAATGCGACCCTGTAGATGAGAACAGCCGGACAGACGGCGGACAGACGGTGGACACTATACAACACTACCGTGACTGACTGACTGACAGACAACGCACAGCCTAAACCACTGGTTCTAGAGATTTGAAATTTGGCAAACATGTACCTTGAGTATCGTAGAGGTGCACTAAGAAGGGATTTTTCGAAATTCTCACGGGATAGAAAACTAGCCCATTTTTAAATATTTCACGGCACAATCTCAGAATACACATGTTCTTATACTGAGGGCGTAAGCTGGTTCACTTATAAAGGTTTAGTGTAGGTTTAAGCAAGTTAAAAAACTAGGTATTGTTTTCTATTAAGAAACTGAATTACTACTAATCATCTCGATTTTTCTCAACCCTTATTCCGATAGTGATCGGAAACGACCAGCCCTAAAACATCCGTCCACACTTTCCTCAGCTAGTGGTTCACAATTTAATCCCCCTGAAGTAATTACTAGCCGAAGTCACGTGAATGTGACATGAGACATGAGGCTTAAGTTCTTTGTTACACCGCTAATTAAAGGCAAGCACCTCCAGAGAATATCTTCGGGCTTTTCAATTTTGTTGCACTAGCAGGGAATTATATTAGGTAGTTTATGCAACTGTTACAACACATACACGAGTGCGTTTTTATGAAACGAGGCGAAGCTGAGTTTCATTATAGGATCTCACGAGTGTTTTAATGTCTAATTATGTAGAGTTGCATTACATTACTTTATTTGCACACCATATTAAGTACTCTAAGATGTTTTCAGTAGTCGATGGCATAATAAACCTGTCACGAATTTGACTATTTTTACAATCATACCGAGCTGACGTTTCGTGACAATATTTAAAACCTATTAAAAACTTACTTACTAAAGAGTCTGTTATGTAGTATTTGTTTTTGTTTGACGACTGTCTCAGCACGCACACATGCTTTGGGAGTCTTGGCGGTGCTTTATAAATACTTTCACAAATACATTGAAGCGTTTTGGAGTTTGAAGGGGCGGGCCATGTTATCGTAATTTATCTCTACACGTGCAAGCGTTAAAAGGCTAATTAGAAACAAATAATTTGCCTTAAAGTTACCAAACTACGAGTATTTTCCAGTCCACAAACTCTGTGCGCGTATTAGTGGAGATTAGTCGAAACTGTATTTTGACCGAGTTCCTAACTAGGACTTAGTTTTACAATGCGTCCGGAATTAAGCTTCGTTCAAGTCAGTTTTATTGCATCAAGTTGTGTTATAACTCTGCTTTGGAGACACTTTAGGTGCGGTAGTTAGTTCAGTACACATCTGCCTCATTGTGACGTGTTAAGTTAGTTTAGCTCGAATAGTTTAAACTGTAACTTATTAAATGCTTGAAATTTCTTAATAATTGTGTTATGACCTCCTTCAATATATCTCTAGTTCCAGTTTGGGCTACCACAATAAATTTGTTTAGCATCATAATATTGTATAATCTAGAAATAGAAAAGATCTAGGCATTTCTTTGGTATTTAAATCCTTAATATTGTTTTTTGACTAAGCTTAAACAAACAAGCTGCTTACTATAGCTATGACATAACTGAGTAGGTCCTTGCGTTAGCGAAGCGGTGCAGGAGGATATATAATCCATCAATGGTATTTTCCTAGCCTTGCCCAAAACAGCTCAATATTGATAAATTTTCTCACACTTCGCTCCAATGGTGCACGAAAATGACTACTGAATTCAGCCAGGGATTGAGTAAGTCTCTGAGTGAACATACTAGCTACTTACCCCTGTAAAGTTTATAATTGGGAAAAAAAAATCCCCCATACATTAATAGCTTCTGCTGATTGACAATTATGTATGTGAGAATGAACTTCACAGTGCTCACTTGGACTTACTCAACTCCTGGTTGATTTCTTCACGGCTTATTAAGACAGACCCTGTATAGACAAATACATTTTAGCATCCGAGACTCGAGAACAAGCATTCGTATTCATCATACTAACTACTCAATTGCTTTTGGTAACTAGAGCTACCTGTCAACGCTCATATTTTGTTATAAATAGAGTTCAACTCAAAATTCAAAGCAAGTGAGTGGCTAAATACCTGCCCTCGACAAGGGGATCGAACCCGCGGGACCTCAAGCTGTGGCCCTATAACCACTAGGCTATCCGGTCGGTCGTCCTATCATAATAGTGATCGTATTACCCAGCCATCGATAAGCAATTTATCTTTCACGACAAGAGTTATACCCATATAGAATCAAGAGCGTCTATGCGCAAACAAACAACGATTAACTTAATGAGACGCAGGACACTCGAAAATGACTAATGGGCTGCGTGACCTCAACTCTACCTATCTCTGGGAAAAGGGCTGGGCTCCGCAAAATTAGTAAGACCCTCTTGTTACGGACTTGGAATGTTCACCGCGGAATCCACTGGTACATTTCCTAGAGTGACTTAATCCCTAACCCGCGTGGGTGTTATGTGAGAGAGTGTATCACCGTATCACTCACTGTCAACCTGTGAGTTAGGCGGCTGGTAGCCACTGTGAATTATTATTTTTTATAATAATTATTCATCCCCTTAGGGGTAACCAAAGGAAATGAAGTCCATATAGCCAAGTCTGGTGATTGTTTTCTACAAAAGTTGCGTCACAGCCAGAGCTGTCAGTGGTGTCCTAGTTATGTCCTGTCAGCGGCTCATGCCTTCCGTAAAGCGATAGTGTACGAGTACTTTACGGAAAGCTACAGCGAGGAGCGGCCGGCGGTTTCTTGGCGGTAACAAACAGAGGGAATACGCGTTTTCATTAGAATTTCTAAATTTGCTGTTAATGTTAATTTGTTGCATGTTCTTTATCATTATCCACCAAACAACATTTTAAGCACTTACACTAAAATGCAATTGACTGACACGATCCCGCTATCCTAGTCAGTTTCCTGCCAAGAAGTCCTGTGAATCGTTCATGAGTCTGTTCCTAATGCCCTAGTACCCGACACAGTCCCAGTAGTTGGCACCTGAAACTTTAATTCATGTTTAGTAAAAAAAAGTGACAATCAGAGTGTCTGACGTGTCAAATGTTTTCTTGTAGGTCAGCGAAAGAGCTAAAAAAGTTTTTGCACACTTTTAACAGAAATTACCGCGAGACTCAATCATAGTCAAATAACGATGAAAATGACGGTAGTTGTATGCTGCTTGTCGCTAACTTGTCGGGCTAACCTCGACTTATTATACTTGAGTAATTCGTTTATATTTCACTACTTTTGCACACTGATTCCAAGAAAAAACAAAACAGAAGTCCTCTCTTTTGTTCTGAGTAACTTAAAATTTACGTTCTTTTGTCTAATTAGGAAAAAAAAAAGAAATACGAATATTCCATATTGTTCACCTAGCGATAGTTAATTAATCGTGCCGTCAATCACCTTTATGGATTTGATGATGGAACCAAAGCTTGTCAGGTTACCTTTGACGGAACCCTAATACAGGTCCCTTCACGACCCATTTTGTGTAGTGGTTAGTGTAATTATGTGCTTGTACAGGCCACCCCTGTTTGGCTTAAATATTTGTATACAAAGAAACGGTTTTCCGACCTACTGTCCTCCTTAAGGAGTGTTTCTACCGTAAAAGAAAAAAACCTGTATTCTTCACTTTCCATTTAGTATGCAACACTTTTTTTAACGCATGCATTATTGATACCTATCGTATAATGTATAATCAGTTGTACAATCATTTCAAGTCTCTGGCTAATAAAGTGGTTTAGTCTGGCGTTGTCTGTCCATCTACTTGAATCAGCAATTAGGAATTAAAGTGTTTTGAAAGTTTATCTCTCTCTTTTCTTAATCGTTCCCCCATTGCTGAGGATCGTGACTCCTTAGACGATTCATGGTCTGCCTCCAGCCGATACGGTTCGACGCCCGGTGGAGGGCTGCGCTGACTGGTAACTCCAGCTGTTCAAAGATCTGATCCGACCACCTCTTCGGGCTTCTGCCTCTGGGTCTTTTACCTTCGACCTTTCCCGTCACCCTTTGAAAGTTTATACTCACCTAATTAGTTCAGCCGAATAGCCAGACGGAGTTCGAACGTTTTTAATTAGCCTCTTTTTATTTCATCTCTCCGATTCTTCAATAAATATTGCAGTTTAACCTACTTTTGTCGACCTGGCGACTGTAAACGGCTGTACGATGTTTTTAAACTTGAATTACCTATTTCCAGAAACTGGAGGCTTAGCATTTTTGCTTTGATAGAAAATAGGCTGGTAGGACCTTGTGCGAGGTCCTTCCGGATCGTTACCACTCGCTAATCCTGCCGCTAAGCAGCAGTGCTTGCACTGTTGTGTTCCGGTGTGAAAAGTAAGACAGTTGGTGTAATTACGGGCACAAGGAGCATTAAATTTTAATCTTAGCTCTCTAGGTTGATAACACATCTGCATATCCCCCGGGGTTGCAGGTGTCTGTGGGTGGGTGTGGGTGGTGATCACTACCATCAGGTGACTCACTAGCTATCATTTGCCATCCTTGTCGTATAAAAAAAAAGATCAAAAAACCGGCTAAGTACGAGTCGAAGGTATAGTAATAGTTCGTCTATTACGGGAATCGAGTCTCGAAGATTTTCTTCGCTTTTCCCGAGTGTTTTAAATTATCCAGTGTTAGCAGAGCCCTGCTCTTAAACAGAATAGGTACGCGGTGTGGGGTTATTATTTTATATTGGTCACTGACATACATAATTATACAGATAGACATAAAAAAATGATTAGTTATTATTTTTTTGTACTTAACCTTCACATAAACTTCTATTAGTCACCTATACAGACTAATTTTTTTTTTTTTTTCATATCCAAACTTCGGAGATAAAGGGGGAGAACGGTACTTTTTTTCTTATAAATATGGCGAATGATAAGAGTATTATAAAAATAATGCTAAATAAGAGTGATAAATAATTAAACCTATAATAAAACCGCCTTCAAAAAAAAACCTTAGAAAAAGAACGTAAAATAGTCCTCTAAAATAATGATAAATAAATAAAATAAAATAAAATGCGTTTATTTCGGACAATAATTCGCTCGATAATATTCCGCTCGCACCGCACCGACTTCATATTTCTGCTGCTTAGTGCTAGGCCATAAAACTTTAGGCTTTAGTTTCTGTTGTCCGAAATAAACGCATTTTATTTTGTTTTATTTATTTATCATTATTTTAGAGGACTATTTTAGGTTCTTTTTCGAAGGTAATTTTTTGAAGGCGGTTTTACTTTTTTGCTAAAAGACTTTTATTTCACAATTTTACGGTGATTTATCATTTTCAGAATTATCCTCCAACTCCTAACCGTTAAGGAGTTGTACCTTCCATCATCAGCTCATCAACATGAGACGATGACTACCGGACGCAAATACTTGAATAGCTTTAGAAAATATATGAAACACATGATACGTGCCTATAAAATTTGAGGGTTGCCCTCGATTTCCCTGAGATCCCATCATCAGATCATGACTTGGTGACAGTGGGACCACCTCAGGAGTATACCCTTTCGAATAATTACTTAACATTTTCAGAATTATCCTCCAACTCCTAACCGCTAAGGAGTTGTACCTTCCATCATCAGCTCATCATCATGAGATGATGACTACTAGACGCAAATACTTGAATTACCTTAGAAAATATATGAAACACATAGTAGGTGCCTGTAAAATTTGAGGGTTGCCCTCGATTTCCCTGGGATCCCATCATCAGATCATGACTTGGTGACAATGGGACCACCTCAGGAGTATACCCTTTCGAATAAAAAAATAATTTTGAAAATCGGTCTACAAATGACGGAGTAATCGATGTACATACAAAAAAATATATATAACTCGGAGACTGGGACCGGGACGAGACATCGCACACACCAGCGGACTTGGTTTGCTAGCTAGCTGTGTCAGGATGAAATGGGTTTTACACGTAGTAGAGCTTGGTCATGAGCTTTACTCATCCTCAAGGTCGATTGAGGTGGTAGAAATAACTGCAGACACATCATGTTTCACTTCTAAGCCAGTCTTTATTTGATTAAGGCCTACATCAATGACTCTACCGCACGGTTCGGAAATAACCTCTATTGAGAAGATACCGGCAAGAAACTCAATGAGGTATAATCTTTTCAATAATAACACCATACGAGGTCTAAATTAGTTACAATTGATATCACAGTTAACTCGTTACTATTAACGCGAAATGCAAGTACCATATTGGAAACGTTGGAGAGTTCTGTGCTTGCGCCCATTCACGTGATCTATTGCCAAGATATCATTTAAGACTCAAAATAAGACTCTGTACTTGGGGCACAGGCACTTAGTTCATTAAATCACTAACAATTCTCATTAAAACTCAAAGCACCAAGCCGATGCAAACGGATTACATTACCCACTTGTGATCAGTCCGACCCCCCGATCAAGAATGCCCTTTTCTTTTCAAAGTTACTAAATGTCATTTCGACCTTATACAAACTACCCACAAATGAACCAAGCACAGACCACTCCCAAGCAGTATTTATTTGACAGCTTTCACCGCTTGACGTTTCGTTAAAATCATAACAAATGAAGGTAATTTATAACTTTAGACTATGATCAACACCGACTAGTGTATCGATTCTCCGACATATATATACAGTGGAACGTAGAACCTCCTCCTTTTTTGAAGTCGGTTAAAAAATGTACAGATCCTTAGAATTCTTGATAAGCTTGTCACTAGAAACTAGTCAAAATAACAATTAAATAGGTACCTACCTAATTCGGTTTATAATTCTATTTTTCAAAAATAAAAGTTCTATCGAGTCAACAAGAATCCCTTTTCCTAAGAAAAAAACTTGTTAAAAGTGTTTTACGTAAATATCTAACAAAAGTTTCAAATTGTGTAAAACTTATAGGGCTCTTCAGACTTACTTGCAAGTACTTCCTAAGTCAGTAACGGAACAATCAATTTTATAAAAATGCTTCTGTAATTAAAATTTTTATAAGTGAAAAGTTTTACTTTTGAATTAAGGCATCTGTTTCGGACGTAAAATTTCCTTCGTACCAATTACCAAAGTTACAAAGAACTTTTTTAATAGAAATGAGCAAATTTCATCCAATCAGTCAGTGGAATTACTTCAATGAAAAAGTTAGTTTCCGCCTCCTTGAATTTTGTATTGGGAATACTACAAAAACTTACTTCGAATGAACACTTGTTAAATTATATAGGTAATAATAAGTCAGAAAAACAACAATATTTACCACACTAGGGAACTGGCAACCAAGTGACAGTGAATGACAAACTTAAAGCTAATAAGGTGAAGTTCATCATTTCCTGTAGGAAAAAAGGAAGTTCCACTTTTTTTTTTATTCTACCTACAACCAAATAAACAGCCAGGACGCTTAAAGTTGGCACGCTACTAAAGCTCATACAAAATAGAACCGAATTAAGCCATTGCGGAGAAATATAAAAATACCGAGGAAATACGGCATTGTACAGTTTATCGTGCCAAATTACACCTAGACGGAACCAGTACAAAACGTCAAATTATGCATCGTAATCACCTTTAGGGTCAAAGCACTTATACCGGAGTCGCCTTTAGGTTATTTTTTGCACTACTTTTAGAAGACGGGGGAAGGGGGCGGGGTATACGCGGTCAGCAACCGTGTACCTGTTTACACTCGAGATAGTTACGTACCTATCTACAAACACATATCACAGCTAAACACAACTGTCCGACAAAAGCCCAAAACACGCACATAATTAAATCCAATGACCAATTATGGTCATCGCCTGTTACATTTTGGCAAAGGGGAAAGCGCGTTACCACCTCCTGCATACATGCTCTGTTCTTCTATGCACAGTAAGGTAAATCGACGGTCCTAACTACCTATTTGTGTCTTTCATGAGAAAATGGCGAACGGTTAACCTAATGGGGACATTGTTTCGCGAGCTGAGAATGCGGTGCAATTATTAAAGTAAATTCTAGGACCCTTTTTCATATTTTTTTGAGAGACTTATGTTGAGAACTTGCGTAACTTTTTGAGGTTCATATTACATACCTAGTTTTAAAATCAAATAACAAATTTGTAAAAAAAATCCTTCGGCATAAGGATTTTATTTGATGTTATTTCAATATTGAACTTCAAACATTTCAAACGCTTAAAACAAATATTTTATCAGACGCAAAAATACTACATGTGTAAAAAATATATTTATTTAATAATTTAATCATAACATTTATCAATCTGCTACGGGTTTACTGCGCAAAAAAACGTTATTGGCCGACCGAAGCATCTGAATGATGCGTTTAAAGTTTTTGGGCCACACTAAACTAAAAATTTATTAGTTAACTGTATTGCAGTACTTTTAGTTAGAAGAGAATACCCGTGCGAGAATAAATGGGAGATAAAAGGACTGAATGGATGTTATTTAAATTACCTACCACAATAACAATCAATGCCCCTGGTAATCAGCGTAAGTGTTCACGAACGACTCGCTTACGAGTTATGATAAATCACCATCTGTCCGGCAGTTAAGGAAATTCCCGAAAACATTATTTTACGCCAAAGTTCCAAAAATCTTACCTGAACGAAGGATAAAAGTGACTTGGACAATTCGCGGATAAATTACGCGCGCCTCAAAAACGCGCCGAGCGAAACAGCAGATGTGGAAAAGAAAGAGAGAAGGGATCGCACCCGACATTTATCATTAAGGGCAACAATGCTTTTTGTGGGATTTCCTTCAAGAATCCAAGAGATTAATGAAGGTGGCAATAACGCTCGACCATCCGATAAATAACAAAATAACGCACGCACCCTTAACGTTCGAGATTAATAAGCAACATTAGGCCACGCGGGTCAAATAGTAAAAATATTTACTATGTTGCGAAATGGATTTTATTTCCTTTACAAACATTCATTTCCTTTCATCAGAGGCTTCTGCATTATAATTTTTGTATATATAATACAAAGTGCTATAAAAATGCTATCAACATAAAGAATGTTTTTTTGCGTAGGTGCCTAGTTCAATTCATTGTTAAGTTTCAATCAGCGCTTTTAAACTTAAAAACACAATATTTTTTTCCAAAGCTTAACATTACTTTTAACATTAATCTAGCGAGAGTCGAGAGATTCCATCTTCGACTGTCGAACGTGAGTGATCCGTTTAGTTCACTATGCTTAAAATATGTTACTTGGAATTAGGCGTGGAGACGGACATCAGCGGCCCTTAGCTCCACCTGGGAGATATAGGAAGTCATCATCAACAACCTGGAACCTACATTATAATTATTTAGATATTAGCAGGAGGAGCAGCTTACTTATGTTGTTTTTTTCTATCAATCTAACGGCCATTTTTATTTTTAACAGACTTTTTCCAATGACGTTAAAAATTTAAAGTTTTGAAACAACACTTTGAACATTACCTGTAATACCCTAATAACCCCTCACTGATGCCAAGGCAAGTTTAATTGCCAATGATTTTGTAAGCCCAATTCGAACCGTCGTTAATAGCAAAATGCCCTGCAATCAGCCTAATGGCAAAGTTACGGGGATCGACAACAAAGAGAGATTTGTCTCAAACAATCTGTTAGAATTGGCTATTTTGAGATATTGTAATGTCCCTGCGAATTGCTCTAACGGCTACCTATAATATTCATTCTTAAAACATTCTACTACTTATTTGATAGGAAGAAAGTATTCCTGGAAGGTCTGAAGAGAAGTCATTATTTGCAACGGAAATGCTGCAATTGAATTACTTGCTGGATATTATTATCCTAACGATATTATGAATGAGAAAATTGTATTTGTACTGTGTGTGTTAGTCCTCTCTTGACGCCTCAACGCAATTTCACAATATTGACACAGATTAAAACGAAGGTTATTTTTATCTCGGAAAACTTCATAGGCAATAGCTACTTTAGTCAACGAACTATCATCAAGTCATCGTTAGGTAGCAATTTCTTTGAAACAGCCATACTGAGATTCGACTCACTAGTAGACACCAAGAGGTAGATACATTTATTGTCTACATCATTGTTTTCCCGAAATGTGCTTATAATTTATTTGTCCCATGTATTACATCTCCAATTTGGCAGATAAAAGAGGAAATATTGGATACAAATACAATTACGACATCACTAACAAAGCCGTTTCTATAAGACGTTATGTCTAACTAACATTACACGTGGAACTATATTATATATCCTTTGTGTATAGCCAAAAACAAAGGCACGCCTGTTTCCCGGAATACAGTGAGCTCGCCGCCTGCCACCTCGGGTTTGAATAATGCTTGGAGAGTGAATTTTGATGCCTTGCTTTAATAATACTTTATTATTTACTTACACAATATATATGGGGTTGAGCCCGAAAGAACCTAAGAGGCTAGTACTTTATTGTACTATCGATGCACTGCTCTTTCGTGAATATCTTCTCATTCTTAGAATAGCTAAGTCTAGTTGATGTAGTGATTAAGGTACAAGTCTTTTATTTAGTGACCAATTCCTTTATCTCTGCGTGCGCCAATAGTTTCGTCGTAACTTTATGTTATGTACCATTACAATACAACAATACATGTTTACTTTTCTTCTTTCGCTCGATTACGATTACACTTGCAAGAATAAAAACTTTTGTAAGCGCGTTTTTTTTTTTCAGACATTAACCGAAGACAGTGAAACAGATGACAGATGACCATTAAACCCCAAATCGGTGAGAAGATCAATCTTATCGACACGTTTAAAACACAAATGAAAGATCAGAACTTTAGGTCCCAAAAGGCGAAAAGAACGTTAATGAAGCCCTTACAATAGAATAAGAAACGATTTGTTACCGTGTTCCTATAGCAGGTCATAAATCATAGTCTACATATTCATGATTGATTACTTTCACCGCGTGCAAGAAATTAACCCTTTTTTCTTTTGGCAGTTACGCCTTGGTAATGCAATCGGTGTAATGTTAATGGGTGAATGTTTCATAGTTATAAGTCTTTGTGTGTGTTTTGTTACTTGTAAGTCGAGCTTACATTCGTGCGGCAAAAAAGTGGAAAGTGCGCATACCTTGTTAAATAACAACGGAACTGGTTAATGGAAATAATATGACACATGAAAAACCGGTAAGAAATATTTTGCTACGATATTTCATAAACAAAACTTCTGAACGGAATAATCATACCAAAATGTGAAATGGAGACAAGATGGTTGTTTTAAAGGAAACTTCTTGGCTAGTGTAGCAATAAATTTAATGTCATTATTCATAATACTCGTGTACGCAGGCGAGACAATTACAGTCTGTAAGCCTGTCCCCTTACCTTAATATACTATTTCTATTCCATATATACCGATGAATAAATATTACAGAAATAGCTAGAGCTATTTCTTGCGCTATTCTAGTGAATTTAGTATATTGAAATGAAATGAAATGAAATGGTTTATTTGCTAGATATTTAGGATATTCAACTCGTTTGTACATACAGTGCTAAGTGTGCGTGTCTATAATTACGCGACTGTACCTAATACAAAAATATAAGTATTCAAAACGTATTAGGCATGTCCAAATGGACGGTCAACTTGACAGTAATTTGGACGATAAATTTAATATTCTTCACTTGTCTTGACTTGCATTTCCATAGATGTTAAATTTTCATCCGATCTAGCTACTTAGTAATACCAGCTAATTACAAACTCAAAGGCTTCACACGGTCGTATTGCCACGAACCGTGCTTATAGCACCTCAAAATATATGAGGTTTATGAGGCTTGCTCCTCGTTCAGGCTCGCCGCGTCCCAACTACCTCTAAGCACTGACTCGTGCATTTTTCACGCCCATGCTCGCAGGCAGCCAGCCCAAATTTACAGGATTTCACGGCAACCTCTCTTCAGTTACATAATTGTAATTTTAGGCTCCATTCTTGTACATTTTTGTGAAATGATACTTTTGTTAATCAAAATAATTAAATCAGGAAAATTATATTATAATCTGCTAGACGTGAAAAGCGATTTAGTTTAACAATTTTAACAAAAGAAAAGTAGAGAAAAACAAATCTAAAATCACCCCTGTTTTTTTCCACTTGTAACCACGCTGCTGCATTTATCATCCGAAAAATATTAAATTTTATAATCTTCTTTACAAAACAATATTAACAATAACTCGGTTTTCTTACTTTTTTTAAATTTGTTAAAAAAATACTTGATTTAATGCTAGATTCTGAAATATTCCGCCGTTCTTATCGCTCCCCCATTTTCGTATAGACGCTAGTACTCGTATAGACTATAGCGCACAAATAAACTAAAACTCGACGAGGTATGAATAAGGATCAAGATTGGGAAAGCAAACGCAAATAGGGGTTTGTAAGATTCGCGGTGTGGTAACGAAATGTTCTCGAAGGTAGTAATGGGGCTGTAAAAGTGGTCCGTTTTGCATTGTTTTGAATAATTTCCTACATAATATTCTATTTTTTACCCGACTTCAAAAAAGGAGGAGGTTCTACGTTCCACTGTATGTCTTTTTTTTTATGTATGTACATCGATGACTCCGTCAATTATTTACCAATTTTCAAAATTCTTTTTATATTCGAAAGGGTATACTCCTGAGGTGGTCCCATTGTCACCAAGTCATGATCTGATGATGGGATCCCAGAGAAATCGAGGGCAACCCTCAAATTTTACAGGCACGTACTATGTGTTTCATATATTTTCTAAGGTTATTCAAGTATTTGCGTCTGGTAGTCATCATCTCATGTTGATGAGCTGATGATGGAAGGTAGAACTCCTTAATGGTTAGGAGTTGGAGGATAATTCTGAAAATGTTAAATCAACGTAAAATTGAGAAATAAAAATATTTTAACAAAAAAGTAAAACAGCCTTCAAAAAAAATCTTAGAAAAAAAACGTAAAGTAATCCTATAAAATAATGATAAATAAATAAAATAAAATAAAATGCGTTTATTTCGGACAACAGAAACTAAAGCCTAAAGTTTTATGGCCTAGCACTAAGCAGCAGGAATATGAAGTCAGTGCGGTTCGAGCGGAATATTCTTTGAATGAAGCACCGACTTCATATTTCTGCTGCTTAGTGCTAGGCCATAAAACTTTAGGCTTTAGTTTCTGTTGTCCGAAATAAACGCATTTTATTTTATTTTATAACCATTATTTTCACCCGGGTCGGGTTAATTGCAAAAGCTTAGTGCGTGCGGATTGCCTGCAAGCCCGGCTTTATACCTGAACAAACCTAATTAACTCTAACAGACGGTAGTTGCATTTTTAGGGTTTCGAGCCAAAATAACAAAAACGTAATCCTTATAGTTTCGTCATGTCCGTCTCTCCGTCTGTCCGTCTGTCTGTTCGCGGCTTAGCTCAAAGACTATTGCTACTAAAAAGCTGTAATTTTGCATAGATAATAGTATATATAAAAATACTAACTAGGCCAAATTCGCGCTGGAATAAAATCTCAAAAATCATTGAATAGGTCTTTTAAAAGTATTTGCAGGGTGTTTGCAGACCATTTGTCGATTGAGGTATTCGTTTGCGAAATAATTAGCTTTGAAGTGCTCATTTTTGTTGGAGGCAAGTGTCTCCACCCAAATCTACCAGAGAAACTGTTGTATTTGGAAATGTAAAAAAAATCAGAGCATTGGTGCATTTATAGTGAATTTTAAATAAAAAACTCTCACACGTAAGTAGGCTTTACATGTTTGAGAGTAATAGTTGATAAAAATGACCCCGCATTGCGTACAGTTTGCTTACGAGTAGGGCTCTGCTAATACTGGTTATTTAGGTATGCAAGGACTTTTTCGTAATGGCTAAGGAACCCTATCCTGAGCGTGTCCGACACGCTGTTGGCCGGTTTTTTAATTTACTTTCATGAGCTTGCGTATAATTATGAACTTAGCACTACTTAGACTCGGCTGAGCTAGCTGTCTTCTCGTTACAGTTATAAGCTATTATTAAGCCACTTTGAAAACATTCTCAACATTACTGCTGTAGTCCTAATAGGTTGGTTACCTTTTGTGTAAAATTGAAATTCTTGAACACTTGAACTTTCAGTTAAAAGTGTTTAACAATTCACTTCACAGTTGTAATATTTATGTAACATTTTTCTCAAACAAATGATACCTTTCTGAAGTCATGTGTACGCCCCGTTATCAGTGTTGCAGATTCATTGAAACTAAGTCATAGGGTTGTCGCTCGATAATTTGTTTCGTTGTCAATGTGACATAATTGGTATATGAAACGTTTTTATTACAATAATATTTCTACAGGTATAACAACAGATTTGTTTCGTTCATTTACTGCATAAATCATTAAGAGTTTTTCGAGTTTCCCAATTTCGCCATCAGCTCTGTTTTAAACTGAGAAAATTCATGATTTTAACTGAATAAAAAGTAAACGAACTATAATATATAGTGACACAATCACCTACTATGGAGTTATAAAATCTCTTAAGTCCGTACACTTGAGAGACTTAACACACTTGTACGGACTTAAGAGATTTTATGCTGTTTTGTAACTCCATAATAGGTGACTGTGTCACTATATATTATAGTTCGTTTACTTTTTATTCAGTTAAAATCATGAATTTTCTCAGTTTAAAACAGAGCTACCTACATAATATCATTCGATGCACCCGCAGCAAATGTTATGTATGTACATGTCAAGAAAATATGCAGTACCAACCCTAGCGTTTTCAATGAATCCGCAACACTGATAACGGTGTATGGTCATGTGTATTGGATTTTGAATTAAAAAGGAATCTCAAACACGCAATTTTCTCCAAGCTTACTGACATCAGAATAGACAGGTAGTGGACCAGTATAATATACGTTGAACATAAGATGTATCCATAATATGACCTTAATGAAGATGAATGTAAATGGGCATTTTCATTTAACTTGTGCTGTCAAGCGTTACTTAAGTTTAAATCACGTTTTAATGGATATTGACCGTCAGTTTTGTGACGACTGCTGAGGGTCGAGCACGACTTTACGAATGCTGCGTAACGTTACGGTTATCGTATCGAGATCGAGAAACCTCATACTAAATTTTAGTTCCAAATACGCTCTCGGGCGGGCGCTATTCCAAACGTCATACAAACTTGACAACGTTTACTATTCGACTTTACGTTACGCAGCATTCGTAAAGTCGTGCTCGACCCTCTGCTAACCATAGTCGACCAATTAATGATTCACTGAAAACGTAGAATAGTGACAGTAGCAACATTGTTAGTTAGTGTTTGTTGGTTGGTCTTTAGTTAATTTTCAACATTGTTTAGGGTTGGGTATTTAGTAGTGGAACCCCTTAAAGGATCGCTTAGTTGTCCGTCTGTCTGTCTGTCTGTCAAGGCCTTTTTCTCTGGAACACGTGGAGATAGCAAGCCGAAAAATACAAACTTTTGAAAATGTATCTTCATACAAAAACCATGGGTATCAAAACCTATTCTCGGTACCTACTTCCCGTCGACATACAATTATGAAATTCGGCAAGAAGTATAAGGCTTCACAACACAAGTATTAAACGGAAAAATCTAATGTTCATTTCTAATGAGAATAATTAAAGTAAGTAGGTTACGTAAATAACTTTGCTTTTCAAAGAAATGCCACAGTATTTCTACGAAAAACAAAGTTAACCTTGCGGTTGGCCGGTTTTCTTTCTTTGTCCCATTTCACCCTCAAACGTCCACGCATTGTTTGCAAATATTTACCTACGTAATTACTAGTCAAGCTATGTAACATGTAACCGAGTTGCAGAGTAACGCGTTCAATGTCGTTACCGTTAACCACAAAGGAATTCATTAACGCTTCTACCTTCGGGCCACGGAATTCCAGGTTATTCTGTTTACGTAACGAAGTATTCCGACCCATGAGGGACTCGGGTTGATATGATCCCTAATAATTAACAGTTCGTGGTGCTATCGGGACCGTGTTGATGTTTCGATCGATAAGGTGGTTAAATTTGCACGTGTTGAAATTATATTTTAAAATTTTGTAAGTTTTTGTTTTGCGCTCGAAGTTTGTCTAATCTGAAAATTTGTGCGGGTGAACCATACTTTGCAAGTACTAACAGAGGCGTCCAACATATAAAGCTAACTTTTTAATTTGTATGTGGGGACTCTATATCTACCTACATTTGCTACGAGTATAAAAATTAAAAATAGCATGTACAAATTCTTATTGGTCTACCTATGATTGTGTGTTAAGTAGTAAGTTTGATGCTTAAATAGCTTTCTAGGTACACTTTGAATACATTCGCTAAATACACTTGACAGCAGATGTATGAAACCACACTCGTGACTAATCAAAGTGTAAAATAGACCCTATAAGTTCTTAAATTATCAGGGTACTATTATTATTAGTATGCTTTTTCCTTTAAAGATGAAATCTAAAAACGTACAAGTTTGTGAGAATGGATGTAAGGATGTGTGTTTTCTTTCACGCAGAAACCACTGAACGGATTTTGATAAAGTTTAGCAGTAACATAGCTTAAATATTAAATTAATCATTCCTGCCGGATAGCGATGCACGAATTCGACGCGAACAAGTAAATAAACGACAAAAATACTAGAATTTACGGTGAAAAGCTCGAATAATCAACTTAAAGATACAGTTCTCGATTACATAATTCATTCCCATAAAACAATGTTTCGAAACTATCCCTCGCAACCAGTATTAAACTAAGCTAAATCTAAAAATAGATTCGAACTTTAAACAAAACACAGCCGCCGTAAATCTCATTGTTTAGCCTAGTTCCATTCACTGAACTTCAGATATTATGACGTCAACCAGGAGATACTACGAAATTCACAACTCCCCTGTTCAGGGTAAAAAGTTAACGTTGTCGGAAAAGTTACCCGCAAAGTGAGCTTTTACCCCCAAGTTTCAGGTAAGCTGCCGAGTATTGCGGACGCACTGCTCGCTAAATCTTTTGAAACTGACTTATGGTAATTTGTTTTATATGAAATCGATACAAAGTAATAATAGTGGTCATAAATGTTATGAGTTATTTGTGAAGCTTGATGGTTTACGGTATTTAGAGGCTGGATCGTATGGCGATAACTTTGTGATAGGGTATAATTAGGCTGACAAATGTGTACAAATAATGTTTAATTATTAAAAGTCAAATAGATCTGATAAGTACTATATAGCAAAGTCCAATTTGTGTCAAAACTATGCAACGTTTGTTTTTCATTCTAATTGCGCAATTGACGACCGGTTAGCTCAGTGGTCAGAGAACATGACTATGAAGCTTAAATCCCCGCAGGGGCAGATATTATATTTGTATAGCACCAAAAAACTGACCATTTGAGATCATGTCATAATATATCTTTGGTCCCATTGATGCTCTTCAAAACACATCTATCTTCGACGTTTAACATCCTAAAATTTTACTAGCTTCATTGTTTTAAGACACAAGCTTAGGACACTTGAGGACAGTAAATGCAATACGGTATCGATAACAACGTAATAATAATGCTTTAGTACCTTGTCTCTTTTACGACTGGTACAGCCTTGCGTCGTCTATCGATACACAAATTTATGAGCTAATTTAATATGTAACTAGATATAACTTCCGTGAAGTCATCACGAGCTCTATTCAGTTATACGTTCCCTGCTAAAATGTAGAATTATAAGTAGATTACACGCTTCAAATCGTGATTTAAGGAAGGACTCGTCAAATCAGGGCTTTCAAGTATCAAATTAGGGGGAGGGTAAACCATCTTGAACTTTTGAGCAACCTTCGTTATGCTGGGCTTATAATATTTATTATCATCATCATCATGTCAGCCAAAAGACGTCCACTGCTGGACATAGGCCTCCCTCTAGGCTCTCCACTCAGACCGGTCTTGTGCTTTCCGCATCCACCGCGATCCCGCGATCTTTACCAGGTCGTTGCTCCATGTTGCCTATGTTGGTGATAAAATTGTCATGAGAATCCCTCTTCGTCTGTTTTTCTTGTCCTTAAAAAAATGATGTTTTCCTAAAACACTCCACCCGATTCATAAAGTAATCAAATCATGTAGCGTCCGTCCGCGTCGACAAACGAGTTAGGGACAAAGTTGTAAGTTGGTAATACATGCCGATAATAAAACTTGTATCTATTCGAGGTCCGACACATGTGACCCGGCATCAAGTCGTAATAATAAAAGTTGGGCACCCCCATAAGTCATAGGTCGCCAGTCAGTAAAATTGGTAAGTACGAGGGAAATGAATATAGCGAAATCGGTTGCAATTTCAGGAGGTTGGTTCGTAAAATAGCTTAAGTATGCCGTAAAAGAAATGCGGCGGGAGCTGCGACTGCGATAAAACTGCAAGTTTCGGAAATAGTAAAAAAATGCTTGGGCACTAAAAATTAAACGACTGCAAAGCTAAATCTGATGACAAAGTAATCGCTGATTGCTGTAGTGCATAGTTCACAAAAGTAATTTTTAACGGTACACAAATCTTCGATTTCCATCTGTGTTAGTCTCTGGATGTTACCACATCAATCGATCAGAATGGAAGAAGTTGAATGGAACAGTCGACGTCGATCGATAATTTCTACTAGACATCACCAATTTTCGATCGATTATTGTATCTGTCGATCAGCCAAAGCTTTCTCACCACACTACACCACACTTTCGCAATAGATCGATGTCAATCGATGGCATCGATCGATGATCGATCGATTGGTGTGGTAACATCCGTGACTACCGCAATACAAATTCATAGAGGTTCTTACACAGGCACATGTCGCCGACATTTTGTTTTGTATTGTATTGCAGTAGTCGCCTAGAGACTAAAGATCGTTGGGTATCGAAGATTTGGGTCATTATTCTAGCGCTTCAACCGCGTCACTTTCGAGGACACGTTTTTGATGAATTGGTTAAATGGTATTTCTGAGTCAGTTGGTAGCGGTCCCGGTTTCTAACAAATAACGGAAAACGTCGTCAATTTTTTTACGACTACGGCAAAATAGTGACCACGAAAGTTGAAGGAAGAAACATCCAAAGTAATGACCCATTTGAGTAACGTAGGTAATTTATGTAGAGCTTATAATGCCACAATAACATAAAATCTCTAAATTTACTAGTTATTTGAACAAAAAATTCTGTTAGGTATGGTAATTATATTTTAATGTTTAGAGCAATTATTGTTATCTGAGATATTAAACTGGAAAAAAATCTGTTTATTACAGGATAAAAACATTTACAGGCATTTTCCTGATCTTCTTAAGCCAATCTTAAGCCTAAGATGCTTTTAACGTCCATTATAAATTAAAAAATAATACGTACACTCCGGGACCAAATACTTCCCTTTACGAATTTATTTAATTAATTTGGGGACTTAATTACTTTCTCAACGCTTAGATTCCTTAAAGTAATTAATTTCTACTTAAAAATACTACTCGGGGGCGAAACAATTATTCGAACAATTCAGTTAATTAACACAACCGAACTAAATTATCCAAATTCTTGGGTTAAGTAATAATATTACCTCATTCGTGACTGAACGGTTTATTGAACCGAAATGCGACAATGTGACCATCCAAGTATAAGACAACTCCTTTCCATTAATTGCATTAGATGTTAATAAAAAAATACAAAACTTGGAATATAATATCTTTACCGCAAAGAAATCCTTTATTTAGGTACCTCTATATTAAGATTTTGATTCGCAATTTGACATTACTAAATAGACAGTAATAATAATAATCTTACTACACCATCACCGACAGTCTCTTTTCTAAGAAACATTTCTAATAAATAACTGACACTATTTGTATGTCTAAATATGGGGCATCTCCAACACCAATAAAATATTTTCTTCCTTTCACTGTATTTATTTGTATGCCTAGTCCCTCCACCAAATTACGTTCACAAGAATTACTAAGAGCGATTCCTCGTTTCAAATAATTATTAAATCATTTGCGACCAAAATCATTCCCAAAGAGTCATGTCGCGTACAATCGCCAATTCACAGATGGCAGTGGCGTGGCACTGCCGTGTCGTGGCGACCCGCGGTCCGCCTTTTCACACCCCACCCGATCCCTCTCCTCCGTTCACGTCAAGAAACGCACACAGCCGCGAGGTCGTTTACTGCACACATGCGTCAGTGTCGTTTCTTTTTTCGTTAGTTCAAAATATTCTTTGCAGATGGTACGGAAAATAGAATTCCAGGCGTCACTTTGACAAATTCCCGTGTCAGATTGTATCTTGCTGCGTTTCTAAGTCGTGAAAGCGAATTCTTGGAACATATTCCAGACTTATGGTATGTTGAGAGAATCTTTAAGTTGCGGATCACATGAGTTGCAGTTTAGGAATTCGAGCTGTAAGACTAGTAGGCATAGAGTAATGGATTACGTGAGCGCATAAGTTGAGAGAGGCATTCCTTTTGAGTGGTACTTGGAGGTAGAAGTTGATTTGTTGTACTTAATATAGGTACTTAGGGTAGAGGGCGGCCCTTTGATCTCTACTTTTTGATGATAATTTATTGATTACTGAATGGAGAATGGAATCGGTCCATCCGTTTAGAAGCTATGATGCCACAGACAGATACACAGACACACAAATACACAGGTCAAACTTATAACACCCCTCTTTTTCGTCGGGGGTTAAAACCAAAAGATATATTGAATATTGAGACCTAGGTTAATTATAAATCGATAACTACGGATGGTAGGACCTTGTGCAAAGGTACCGGATACCTACCACCATCTTACACGTTAATCCTGCCACTAAGCAGCAGTATTTGCACTGTTATGTTCCGGTGTGAAGAGTAAGACCGCCGGAGAAATCACGGGCACAAGAGGCATTTCATCGTAGCCCTTTAGCTTAGCAACGCATCTGCAACCTCTGCTACAAATGCTGTTGAAGACTAGGTCTATGGGCAACGGTGGTCACTAACCATCAGGTGACCCACTTGCTCGTTTGCCTCTCTACTCCTATTAAAAAAAAACTTCATTTTCCGTTTAATTTTTTTCCATAGTACCTAACTGAAAATAAATATCTTAGAATCATAATTCAGTTCTTAAATTTGAAAACTGTCTAACTCTTGCACAATAATTATTTTACCTTCCTATTCTGTCATAAACAACAATTTTATTACAGGTCCTCGTATGGTATTCAATATAAATTACTTTTCTCTATACCGAATTCTCAGACATTACTTACATAAAAGCCTTCAGAAGGAAATGTGAACAAAATAATGTCGTCCCTCGGATTCGCAGAAGCGGAAGGGTCCTAGGTCTCTGTAAGGATTTCGGTAATCTCGCAGAGTTACGCTAAGTAGCTTATCGGGCTGAGGGTCGAGCACGACTTTACGAATGCTGCGTAACGTTACGGTTATCGTATCGAGATCGAGAAAGCTCATACTAAATTTTAGTTCCAAATACGCTCACGGGCGGGCGCTGTTCCAAACGTCATACCAACTCGACAACGTTTACTATTCGATTTTACGTGACGCAGGTTTCGGAAAGTCGTGCTCGACCCTCAGATGTGGCGTGGCCTGTCAAACAATGCCCTTTGTTGGGAGTCTTATAAGAAAATGTAGTTTTGCTCTGACCGTTTCTGTTACCTTATATTATATTATAACCAAGGGTCATGTACAGAGCACATCTTCAGCGCTTTTTAAATAAAAAGCAGCTTAAGAAGCACATTTTAAGAGGCTTCCCTGAGAGGATGACCTTGAACGCTTCGCGCCTTCCTCACCCCACCTCACTTCCACTAAACAACTTCGTTTTAGTGACGTCATCTATTAAATATCATTCTAACTTCATTTTACACTGTGTTATCACAAATAACGCGTCTTTTCGAAGAAATAAAATCGTTCAGAATTCGCACCGAATACGTCAATTATTTATTTAAAAAATTTAAAATATTATAAACAAAGGCCTGGTGCCCAGCAGTGGGACATAAATAGGCCGATAATGATGATGATGGTGATGATGATGATGATTATAAAAATGTATTTTAATAATGCTAAACATAGAAATCCTAGCCTATTAAATTATCTATACATTGGTGTGCATGTCACAAGTCAAAGTAAATTATGCTTATGATGTAGTAACAGAATATTTAATTGCAACTTGACTTACTTGTGATGCAGATATCATAAGTATTAAATGGGAAAAAAAATAATACGAAACATAGAAAAACAAGTTAAAATGTTATAGGTACTTAATGTATTTATGCATTTTGATTTTATCGTTTAAATAATTTACAGAATGGCTCTAAAAGGCAGCCATTTCAGCGTCTGGGTCAGGGAAGCGCCTTAAATCATAAGCCAAGTACCACTACTTTTAACGTGAAACTGCCGTGAGACTCAATCCTTTACAGAGCCTTACAGAGTGATGCTGATAGTGTACTACCATGCAAATAAAATTGACTATGAAAACGAGGGTAGCTGTGTGCCGCTATCAGAGAGCTGCGCCTAGTAGTCGCGCTGCCACTGGGTCGTGCACTCCCAGAGGAAGGACTACTTATTAGTCCGAAACATGTCTGGCTAAACTCGACTTTTATACGTGAGTGATCCGTTTTATGTCACTATCATAAGCCGTGATAGCCTAGTGGTTTGACCTATGGCCACTCAAGGGTCGTGGGTTCGAACCCCAGCTCGCACTTCTGAGTTTTTGACAATTTATGTGCGAAATTACATTTGTAATTTATCTCGAGTTTTTCACATCACGAGGAAACCTGTGAAGAAATTCAATAATATGTGAAGTTTACAATCCGCACTAGGCCCGCGTGTAAACTATAGCCCAAACCCTCTTAGACTGAGAGGAGACCTGTGTCTAGCAGTAGGATGTAAATAAGCTGGTGATGGAGGTAATGGTATATGTTTATAAACGTAACACTAACCAGTGTTGACATAAACACCTGAAGTTCTTGTGTATCTTACCTTGACCTGAATGTAATAGGTACTTATTGGTAGAAATGATGACGTAACGAAAATAAATAAACCTATATTGTGAAGAAAACATAATAACAGCGACCCGCAAATTGTTTATTCAAATAAGACAATTAACATTTACATAACTTTAAGATCCTAATAGTACTTTCGCGAAAACCAAACTTAGTAATCTCAGTTAAAAGCCGTAAGTTCCGTGAGTATGGTAGAGCATTTAAAAGTTAAGTGCAACGAAATAAATCTGTTTAAATAGCGGGATAACGAAATGTTGCGTTAAATTGTTTGTACGTCCATTACAATCACACATAGGTGATTTCAGTATCTAAAATATCAAAATAACAAAAGATAGTTTATTGCGTACCGAAACAAGCAACGCAATCATCAGAACGTCGACAGAAATGAAACTCTCCCCGTTTTGTTATTGTGAATATTACGTATTAATTAAAGTTGCAGTGACATAACGTTGACAATAATGTTGTGATTAGTATATCCAAACAATCAAAAAAATTTATAACTATTCAAAAAAAAAGACTTATGTATAGTCGGACTTTATCAATCAATAAAATTGAGAGATAATTAAATAATAATTTAGAGAATTTCCTACTTGACTCTTTTCCTGATTCTCCGTTTGAATAGATTAGGTGCGGTTAAAATTACAGAATAAAATGACACTTGCCTTTTAACAAAATTTAACTTGGAGGTTCTGATTCTCATCAACTGTAACATTATTAGAAGCTTTTATTTAACTTCAATGTTTGTGTACGTACCTATATTATGTATGTTCGGGTCAAATCGTCTATGAATTTTAAAGCAGTTATCCTCAACCGATTGAGATAAATCCTGCGTACTTATATATGTAATTCCGGTGACAACACAATAATCAGGTAGTGAATGTCTGGTGGAGGAAACCGACTTAAAATTTGGTATGGATATGAAAGCTTGTATTAAAAATGAAAGTTTAAACAGACAACTTATTTTACATAGGTTATAAGACGATAAGACCAGTAATAAAATTAGTTAAATTATTTAGCTCCTGCTCTTAAGCTAGCATGACTACACTACACTACTTCGCGGAGGAGCTGACTAATTCAATCCATTACTTGTAACATGGACCTCCGCAAAGTTGCGCCTGAATCTGTACAATATTAAAACGATAAGATTTTGCAAAATTAAAAACTCCATCTTCCAAGATGTTACGCTACGAACCCCAAGCGCCTAAACATCGGTACAGCGTCCTGAGATAAGTTCGCATAACTTCTGTATACCAAATGGTCGGGATCGGAAAGTTTGAGCACTGCGGTAGCATGACTAATGAGAACCCAGCATGTTTTGTTGATTTCCATAACATACGTTGCTAAAGGGATCTGTTTAGCGTAATAAGGAGTTTAAAAATATAGCTCTTTATAAACAGTTTGTAATCCAGCAGCTTTGTACACCTGACGAAAATATATATACTAGAGTTATTCACACATATCGAAGCCTCTAGTGTCATTTTTATCCTCCGGCGAAAAAGAGGAGTTTTATAAGTTTGACCTGTGTGTGTATCTGTGTGTCTGTATATCTGTGTATCTGTCTGTGGCATCGTAGCTCCCAAACGGATTTAGTTAAGTTTCATGTCGGGGGTTTTTCAACTTTATTAAGTTGGTTAGGCTATTGGCCGAAGGTTAGAAAAGTTGAAAACTCCCAATATTGTAATTTCCAAGTTCAATAGCTCAAAAACAGGTGAACCGATTTTAATGAAACTTAGCTAAGAACCATCTCGATTAAACTAAGTTTCGATTAAAAAAAACCGCATCGAAATCAGTCCATCCGTTTAGGAGCTATGATACCACAAGACAGATACACAGATACTCATAACACTCCTCTTTTTCGTCGGGGGTTAAAAACATCTCACATAGTAATATCGACAACAAACGATTTTTCATAGTAGGTATTTGACATTGACGCAAACGCGATCGAGACGTATCCTTGTGGTAAAAATTACACTTGAAGCTCAAATATTGTGATCGTCTCGATCGCATAATCAAATCGTTGGGATCTTTTTAAACCAAATTTCATGCGTCTTCAAAATTATTGCCTGGAATCTAAGTAGAATGAGTGAAAATTGCGAAAGTCTAATTTAATGACCAATTTTACGGTTTTACCTGAGGACTTCGTTACAAGCATCAACTTGTACATGTTGCCGGTTTTTTTTTAAATTTCAAATAACATTGTGTTTAAAGTTATAGGTCAATAATAAAAATTTAGTAATGCAATATCCTAATATAAATACTAATGTCATGTCGAACAAGTGTCACTAAGGAGCAACAATTAAAATTCACATTCAGTACAATTGTAGTTTGCAAACAAAGAAAGAAATATCTCTGAAGCAACAGCATTTGGATAGGCTTATGTTATGGCTGCTTGTAGTATAGCTCAATAAAGCTTGAATACGTGTAGACGTTACATTACATTGTAAGGTTGAACAGAACTGAGGCCTGGATATGGATAGCTATCGTGTGTGCATGTGTATGGCCTCAGAAAAGATACTAGTTCTTACCCAAATAAGCGTACCAAAAGTTTAACTTACCTACCATAATACGAAGTCACAAATGAAAGTAAGCATCTTCAATATGATTTGCTCATGCAGCGTGTTTATACGTATATTATAAGCTTGTATATGTGTGAATAACTCTAGTATTCGCAATCTCTGAATAGCAAATGATGTGTATTTGGAATTCGATGTTGGAGTAACGACTTCGTGTTACACAAACTGTTTATAAATAGGCTCGGTATGAATAAAACATTTCAATATTGAGTTTGAATTGTGTATTAGGTGTTAGATAATACAATTACATATCTATGTATACCCCTATTAAATAAATACCTAAATAAAGAGATTAGTCTCTTTCAGCCACAGGCAGGATAAGGAAGTCGAAAGACGGATCCAAAATGCCTGGAAGAGCTATTGGTCTATGAAAGATCTCATGAAGGGCGATCTTCCGCTATCCCTAAAACGGAGGCTTGTCGATGTGTGCATACTTCCTGTCCTAACTTACGGTGCTCAAACATGGTCCCTTACTGAGTCACAGAAGACCAAACTGAAGGTTTGCCAAAGAGCAATGGAACGCAGCATGTTAGGAGTGAAAAGGATTGACCGGATCCGAAACACTGTATTGCGTTCCAAAACACGCATTGCCGATGTGGGTGCCAAGACTGCCAGGCTGAAATGGGACTGGGCAGGCCACGTCAGCCGCATGCATCCACACAGGTGGGGAGAGTTGCCACAGAGTGGGTGCCACAGGATGGACGGCGGCGGCGTGGCAGGCCTAGACGATGGTGGCGGGATGATCTGGATGTCTTTCTTAACGATTGGTCTGAAACCGCTAAAGATCGGGACGCGTGGAGGACATGGGAGGAGGCCTTTGCCCAGCAGTGGGACACTAATTTCTAATGTTTTCGTGTGGGCAAAACCACAAGAAGAATCTCTCAAACGACTGCTGAATACTATCTACAATCTACTTGGGACTGTTTGCTGTATAAAACCAAACTTAGAAGTAAACCAATAATAGTTATTTATTGTCAAAATCTTCGCTAAATCACTAAATATTTATTAGTATGAGCACATCATAAAAGAAAAAAATATTGACTTCCATAAATCGAAAAAAAACCGCCAAAGTGCGAGTCGGTGCTGCACACGAAGGATTCCGCACCACTTTAAGTATTTTAATGTGATTTTAACACTACGTTGTTTTTAAAGTGTTTTATATTTACGTTTATGTTTAAATCGGCTGTCATGGTAATAGGTACATATTCTGTACGAATTTCATGTAAAGATCATTTCTATTACAATTATAAAGATCAAGCGAAAAAGAAAAAACGCACTTCCCTTATGGGAAATTGGGAACCCTCTTTAATTCCTAAGTAACATTATCGTTTTTTTTTTTTTAGGTACTTTTTAGCGTAAATTAAAATAAAAAATAGGATAGTTTAGAATTTATAAAATATTAGTAGGTACTTTGGTGTTTTGATTAACTATATTGAGATCATGGTCTACATGTCAGTGATGTAACTGGTAGCATGTTGAACGGTCGTTTTGGTGCTTTGAGAATGGCCTCGTAGAGAGTGCAGAAACGTGTCAGCGTAATGTAGTAGTGGTGGTGATAGTTGGATCTGTGTGGCATTGTGTTGATTCGTTTAGCAATGGAGGTGGAGGTGTTGCATGATAACATACATTTACCGCACAGACGTAGCTATTTTTCACGTGTGGTCGCGGGTGGGCACAATAATTGTTTTTAGTTCATGAATACGGACCTCCCCAAACATTTTTTTTTTTTATTATTTTGGTGCTCGTGATAATAATACAACATTCTGTGAAAATAACATTTGTCTAGCAATTATGGTTCTAAACATAAAGCCCTTTGAACAGCGCGGAGGCGGGGGCTTAGTATTAGGGCACCCTTTAGATACAGAACCCTAATAGCGTGGGAACCAAACTGCCCTTTCTAAACCTGTTCAAACAATGATAGAGCAATTCGTCGTTATTTATATTGGGTACAGATATAAATAAAATATCAGTTACATAGACCAAATTTCTTCTTCTTTGTTACATTTTTGTTTCAATGATGTGACTCTTATGTTGTTCGTAGGTATTCCCAAATGAGGATAACGCGTGTCATTGGTCTTGGAACAAGAACCTTGGAAATTAATTCGCAGAGATTTTTTTTTTTATTGAATCAGGAACATTCGTAATGCGCCTTTGAAGTTTCAACTTTATCTGGGACGCCTTTGTTTTTCATGAACCTTTTAATCAGGTATGGACAAGGCTTATCGGTTCACAAAAGAATCTTTAAATTAAAGCGTATTTGAAGAATATTTTCAAAGGAACTGTCCAGTGTGTTCCCCAGTCTCATTAATTTTATAATGATACTGATCACGAGCTTTATATACAATGCCTTTTATTAACAACGGTATGAGCGGGTTTAAATAAACTCGAACGGGCTGTTAGGTTAACACTTTGATAAAAAAAAAATTAAATAGCCTCAGACATAAAAAAACAGGAAGTAGGTATGATTAGGTACCATCTAGAACTGTTCCAAATTACAAGTCAGTAGCATTAGTTCTTAAGCTGTAATGGACACACAGACAGTACGAGCCACAGCATAAGGGTTCCGCAAATGATACATTGCGAGGTTGTGAAGCGAACGAGTTAGAAGAAGTTGACCGAACGGTGCCATTGATGCATTACGGTAATGTAATGCAACTTACATTACGTAAATTTGGGGCTAGGTATGTATCCAGTGTCACTGGACCTTAATTCATGACTCACACAATTGATTTTCCAGTGTTTGTATGGGGATATGTTTTATTCAGTCCACACTTTTTTATTTACATAATAGAATTGATCGTGAGGTTGTTTCAGGCGTATTTTGCAGCGGTAGTTCATTTCTACAGGGATTACTTACTCCTGATTACCTAATGGATGGTCTGAAGCGGCAATTGGATGTGATAGGGAATAGATTTTGTATGCTACACTACGGTTTTTAAAGAAGATTGACTGTGAAAGAAGAAATTACAGCTACAGGATAACCTCGTGGGTGTTTGTTATTGTTTGTATGTCCTTAAATACATGTAGTCTAGGCTAATAGAGCTACTGATAGGATTAAAAAAAATCCTTCGCTTAATATAGATAGATACGCTTAGCATTAGCTTTTAATTTAGCTAACTTTTTGTCCAAAGACAAAACAAAACAAAGACTAAGTTGTGGGCAGTTATTTTTTTAATAGCCCATTATTGTGACCCACCTGGGCAAAGGTCTCTCCTCTTAATCGCCACAACTCCCGGTCAGGCCAGTCCTCAACATTCGTTACGCGTCCAATTCGTCCCGCCATCTCGGTATTGGTCTGCCATTGCCGTGTCATCTTAATTATTTTTATTTTTAACCCCCGACTAAAAAGAGGGGTGTTATAAGTTTGACATGATGTGTATCTATGTATCTGTATGTGGCATCATAGTTCCCAAACGGACGGACCGATTTAGATGTGTTTTTTTTAATAGAAAGCTAGTTTAATAGAGATGGTTCTTAGCTAAGTTTCATTGAAATCGGTTCACCCGTTTTTGAAATATTGAACTTTGAAATGACAATGTCGGGGGTTTTTCAACTTTTCTAAGTTAGTCAGGATATTATTTTGCTATTTAATTCATAATTAGCAAAATGATTTCAAATTATAATCAAGTACAATTTCGTCTCCCATAGAACGTTTTAATAAGTACTTACCTTTATTTGGCACAGATTATAAACAATGGCTTATTACTTAATTACGAGTTATTGTTGGAATCTTGACAGTAGTAATACGTTCCGATAAAGATTTAGACATTGGAGCTCGGATGGATGGCTGCGACAGATAGGACTGACAAATGGGTAGAGGGAGCACCTTTTACTACCGGGATGCCAAGAAATATCCGACATTTTAAGCAAAAATGTACATGCCCAAAAATGAGCTTCGGACTACATTACGAACACAATGAGAACAATTTAGACTTAGGTTTATGTGATATCCTTATTTCATCCATCGAACGAATGCGTTATAATGTGATTTTCTTTCCGGCCGCCATCATTTTTGGCTGCCCTTTTTAAAATACTCGCAACGGAAAGATCAGAATTTAAGTGGAACGTAGCAAATTCATTTAAAGTTAAAATCCTCATTTAGTTCTCAAAGCGCATTTTATTTAGCAGCACAATTTAGTAACGAGGCTTATTGGGCCCGTCTGGGGATATTATTGAGGCGATGGGTAGGATTTTATTTTCCTCTAGCTCCCAGAAGCTGGCATTGCAATTTCCCCTAAGGGCTTTCTCTACGTGAGGCCAATATTCAAAACGAACGATGTTGTGAATCTGTTTTGGCGGCAATTTAAACGCCCGCCCCCCTGAAGTTGGCAATGAACACTTGTTTTAAATTTAGTTTCGTTCATTTCAATTGGAAGCTATTTACTGGCCATTTGGTCTAACGGTTTTCCTTCAGTGACATTAGTTACGTTTATAAGCGAGTCGGCGCTGAAGTTAATAGAAGGAACAAATCTCATTCAACTTACTTCATAACCAATTTTAAAGTCAACAAAGCCATGGCGTACTTTACCAATTTACCTCTATAATGTCAAGTGAATAAGCAGAGTCATAGAAATATAAAAAGGATGGAAGGAGTTGAAACATCCGGGAAAGTCTTTCATGTTAGTTTAAGAGTTCTACAAACGAGCGATGTCAAAGGGCATAATTTAAATTGCTATTGAAATGCATCGCAGGCGAGTGCAGGTTTCCTCACTTTGTCTCCCTTCACCGAAAAGCATGATGAATTACAAATGTCATTTCGCACTAGACTATCACGGACGCAATTTTTTTTCGGTAAGTATTAATAATTAAAATTATTTTATAATGAAAAGTTACAAAACGTGTTGCATCGCAAACATGCCAGTAACTGTGAAATACTACAAGAAATCTGAAGTGTAGCATAAGCTTTTGTTTACGTCCGATCGCTGACCGCTTCGAGTTAATAACAGACAATTTCCAATCCTCGAAGCTTAATATCGGAATTGTGCTAGCTCCAAATTGAATCAATCTGTGGTGACTTGGTAAACAAAATATCACAACTGTTTGTGTCACAGGGAAACGAGTCTTGAATAGCAAATAGGCAAAGTATTCAACAATAGAGAGGAATATTCCGAGTAGCCCTGAACTGAACTACGTAAGGATAGAATACATTTACTTTTTAGTTTCGTATGCTGATAGTGGGTGGAAATCTCTCCGATTCTATTATGCCGTTTTTCGTACCTGACGTTTTTGTACGTGGTGGGATGTCTGATGGGAACAAAGCCAGCCTATGAATCGGGAATGAAAATAAACGGGAACCGTAAAAAATATTGGAAACGGGTTTTCCGTGTGCTATTGTGATTTAAAAATGAAGATTAAATTTGTTTCGAGCGCAAACCGCTTGACTTGAGTAAACATATTTTTGGAAATGCAAATACGTTTTAAACGGAAAACGTTTTATTAACGTGCCTTAAAATTATTGTTTCGATAGCCGAACTAGACAAAAAGTCAAGTATCCAATCTATTTCCAGCTCTAACCGGACTTAGACGATTACAATAAGAAAATCAAAAGAAAAACGCCAGACGACACGACGTTCCGACACGACCGCATAGAATCGAAAAGTTTTGTAATTTCGACGACTTTGTATTTGCTTAGTCGCCTTTCCGTTTTCTGTTGATTTTCAAAACTGGGGTGAGTCAAACGTTCACGTTGGCAATGAATTATTCAGGTCAGAACGGAAGCTGCGTATTTACATAAGCAAATTGGGTGCGACGACAGAGTGGGACACGGCCGGCGACTGGGACAAGGAAACATTGGGCGCCGAACATAATGGTGTCAAGTTTTAACGAAACAATCGTTGTCCTACTCCCGCCTACAACCCTACGTTTCCCCCGACAGAGATAGAAACACACGAAAGGGGTAATTGAATGAATTTCATTCCCTTCCAGGTTTTTGGACTAGTTTCTGTACTAGAAATTTAATATTGCTGAAAATTTTTCTCACGTAAGAAGGCTGTGCCGTAATATGGACTTATATTGTGCCCGTTCTGCTTTGTGCGCCTTAGACTGAAATTATACTAAAAAGAGCACAAACAAAAATTTTATTTAACACCACGTATTTTAATCAAACTGCGTGCAGAAAATAAATCAAAATACATGAGATTTCAAAAATTCATTATGTATTTTATTTATTTTGTATAAATAGTCCATAGAGTTACTTCCCAAATGCATAAATAACGTTTTTTTACGTCAGTTACACAGCCCTTAGGCAAAGGCCAGTTGACCTTGATACTTTCTGTACCTAACTTCAGTAAAAACTTTTTCCGTAATCGATCTTTCTGGATGTTTGCGTGTTGTGGTAACTGACTAACATTTGCATTTAAATAATACATTTTCCTGGGTGCGATTAAAAATAAACACAAGCTCTGCTTACTTTGAGACTAGGTCGATTGGTGTCAATTGTCTCACGATATCTATCATCATCATGTCAGCCGAAAGACGTCCACTGCTGGACATAGGCCTCCCCCAAGGCTCTCCACTCAGACCGGTCTTGTCACCGCGGTTCCGCAATCTTAACTAGGTCGTCGCTCCATCTTGTTGGAGGCCTACCGACAGCTCGTCTCCCGGTCCGATATCTATACTTACATTTATTTATCCCTGTGCTAAAGTACCACTATGCTTCAGCTTCCGCCCTTGAATTAACTAAACCCTTACCCTTGTCAATCGCCACTTCTCGGCAAATTGTAATTCGTGATCACACTAATGTGAAAAGTCTGTAGGTCAACCTTCTACATTTACAATTATAATATTTATGTTAAAATTATTTTTATCACACTTGCCCGTAACAAGGGTTTTATGCAAGCTAACTTGGCTTCTATACTCGAAATAAAACCTTTTTCTCTTTTCATAACGCCCAAGAGCCGTAATGGTGTGCAGCAGCCCCATCAGTACTGCGCACCGCGTTTCCTCGCAAGTGTCATGAAAAACATTGTATGCTTCACGGGCGGTTACCTACAAGATTTACTAACCTCGGTTCCGAAGGCCCTCCGAAAGAGCCTTGTTTGTAATTCCTAACTTACCGCCCTTAGTACACAATGTACTGTTATTGTTATCATCATCATCATCAGCCTATTTACACCCCACTGCTGGGCACAGGTCTCCTCTCAGAATGACTCGTACAAGAACACAGAAAAGTAACAGGTTACCGGATCGCAAATGTTAAAAGGCAAATTCACCCTTAAAGGGATCTTCAAGTTGACATCATCCGAACAGTTGACGAGACATCAGAAAAAGAGTGGACACACAAAGGAAAGTTAAAAAAGATTTATTACAAGCTTTTTATTTTATTTTTGTTTCACCTGTCTATTTATCCAATTTTACGGGTTAAATTTGACCCAGTTCCAGCGGTCGGATTGACTTGAAATTTGGTACGGACATGTGGACACAAGCAAACACACTCAACAAAAAGTACAGTCAGAAAGAAACGGTTGTTTTACGTTACTTATATTGTATTAAGTAACATTATTACTCTTTCATTGCCCTCCCAATCTTAAAAGAAGCGTGACCAGCAGTGAGATGTACATAGACTGGAGATGACATTTTTCTATGCGACAAGGGAGGCCAACGAGCAAGTGAGTCACCTGATAGTAAGTGATCACCACTGCTCATAGACACCCACAAACCCGAGGGGTTTGCAGATGCGCTGCCAACCTAGAGAGCTAAAATGAAATGCCTCTTGTGGCCGTAATTACACCGGCTGTCTTAGTCTCCACACCGGAACACAACAACTGCTTAGCGGTAGGATTAGCGAGTAAGATGGTGTTAGGGATCCGGACGGACCTCGCACAAGGTCCTACCACACGCATGGCATGTTGTCACGTTATATCAGTACTAAAACAGCTTTGTTGAGTTATACAAGTAGGTATCTACTCAAAGTGTCCGCCACAAGAAACTTCAGGTTTGTCCCCATACAGTCAACCAACTTGAATCCGAGGCCACTATAGAACCATGTTATAGTGAATCAACTGTTTGTCTTCTACGACAGTGGTCATTGAATGACTTACTTGTAGTTGTTTTCCTGTGTTTTTGTGATAGTCATGGTTGTCGAATAAAGTTTTTAACTTTCTATCTATCTATTCAATGATCACATTTTGGCACTCGCGACCGATAACAGTAAATGGAAAAGGAGTTTGTTAGTGCTACCATATTGACAATTTATTTATTGGCAATGGGAATTAAAACTTCTTAAGAGTTTGGGGTATTAGCTCCTAAGGTTTATGGGTGTTATTATGTTGTAATTTTCAAGTTTTTTTTATAATTTGTTTGAACAGAATCGGTGACGGGAATTATAAATTTTATTTTATTTATAATAGTCACTACCTAGTCTGTCAAAGTTACGTTTTCATTCATATTGTGATCGGGAATTCGATAATCCTTTGGCCTGCAATGACATCGTAATTATCTAGTAGGTCTATTAACAGTGACAATGTTCTATAGCGGTCTAGAAGTCAAATTGGCTGACTGTACAAAGGCATACAGGTATAAATCACGGTAGCCCTTCACAACAACAACAATGATTTAGCATATTTAATCAATACCTAAACTATTCCCATCTCAACGAGCTTTACTTAAGAGAGTCCTTGGTAACTAAGGGCTTATAATCCCGCCCTGCCCTCGACTTAATATGTAGGGACAGGCCATTGTATGAGGTGTTACGTACATTCACCCTCTCGCTAGATTACGTACCTAGCAAGATTAACGGTAATTTTGGAAATTCCGTCTTAACTTTGGGCCCGGTAAATCAATTTTCAAAGTAACTGGCCCTATTTTGTAGTGTTGTGCCCGGGAATGTAATAAAGTTTTAACTACGCAGGTAATTAATTACTGGAGCTATTTCGAGATTTCATTGTTGCTCAAATTTTCATTACCGGCACAGTGTTTTCGATTATACTTCGTTAATGAGTTTCATGTTATTTTTCATCTGCCGACAAGCGGGTGGAGGATGGATGCAAATGGCAATGGATCGTCAGGCGTGAAGAAATGGAGAGGAGGCCTATGTCCGAAGACGGACGAACTAAGGGCTGCTATGGATGGGATGGATTATTTTTCATCACACTTGTACCTAACAATAGGGTCATACCCTATTGTTATGCCCTAGATAAAACCTTCAGACCTTTTCTCCTACGGTCCTACGAAAGTCTGACCGGTAGAGATCCCGTTAAGGCATAAGTCCGCCTTTTTATTCGAATTTGATTGTCTGTAGCTTGTTTTTCTTTCTACTGCTTTTTGTACAGTAGAGTGTTAACTTTTCACTTAGTTCAGAAAGACCTCAGCCTCTGACCTCGGGTTTATACTAAAGCCTCGTTCGTAATCTCTCACTGATCGCCTTTTAAAGACAATTTTACTTGACATTCTATTTAATTAATTTACGAATTTAGAGTAGGTACTAACTCTATATGTAAGCTTATTAATACTCTGAAAACCTTACTATGCCGACATTAAACTGTTGTGTTACGAGCCAGATGACATTTACCGTCCTTCATATATTAGGTACAGTTAAGGTTTATTCACCTAACTGAATATGTAGTATAAATACCACAAGGGTAAAACTGTACCTACCCTAATTTGATTTACGATAATGTGACGTACGAATTATGTTCAAATATTTAAAAGGTTTAGTAACAACGTCAATTTTACGTGATAGAGATTCTAAATACGCTCATGGACGGGCGCTGTTCTAAAAGTCATACAAATTCCTCGATAACGTTCCTAATTAGATTGCTTTTTTTTATACACTATAGGATAGGCTTGCGTTTAACCACAACCACGCCTGATGGTCTACGACGAAGCAAGCTTTACGTTACGCAGGGTGCGAATATTCATACTCGGACCTCAGATCTCAGATGTTAACAACTGTCTCACATCTCATCTTCAAGGCACCTCTTGGCAAATTCCTCTATCCACTACATCAATTCGAATCAGATAAACCACCAGCTGTATCAGCCTACATTCATGGGTTACAAATGCGTGCGACTATCGGCAACGCACGTTTATCCCATTCAAAGAGATATATCAGCACTAAGCATGCAAAAGGCAAGGGGCGTGGACTCGATTTGGACCCAAAGCGTAAATAGGACCCTATTAAGCGACGGGTCCAAACTGAACAGTCAGGGTTTTGGAAATAAAACGCTATAGATGTGCTAGGGGCTAGGACAGAAGTAGGATCAGTAATCACCGCATCCTTACTAGATTGGTGGATGTTTAATTTGAATTGGCAGTGAAACTTCGTCATGCGGAAAATAGGGATTTTGTTTTTTTCTTGACAGTATTTTTGGCTTAGTAAGTAAACATAGGCACCTTGAAAACCTTCCTGTTTATAACCACAACTTAAAAAAGACGAAATACCTCAGATATTTTAATTTTAAAGTCTCGTATCCAAAAGACGCCTGATTTAATCAATTATCCGCTTTAGTTGTTTGATTTATTGTAATAAAACTTTAAATTTGAGTCTGTTAACAGAGTAAGAATTCACCGCATCAAAATACACATACAGATGAACTAATTTCATTACAATTTCATGTTCAAATTTTAGTCTGTTTACAAAAAAATATTTTGCGACACACAACACACATTAGTAAATGAATTACCAAATTGCGTCATGAAACGAGGTCATAAAATCTTGTCACAATCGTACCTAATTTAAAGCCCTGAAGATTACTAATCGCTACAAATATTTGCATTTAAGTGCTTTGTAATGAATGCCATTTAGAATCGAAATTCGAATCCTGACTCCAGAAGAGGATTGTGATTAAGAAAATTCTCATTTCAATTGAAATTTAACCGTCCTCCGGGATGCTAAGAACATCGATTTATTTACTTTGCTCGTTTTGTAGAGAATATTGCCACTTGAACGGGGATGGAGCTGTAGGAACGAAGCCATTGGCCGTTAGCTACACAAGTAGTATCCTTACTAAACTTTAAGTACAACCATAGGTATCTAAGTATAAACTGGTACGGCCATTATTTTCAAAAGGCAGAAAGGTAATCCGAATGAGAAGTAGCTGAACACTTACAAACTAGTACTCTGTTGCAGTAACCAAATAAACTACCTTGAAGATTGCAATGTGTCATGTTAGTGAAAGTGATAGGACCTTGCAGGTGGAAGGATCTTGTAAGAGGTCCGTCCGGATCGCTACCACCATTTTACTGGTTAATGTTACCGCTAAGCAGCAGTGCTTGCACTGTTGTGTTCCGGTGTGGAGAGTAAGACAGTCGGTGTAAGTACGGGCACAAGTGGCATTTTAGCTCTCTAAGTTGGCAACGCATCTGCAAACCCCCGGGGTGTGGGTGTCTATGGGCAGTGGTGATCACTTACTCGTTTGCCTTCCTTGTCGTATAAAAAAAAGTGACAAAGTACTATAATGTGTTCAGCAATTTCTGAGGCTCACTGAGGTTCTATATATTGACTGCATCCATTGATACATTTATAGTGATAGGTGATATAGGATTTAATTTGATGATCCCAATCCCAACCCAATCTAATAATCCAACTTAACAAAAATATACATTTGTTATCCCCTTTCTTTCAATACTTAGACTTAGTATCAAGAATACAATTTCGGTGGCAAAATAAAGTAAACATGATTCCATTACGATTTTTTTTATCTTCAGTTAATTTTATTTCGCAAATAACCAGTCCAAATATCACTCAGACTATCAGTTAAATGTCAAGGACTAGAGCATTTGGCGTAGTGTGCAGTCGCATCAAACTAATTTCATTATCTTACATCATGTTCACAGTCCATAAACTGTAATATATCGCTTCCTAGCGTAGGTATGAAACAGTACACACGGTACTAAAAGTATTAAAAGTTTATTCGCTGTATAGTTACTTTGTTGTTTTTCCGATATGTTACCTAAATTGATAATTTAACCCTTCTTGGGCAGTCGGGTAAAAAGCAAGGATTTTTTATATTTCAATTGCCACATTTAAAAATTAAGCACACTCCTACACATCTGCGAAGCATTTCAATGCTGTGTGTGAAATTCCCAATCCGCACTGGGTCTGTGTGGGAAATACAGCTCAAGCCTGAGAAGGACTTCTCCTGAGAAGAGGCCTGTGCCCAGCAGTTGGACGTAAAAAAGGCTGGGGGTGATAAAAAATAAAGCAATGTAAGTTTTATACTTATTCCCCAGTAGCGCAATTCACATTTCTAAATTACTAGCAGTATAAATGCCTAAGAAATGCCTAAGTATACATTTTGGCAAAAAAAAACCCAATTACTTATATGTATTAAGCCGTTTATAAAATCGAAAGTTAAAGAAAAAAAATATTGATTCAGGCGTTACTCTGCGGAGGTCCATATTTATGAACTAAAAAACAATTACTTTGCTCACCCGCGACCACTAATGACAAATAGTTATATCTGTGCGGCAAATGTATGTTTCCATGCAACACCTCCGCCTCCACTGCTACACGAATCAACACATGCCACACAGACCCAACTATCACCACCACCACTATACTAAACGCTGACGCGTTTCGGCACTCTCCACAAGGCCATTTACGAAGCACAACAACAACCGCTCAACATGCCACTACTTCCACTACCGTGGTAACGCGTCAGCGTTTAGTATAGTGGTGGTGGTGATAGTTGGGTCTGTGAGGCATGTGTTGATTCGTGTAGCAGTGGAAGCGGAGGTGTTGCATGGAAACATACATTTGCCGCACAGATATAACTATTTGTCATTAGTGGTCGCGGGTGAGCAAAGTAATTGTTTTTTAGTTTTTAAAGAAAAAACGTAAACCTAAATAAGGAATAGGATGAAAAAATAATGGAATTGACTCCTGACCTTTTGTTATTGACCGATTACAATTTATTCTCAAGGAAGTTATAAGGCATCAATCAAAACAAGCCGTTTTCGCCTCAATATTCAGGGGAAGATTCAGACTAAATGTAATCGGGTAAGACATGAAATAAGAAATATTCCTGCCGAGAGAAGAGTAAATTAAGTTAAGGCGCGACTTTGACAAAGTTCGGAGCCACCGAGGGCAAATTTTAAACGGGCTGCCTTCATGCTTTGTGAAATGCCCCCATTATTTCTCTGGCTACGCTAATTTTATTTTGAAGGATTTTTAAATTTAATAAAAAAGTCAATGAAAAGCGTTTTGCTTCCAACGTTTTGGTGATTTGTTGGCGTTTGAACCTTCCACTTATCAATAGCATAATCAGAGGTGCCATTCAGTCTCGATTTTGTAATAAGGAAAATGCTGCATTATTAAAGATGGATTAGGAAATTCATAAGTATAAGTAGGAAAGTCAACAACAAATTAAAAAATAAATCGTATAGAATGTAAACGTGAAAATATTTGAACGCAGTTTGAACTGTAGAAAAACATTTTCATTATAATTACAATATAACCATGATTATAATAATAACAATAATAATAAATTCATTTAATTCGAGTAACCTTTACATGACTCATATTTCGTTAGTAACAATAAAATTAAGGGTCATTACAAACTGTCTGTAGTCCGACTGCAATGTAACAACAAACTGCAGACTGCTGATAAATTTCGATCGCAGGAAGTGTGCGATTTTGTTGGCTGCAATGGATAATGAATAGTGTAAGGAATGAAAACTCAGATTCCGCCATAATGCATTTTTTTTCATCTCGTTCTTACTTATTAAAAACCCTATTTCTATCTATTTCATCCATGACTATTTTGCATCCCGCTCGTCCATCAGTATATCTCTCATTCTGTCTCTTTCACGCATTACGTTTCGTTCCACCTTACATGCCCTCTGAAATGTATATAAACAAACCAGTTTGTTTATTTATATATTTCATCAAAACAATCTCACCCTTACATGTTCTCGGACACTAGGTACATTATATAAATATTTACTGCCTTAACAGCATTATACAACCACCAAAAGTTTAACTTTAGAGTATTTAACAAACTAAACAGTCTTACTGTTATCACAAAATACTTGACATGAATTTGAAACGGACCTTTATCTTTTAATCGATATGTATATGTCTTAATACTGATGAATAAACTTAACAAATGAAAACTTGACTGTTCTAACTTCAGGTCAACTATACCTTATGTCTACCTACTTGTGAATACAAACTTAGTGTTCAATATGAGAACTCCCTTGCATAGTTATTACTATATATTTAGAAATTTTAAGTTTTACATGCTACACTTCATGTTATTAAAAAATAGTGTTCCTGAAAGTATACTATTTAAAAAAAATAAACAACTGTTTTATTTATTTTTAACCCTGTAAATTAATTTATACTGATTGTTATTTATTACTACTTACACAATGGACTTTTTACCTTGCCAAGTTTTAAATTTAGTTCTATACAGAAAATAAGGAAATACATTTAACTGTTTAGGTATTTCACTTATTTTTTTATCTTACACATATTTATTTTTTAATTAATTTACTAACTATTGTATTTCACATAGGTACTATACAGTCTGTAATGTAATGAATGATGTTCTGTTTTTATGACTAAAAGAGGCTGTAAAGATAACATGTATCAATTACTTTAGCAATAGTTTCAGTTAAATTATTGCTAGTAATTATCAAATTAATACTACAAAAATTGTTTGTTTAACTGAAGGTAAATAATAATTCTACTGAAAAGAAACATCAATAATATGACTTTTACTTTGTTAACTTGAAAAAAAATTTATTACCAGTTTTACATTGAGTTGTTATTTGTATAAGTCATGTTAGGTATATAACTAATTAATTGGGATTACAATTAGTCCATGAAATTGGTACCCTGGTATGACGGCCTCTCGACGTCACGAATGGTTTGTATAGAGCAGGTACATCGGCTACTCCTTGGCTGAACTCGCTGGGCTGCTCATTTGTGATGTGGTCATCAGTAATGTAATCGTCAGTGATGTGGTCATCAGTGATGTGGTCGTCAGTGGATTGATCATCTTGGGAAGTACAGTTTGTATATAGTGGGCTATCTGAAAATAGATCGAGGTTATGTGGTGTTTGTAATGGTTTTAAAAATTGAACATTAACAATTTTTTTGCTGTTGGGTTTCTTCACATCTTCCAGTTCATAGCATACAGATCCAACTTTTTTCATAATTTTATATGGTCCTTTAAATCTTGGTGTCAGTTTTGTGTCTGTGGGTTTATACCATTCATATAAAACATAACTGCCTTCTTTGAAATCATGTTGAAGTCTTCTCAAATCAAAGTTTCTCTTGTTGATTAAGTGTACATTTTCTATGTTAGATATTGCAGTTTTTCTTGCTTCTGTCAATATGTGTAGTTGATGGCATCTGTCATTATTGTCTTCAAATATAGTCCCCAAATGTATTTCACTGGGAGGAATTCTGGGATGGTAACCAAACATTAGGTAGAATGGCGAATGACCTGTGGTTTTCTGTCTGGATGTGTTAACAGCTAAAATAGCTTTCGATAATAATTTATCCCAATCTGTTGTGTGGCTCATTGCGAACTTCGTTAATGTTGATAAAATAATGGCATTTGCCCTCTCCACAAGGCCATTACTCTGAGGCGTAAAGGAGGTGGTAGGTATATGTTCGATACCATACTTTGCAAAACATTTCTGTGTTAAGTGGCTTGTGAAACAAGGAGCACTGTCTGATATGTACGTAAGAGGTGGTCCATAGACATATATTATCTCATTTTCTAATGCGTCTACTACACTTTGAGCTGTCAATGTACATGTGGGTTTTGCAAATATGTACCTGGTGGTGTGGTCTATGTGTACAAATATGTAAGTGTTACCTGAATCTGTCAGTGGTAACGCCACTATATGGTCAGACGAAATTACTTGCATAGGTGTGTTGGGTAGAGGTCGTTGGCCCATTTCTCCATACGCCAACTTGGTGCGTCCGTTGATTCTAGCGCAGGTGATGCATGCTGACGTGTATGCTTTGACATCTCGTCGTAGTGTTCTCCACCAATACTTGCTCCTTATTTTGCTGATAGTGGTGCTACAGTCCATGTGACCACTGTCGTCATGTGCTATTTTAATAATTGAAGCCCTGAGAGTCTGTGGAACAACAATTTTTTGTTTATTAGTCAATTCTTAGTTATCTATGTGCAGTAAAATGCCCTCTGACAATTTACATGTTTCATTTATTTGTTTTAAAAGTTGTGAAGTTGCTTCTTTTGCCAATTTTGCCTTTATCTGTAGAATGAATGGGTCTCTGTCTTGTGCTAATTTTAATCTTTCAGTGTTTGTGCTCACAACTATTAAACAAACTTCATTCAATGGGTAACGGGATAGATGGTCTGCAATTACATTTTCTTAGCCTGGTCTGTGTACCGGTTTGAAATTGAATGGGGCCAAATCTATAACATATCTGGCACATTTTCTATTAAGTTTCGCTTTATTGATTATGTACGCAGTTGAATAGCTGTCAGTTACTAATGTGAATTCTGTGCCAAGTAAATAAATGCGAAATTTATTCACAACTGCCCAATGCACAGCGGTGACTTTAAGCTCATTAATGTGGTACCTCGTTTCTGCATCTTTGAGACATCTGCTCGCGTACTCTATGACCTTTTTTTCTACTTCTTGAACTTGTAATAAACAAGCACCCATGCCCTGGTAGCTCTGCTATCAGTCTCCACAGTGGTTTCTGCATTTTGTTGAAAGTTTGCTAGTACTGGAGCGGTAGTGACAAGTTTCTTTAGTGATTCAAAAGCTGTTTGTTGTTCATCTGTAAGAGTAATCGGTTTATTTTTCACATTTTCTTGAATTTTGCCATCTTTTTGTGATTTATCTTTTTTCGGCAGGTTCTGTAAAGGCTGTGCCATCATGGCATAATTTTGTATGAATTTCCTGAATGTTCCAGTGAACCCAAGGAATGAACGAAGTTCCGTTAACGTTGACAATGTTTGATATTGATCTACTGCAGAGGTACGTTTGGGATCAGGTCTCTCTTGCTTGTGTCCTACTATTTTTCCAAACAGTGGTATCTCAGTGTCAATAAATATGCATTTCTCCTTATTGAGTTTTAAATTCTTTTGTTTTGTTAAATCAAATACCTTTTTAAGTGTGTGGATATGGTCTTCTATGTTGTTTGCGCCTCCTGAGATGTCATCAAAATAAGCTCTGACTCCATTATCATATAAACTTCCATATGTTGATTTAATTACTTTGGACATCATTGATGGGCCTCCGACCAAGCCAAACATGACACGCATAAACTAGACATGATAATCCTGTGTCACAACGTCTGTTTTGAAGATGTCTTGCTCTCTAATGTATATATTATGATAAGTACTCTTATATAAGGACCTGACTACTGTAATAAATCGAGAGTTTGGGAACATTTTCAAACTTAAGACCGTCAAGAAAAATGGTAAGAAGGTAAGGTTCAGTGACTGGGCCACGGTCGGGATTCACAGGAGTAGGACTAAACTTTACGAACTATATGAAATGAAAAGCTACAATAACGACCCCACATTTAGAGACTATGTTAAAAGATATTCGAAACTATTTAAAAAAGTTTGTGTGGCCGCCAAAGCGAAATATCTTAGTAATAAAGTTAAATCCGCTGATAATAAAGTAAAAGCAGTATGGAACGTAATAAATTCAGAGACAGGTAAATCAAAGCCCCATAATAGCCAATATAAGTTAAAGATAGATGAAAGAATAGTAACTTCAGATTTAGAAGTGGCGAGTGCTTTTGAGGATTTTTTCTCTAATATAGCTATAGATACAACTCGTGACTTAAAGTCATCCACTGCGCTGGCTGGCTCATACTTAAATGTGATTCAAAAGGATAGTAACTTGAAATTTGATTTTAAACACAAACTCGGTAGAGATTATAAAAACATTTAAATCTTTTAAAATTAAGAACACAGAGGATCTTTGGGGTATTTCAGTTAAAGTAATGCAATCTGTCATCCATATTGTGGCACCATATCTGGCCGTCGTGTTTAACAACTGCGTCGATGAGTGTGTGTTCCCTGACTTAATGAAGTACAGTAAAGTTATTCCTTTATTCAAAGCTGGCAGCTCATCTGAGCCTGGTAACTTTCGACCGGTTTCCGTGCTTCCTGTACTAAGTAAAGTGTTTGAGAAAATTATGCTAAATCAATTGCTTCATCACTTCAATATTAATGAACTATTTCATAGTCAGCAATTTGGGTTTACGAAGGGCCGCTCGACTTCGGATGCGGCTGCAAATCTCATGAAGCACATTTATGACGCATGGGAACAATCGCAAGATGCAATAGGAATATTTTACGACCTCTCCAAGGTATTTTATTGCGTGGAACACGAGACGCTTATCCGCAAACTTGAACACTACGGACTCACAACTAATGCACTGAACTTTGTTATGTCCTATCTCAGTCAGAGAATCCAGAAAGTAGACATACAAAGAGTGCAGTCATGTGGATCACCGGTGAAGCTTGGAGTACCACAGGGCTCTAGTTTGGGTCCGATTCTCTTCTTGGTGTACATAAATGACTTGCCCCAGCTGCTAGAACACAAATGTGACATAGTACTGTTCGCTGATGATACCTCTCTCATTTTTAAAGTCAACAGGCAACAGGAAGATCAAAATCACATCAATGAGACCCTAAGAGATGTGCTGAAATGGCTTACTGCAAACAATTTACTATTGAATGCAGCTAAAACGGAATGTATAAAATTTTCGTTGCCTAATGTAAGACAGGTTGACACTACTATCAGATTAAATGGAGAGAAGCTGAACCTCGTGGATGAGACTGTTTTTCTCGGGCTTACCTTAGATCGCAATTTGCAATGGAGCCCACACCTATCTGGTCTTGCTGGTAGATTGAGCTCTGCCGCTTATGCTGTACGAAGAATCCGGCAATTCACCAATGTAGAAACGGCGCGGTTAGTTTACTTCAGTTATTTTCACAGCATTATGTCTTATGGCATCCTAATTTGGGGCAAGGCGGCCGACATAGAGACAATCTTTATCCTGCAGAAGATTGCGGTCCGGTCTATTTACAATCTTGGCTTCCGAGATTCACTTAGAGAACGCTTTAAAGAAATCGACATCCTTACAGTAGCTTCTCAGTATATATATGATGTAATATTGTTTGTATACACACAAGAACATCAAATCTTTCAAGAAAGTGTCGGATGTGCATGGTTTCAACACTCGGAATAAGCATAAACTTGCCTTCCCTAAATTTCGTCTACGAAAAGTCAGTAAATCTTTTTTGGGAAATTGCGTGAGGTTCTACAATAAAGTGCCTGTAGATGCATGGGAATTTCCTCACAATTCATTTAAAAGATATATAAAGACCGCTCTCTTGAAAAAAGCATACTACAAAGTGGATGAATACTTATGTGATGGCACCACCTGGCCAAGGCTGAAAACAGAAGATTATTAGGACATCAATGTGACTTGGCTGCGTCCCGAAGATATTCGTGTGTTCGGCTCTGTTGCCGTTGTCCGCTGCGAACTAATTGTAATACAATTGACATAAATAATGTTTTATTTATTTGACATGATGACATGAAATGTATATTTCATAAATTTTTGTTATTTGACATTTGGAGACCATATACATCTCCAGTTTATGTATATGTATTATTATACTTATTATTTAACCGTGGAGGCGTTTTACACCTCTGCTGATTTTAAATTTAGTTTAAATTGACCCTAGAGACTATACATCTCTAAGCCATTTCGATTAAGTATTATATTATAATATTAATTCTGGGACCCTATACATCCCTTTGTAATTTAAATTTTCACAGATATTTGACCTGGAGACCCTATACATCTCTTGCTCAATTAAAACGTGCCAGTAAAGTAAAGTGTTCTGGTTTTGCTGTTCTAATAATTACTTTTTACACTTGTTTCTAAAATGCGGTATTTTTTTTTTCTCTCTTAATCTTTTAATGACAGAGTGAAGTTTCTTTGTGTAATTTGTCTGTGGTTACGTATTGTAAGAGCTAATGTAACTTGTTTTTAGAAAAAATTACTTTGTGTCAAGTTTCTTGCGGCGCTTTCTTCTTGGCAATCATGGTCTTTCCGAAAGCGCTGGTAGACTAAAAAAAAAAGACGTGTAAAAGAGCATTCAACTGCCTATTTGCTGAATAAAATTTTGAATATGAATTTGAATTTGAATTTGCATGCTATATATCTAATTTGAATTTATACACAAACTGTGATACTGTCGTAATAATATCATCCATGCGCTCAATGGGTTGTGCGTCCAAGATTGTGACTGGATTGATGGTCCTAGAGTAATCAACAACTGGTCTGTATGGTGTTGTTTCATGAAACGGCTGTTGTACGACGAACATCGGTGCAGCATATGGTGACGTCGACAATCTGCATATCTTCTGCTCCATCCATTTTTCTATAATTTGTTTCAGAAATAAGCGTTCAGGCTCAGGCAATCTATAAGGCTTGCAGCTAACAGGCTTTTCTTTTATTAAATTAATTTCGAGCTCAAAGTCGGGAAACTTTCCTATGTCATTATCGTCATGTTTAAAAATATCTTCATATTGTGAAACCAAATAAAAAACTTTTTCTTTATCAGCAAGTGAAATCTCTTTTACAGGAACATTCGTGTTCATGCAGCAGGTAATAGATGCACCTTCATTTTGACTAACCGGAAAGCATTCTGTGTGAGTAGGCGTTATTATGCATATCTTACCATCTGGTTCGTGAATAACACGGGCATATACAGCAAATTGCCAATCTTTTCCTATAATCATCGGCACAGGCAGGTTATCACAGACAGCTATTTTAGGCATTACATAATATTTTTTTCCTATTTCGACCCTCGCAGACAGCCATCCAATAGGTGTTAGTATATTTCCAGCTACTCGATAGTCTCCTTTGTCCCATGGGTAGATCTGTGTATCTTGTGGTAAAGCGTTCTTGTCAATTAATGTAATGACAGAACCGGAATCTGGAAGCGCATTCATTGTTAATGACCCATTTATTTTAGCAGGTATCAACGTTACATTGGGCGATTCACTCTGTATACAACCGACATGTTTTTTATTTACATTATATTTCTTTTCAAAATTTGAGCTTGTTGTTGGTTGTTGTTCATTATGTTTATGATTAATAGCTTTATGAACTTGGTTGTTGACCTTAGAAATTGGTTCAGTTATAGGTAGGCTATTTCTTGGCATTTTACATTCATATGAAACATGACCTATTTGTAGACAACGATAACATACTTGTTCTTCCTTATTGTCAGTTTGAGGATTAAATTTGGGAATAAATTTATTGTATTTTTGTTGATCCACGTTACTACTGTAAGCAATCGAGCTTGTACTTACATGTTCAGTTCTGTTAAACTTGTCTCTTGGCATAACTTTCCTTATATTGTCTAACGCAGCAGCATGTGTCAGCAGCTCCTCCACGCTAGAACAACAGTGCGAAGCTAATTGTATAGACCAGCGGTTGTCTCCTATTCCTTCTAGAATCAAGGAAACTTTGTCTGCATCTGGAATGGTACAAGGTGATTTAGCAAAAATAGCATTTTTGTTATAAATATACTCCATCAGTGTTTCTGTAGGCCGCAATGTTCTCCTTGCTTGGTATGAAATAAACTCTGCAAATGACATTTTGAAAGAAAATCTGTCACACAATTTTTGTTTCCATTTCTGCCAACTATCAATGTTTTTGCCTATTGCTTTATTCCAATCACTGGCAGGTCCCCTAAGCCTCATTGCCGCGTTAACCAACATTAAACTATCAGACCAATTAGCCAGACTAGAAATTCTTTCGACTTGATGAACCCAATCGAAGGCGTTCTCTGTTCTATTACCACCAAATAATGGGATAGCTTGGCTGGTATCAGACGTCGAAAATACTTGGATTTTTGGTTGGACAGGGTTGGTCATTTGTTGTAATATAATTGATTGCGTCTGTAAAAAATTTAAAAGTGTGGCATTATCTACATTACCTGATGTTTGTGTTGTTACCTCATCCCGTTTCATATTTTCGATTTGTAGTTGTAAATTTTTCAATTCAAATTGTTCTGATACCCTCTTAGTGCGATCTCTTTTATAATGCTCCAAGATGCCGTTTTCGTGTTTCATAATATTGTCCGCGTGCAATCTGCTAATTAATTCTTGCTTATTACCGTGTACAGGCGGATATCTTGACTTCAATTCCTCTTTCAAATTCACAACCGTGAACTCTTCGAGATCGGTTTTGTTCGTACTGTCCATGCTGAAAATTCCTAATTCGAAAATACTCGCGAAATAATACGTATTTCACTTTACTTTTAATAGGTATGTATTGTATACTCAATAAACTCTCTGATTTTACTATTAAATTTTCAGATAACTCTGGATTACTAATTTGTTCGATTAATTGCCGCAGCGCCATGTAAGGAATGAAAACTTAGATTCCGCCATAATGCATTTATTTTCATCTCGTTCTTACTTACTAAAAACCCTATTTCTATCTCTTTCATCCATGACTATCTTGCATCCCGCTCGTCCATCAGTATATCTCCCATTCTGTCTCTTTCACGCATTACGTTTCGTTCCACCTTACAATAGACAGTCAGCAGTTGGCAGTTGAATAACAGTCGCAACGCAGATCATCTGTAATGATGACTCTTGTACTTGATGACTTTATTGTATGTGTCAGGGTGCGGCAAGATTTAACTCCAGGACAGTGTCTTGTTCGTGTAAAACGCATTACGCTTTTGCAAAATTAGTTAAATTTTTACAAGGTTTTATGTCACCTGTTTGTATGTTACCATTTTTAGACCACTTCTTGGTATCCAATTGAGCTGAAATTTGGCATTATAGTTGTGTAAGTCTCGAGACAATACTTAGCTATTATAATTTAGTAGTGAAATTCAATAGCAAATTATAGAGACAGATATTAGAGAGAACTCTTAATTTTTCAATAGCGTTGAATTGTTTGGTACGAATAATGTAAGCCAAAAAAAAACAGTTCAAAAAAGTGTCATAGTTTTATTTCACAAAAAGGTACAGTCGGCTATATAAAGCTTGGATTAAAAAATATGTTTCAAAAGAAGACTTATTTACGAACACATTTTTTACTAAGGTGCCTACACGAGAATAGCACCTGTAAGTGCCTATTAACTACAATAGTATATGCATGCACTATGTGTAACTATCCCCACAAACACGATAACACATACCCTTAAACTTTTTTTTCCTTTTAAAATATCCCAGCATAGGACGCAGCTCAGCGCATTCAATGAACACGAACTTCTTATCTCGACACTTATTCATCTTTCTGAATTAAGTTTTACGCCATACATTCTATTGAAGGCACTTGAAGCATTTTCCTTCCATAAATTACCCTTTCCCATTACCATGTCGCTTACATTTAAAAATCCATCACACCAAGTGGCAAGTCACGGACAACTCATTTATATGACGTCAAAAGGAATGACACCACATTTATGGGGATTCATAATAAAATTACACGAATGTATTAAAAATATTCCAAAGCCTTTTTAAAGGTATTACGCTGAAATCTGATAGGATAGTTTACAGACACATAATTGAAATGATGGATGGTAGTTAAATTACGTTTAGAACCTTCGAAATAAACACAGACCTATATTTGCGAATACTTCGCTATGCCTACCAAATTCAGAAGTTGATAAAACCAATTACACAAAATATTTACCTACTTACGTAATAATTATATTCACGGTTCCTCTCGTACACAATACAGCAATTCATTTCAGCGTATTTGTTTCCGAATGACTTAAGTAATTGAGCGATCGCCTAAAGCGAACAATAATAAAGAATATTATAACAATAAACAATCCCAAACATGGAGGGCTTAATTTTTATGCATAAATTTGTAATTCAATTAAATTTTCGAAATTGACGTCCAACTGCGTCTCATACATATTCAACAATACATAATTAGATTAAAACTTTCGCCTGATCACGTACTTGAAACTGCCCTAATTCCTTAGAAATTAACGTGAACAAAGTCCTAAGCAAACTTCTTAATTACTTGTCAAGTGAAATAAATTATTCAAAACAATTACTAGATTAAACAACAGCGAACAAAATACGAGTGAGGACGTATTTTGTAATAATTACCGAGGCAAGGATTAGGAATGCGTTCGAAAGGAAATGAATCCTAATTACAAGGGAAACGAAAGCTTAATGTAGCGCTGATCTCGGGAAACACAACACTCATTGAATTAAAAGGCTACAAATGAAACAACATGCCAAGTAATTCCTGGTATTCCGATATTTTAATCAAGCTGATGGCTCTCAAGAGGTACTCCAATTATACGGGTTACAACAGCTTTATGATAACCAAAACCGATGCCACTGCTGGATCCCGATTACGCCGATTTCATCACATAATTAAGCACATGTAATTAACGAATTAAATGTGTCAAATACTCACTAGGTCATTGTAGGCAACGCTAGCCACAAAACCAATTACAAAGATGGATTACGCCATTCGCCTATTGAATTCAACCCCAATTTGTGGACCGATATATTTTAATCCCGATTTACGCATGTCGAATGAATGAATCGCCCGAATTTCGAGGTCCGATCTCGATTAATGCCGTCCGATTTGGATGCGTGCGGCGTTAAGTCCGAAGATTTTTGATCGTGTTTTGTTATAACATGAGATCGGGGCGACCGAGATTTAAAGATGTGACTAAATCGTAAGGGCTGTGGTCATTTTAAACACTTTGGGCACAAATAAGAATATTATTATATAATAGCAAAATAACTTAAATTTTAATAGCATAAAAAATATTTTATTCAATAAAAAATATTTTTAGGGTTCCTAACCAATATGGTAAAATTGAACCCTAATGTTGTGACTCGATCTGTCGGTTTGTCCGTTACATCTCGTTATCTCAGGAACATGATTTTTTTACAGCTTTAAGGGACTGCAGGTTTAGATATTTGATAATAATATTAATTTCAGGTTGGTAGCTCCGCGCGTTCCAGAGAAAAAGGGTCTTGACAGACAGACAGACAGAGAGACAGACGGACAACAAAGTGGTCCCTTTTGAGGTACAGTGGGCTACCCCCCCCCCCCCCCCATAGTTCAACCCTTATCAATAGTTCGCAGTTAAGTTGATAAAAATAAGGACTTTCTAAAACCTAAAAATCGCCCGGTTCCGAATGTAATTTTCAGACTTCCAGTGAACAAATTCACTGAAACATTCAACGTTCAACTGAAATATTAAAATTGGTCAAGTTTTAGAAGAGAAAACACGAAAGCCTGTTTTGTCGAGTTTTTAATAGGCTTTTTCAGTTTGCGCTGCAGTTGTCCCTTTTACGATCTCACATCATCATCATCATCATCACCGGCCTTTTTTATCAATTTACTTCCCACGGCTGGCCCAGGCCTCCTCTCAGAATGAAAGGGCTTAGTTCCCTCGCGGGCCCAGTACGTATTGGAAACTTCGCACACACCACTCCGCAGGAGCGTACAGGTTTCCTCACGATGTTTCATTCGCCGAAAAGCTCACAATAAATTATGAACCGTGGTAGTTAGATACTTGAAAATTTCACAGATGATGTATTTCTGTTGCCGCTAAAACAACAAATGCTAAAAACTGAATAAACTAAATATTTAAGTGGGGCTCCCATACAACAGACGTGATTTTGTAGACAATGGCATCTGTGGACGAGTAGTGTAACTAGGCAGCTATCTCATTGTGCTTTACTCCTCTCGCCACCTAGATGGCGCTGTCTATCACTTTGCTTTGTTTTATACATCCCCCCTATACGGAACCCTTCGTGCGCGAGTCCGACTCGCACTTGTCCCGTTCTTTATTCTTGTATTATGTACATTAGCACCAATTTTTGTTTTCGCCCAAACGAAAAACAACTTGGACCATAAAATGGGGGCGGTTGTAAAAATCGCATTAAACTTCAAACCGAAGTGAGCGGCCAATTTCGCTGCGGAACGTTCAAAAATGCAATCTTCCTATTGTCTAATATTACCAATTTGCGGGAAAATCCAAAAGTTTTTGATTCAATGTTATTGTTTCCTGTAGCTCGAGCACAAGTTTTCACAATACCAGTTTATGCAACTGTTACATACCTAATGAGGGTTCTTAAAACACGAGTGTGTTTTTTTATAATAAGATCACACGAGTGTTGTAAAGTCTAATTAGTTGCGTACCTACATTATTGCTTTATCTACAACATTAATATAAGTACTCTAAGATGGGTTTAGAAGCCGAACGCATAAAAAAACCTGTCACGAATTTGACTGCTTATTTTTAAGCTATAGACAAACTTACTGAATTAACGTTTCGAATCCTAGGCCTAATTAAATTGTATTGGTTTTTGAAAATGTTTCGAATTTAAAATTCGTAACGATATCGAATTTAATGCCGTAATGATATTACATTAACCAAAATTTTCATAGGAAAACTGATTGTCGTAATTAAAATGCTGGTCATTTTCTACGGTTTTTGGACGCATTATAGAGGACTTATAGATTAGACTAGATTATACTGTAGATCAAATATTTTACCCAACGCCTGAATCAATCTCTAAAGTTAAAAGAACAGTTCCGATACACAGTCATTTATTTCCCTCATCAAAAATATACTAAGATAGTTCCGAACCAATCAGTGGAAAGTTACACGAAAGTCATTAATAACTTAATTTAGGTACACGATCGTAACAGTTGCCGGCCAATTATTATGCCCGTTACACCGCAAACGCTTTTTATGGCCAATAAAGAACATGTTAATATTCAATACGAAGATTTTATTAGAAAAGTTTTCTCGTTAGTAAGCGCGAAGTTGGCGCTGTGTCGTCGATGCACGGACTTAGCTGACGGCGTGTGAATGTTATTTTATAAGTTGATAGTTTCGAATTAAGGCAATTTGAACTTTTAACTTGGGTCGTTATTCATCTTTTTTATTGCAGTCGTCCTTTTTCGCCTTAGTCTGCAGTTGTACTTAGAAAAAGAGAACCAACCCAGTGTATTGTAGGACGCTATGCAGCCTACATCAATGCAACATGCACGTTACAGTCCTGGCAGTACGTTTAGAGATTATCACAACAGTTAAAAACATGGAGACAAAGAAATCAACTGGCATTGATGAAGTTTCGATCGCTGTAATAAAAGATAACATTGATATATTAGCAGTGCCACTTTCAATCTTTTTTAATAATTGCTATGAGGAAAGTGTTTTCCCAGAACAACTTAAGTTAGCTAAGGTAATACCAGGTTACAAGAAAGGCTCCAAAAGCGACCCACAAAATTACAGACATATATCACTTTTATCAGTCATCTCTAAAATCTTTGAAAAGCTTACTAAATCACGCCTAATTAAACACCTATCAATTAACAAAATCATTAATGAAAGGCAATATGGTTACCAAAAACACAAAGGCACGAGTGATGCAATTGGTAAACTGATTGATGATGTAGTTATTAATTTAAATAATAAGCTGAAGGTAGCGGGATTGTTTTTGGACCTAACATCTGCCTTTGATACCGTTGATCATGATATACTTTTGTACAAACTTAAACATTATGGGGTAAGGGGCAAGATCTTACTGCTTTTGAAATCATACCTAGAGAACAGGAAACAGCTCATAGAGATGAAATCTATAGAAAAGGGTTTTCAGAAAGTTTACCGATCAAAATTAACTAAAATTAAAAAAGGCGTACCACAGGGGTCCATTTTGGGTCCAACACTTTTGTACGTAGAGTTTATTATTTGTTATTGTTTTCTTTTATTACTTAGATTTTAAACCTATTAGTTGATATTTTTTGAATTTCTTAATAATATGTAACCTGTATTTGGATAATTGGCCTGTTTCCAACACAATTATGTTATTGTTATACGGAATAAAAGGATATATTATTATTATTATGGCAAGCTAGACAGATCTGTCCCATTTTAAATTTAGAACACTCCTTGCTCCTGAAGGCAGGTTAATCGGGCTGGGTCCTTGTATGTGATAAGGATAAGTGATAACACATTTTAACATTGTATTACTCTATTATTCATAAACCTGCTTTAACTAAGATGCCGTTAAAGTTCGTTTGTCCTTTTTTGTCACAATGTCATTTCCGTTGTGCAAGTATTTTGAATAACATATTTTTTTTTGAATTCGCAACCTTTTTGGCTGTTGGTGCCTGAATGACACTACGCCTATTGCCCGCACCGCGGGTCAAAAAAATGCTCGGTCTTAACACCCGGATTCGGTTTGCTTTCGTTCGGACGGTCTAACTTTTTTGTTATTATAAACATTTCTGTAATTAGTTTGTAAATATTTCGATGGATTTTGTATAAGTGTAAATAGTGAATAGTGCTGCTCTTTACGATCTAACATTTACGGGCGGTGCGGTGTGACAACATTTATTAAGAAGAACTTTATCACGGACTGTACGCGGATTCTGCGACCAGCTAGTTCAAAAGCCGGCTTTTTGAGGCTTGTGGTTCATAATTTTAGTTAGGTTAGTGCTTGTCTATGAGTAGGTACATCATAAAGGCAACCTCCATGCCAAATTTGAGCCATCTAATTCAGGGTTTCGGCAGTGCATCGTCGGTCAGTCACTCAGTAACGGAAGAGTTTTATAGGGCACGTATTTGAATATCGAAAATTCAAATATCGACAGTCAAAACATCGACGGTCAAAATATCAAAAATCAGAATGTCGAACGATCATAAGGTCGAAATTCAAAATGTCGAAAGTATACATTATCGAATGGTACAATAACAGAATGCTTAAATTTCGAAAGTCTGAATATCGACATATTAAATATCGAAAATTGAAATTTCAAACGATTGTAAGGTCGAAATTCTAAATATCGAAAGTCTGTATTACCGAATGGTACAATAGTCGAATTCTGATATGTCGAAAATCTGAATATCGACCAGTGAAATATCGAAATATTATTACGTCGGCTGTTAAAATATCGAAAGTACCTACCTACTCATTTCGAATGGTTTTCAATTAAGACCAACTGCCAAATCAAAAATACATTTCGAGGTCCCATTTGGCATGTTTTTGACTGTCCGAAATGGATTTAGCATACTAGGCTAAGGCGGGAGCGAAGCAGAGCGTAGCTTCCGCCTTAGACTTCGATGTTAGGTTTTTTTTTTTGTAACAGCCTGGAAAACTTACTACAGATATAAACTGAAAAAATATAAGAAATAATGTTAATACAAATCAATACGAAAAGTAAGTAATGTTTTCCGGGCTGTTACAAAAAAAAGACCTAACACCGAAGGCTAAGGCGGAAGCTACGCTCCGCTTCGCTCCCGCCTTAGCCTTCTGAACCTAACCTATCTGAGTCGCTTCTGCTCAGACTCGTCTTGCTCACTCGCTTCGCTCGCTCGCATATTTTATGTATTTCTCGGTAGTTTGGGCCTTCGGCAATGACGCAATACTAACCTAACCTATTTACCTAGTTTGACCTAACCATACGCAATTCTAACCTAATCCACATTAAAAGTACAAAAAAAAATAAAAATCAAACGATTAGCATTTGGTATAATGACAGTAGATATTAAGATCGTTCGCTATTTCAATTTTCGATTGTAGATATTTTGAAGTTTCGATATTTTAACCGTTCGGTATTTGAGTTTTAGGAATTCCAGACGTCGATAAAATGATAGTAGATATTTAAAACGTTCGATATTTTAATTTTCGATATTTTGACCGACGACTTTTTAACTTAATATTAACTTTCGATATTGAAATACGTGCCCGATTTATACGGGTGGTCTTATACCTTGTGCGAGGTCTGCCCGGGTCCCTACCACCATCTTACACGCTAATCCTGCCGCTATGCAGTGCTTGCACTGTTGTGTTCCGGTATGGAGAGTAAGACAGCCGGTGTTATTTGTTTGTGCCAATACAAGAGGCATTTCATCTTAGTTCCCTAGGTTGGCGGGTGTCTATGGACAGAGTTGATCACATACCATCAGGTGATCATCACCGTGATCATGATGCGTGCAACTGCATCGAAATATCGGGAGCTCATCAAACCTATAAAGTAATCGCGGTCAATATCCCGTTTTCATTATGACTGTGTTGACGACGCGTATACACACACGTACACATTGTCATTTCTTAGATTTAAGTTTGTAGGTAGTTTTAAGGGTGTTAGGTTCAATTTGGCAAATAAATGAGAGTTTGAGAGTAGCGTTAAAGCCCCTACGGTGACAGTGGTACCGTCTTTAGTCGCCTTAGAATTGTGATAGCTGCCGTGCGCGCGCTAACGCTTCCGCCACTCGTATGCTGAAATTCAGTAGTTTTAATGATTTTCCCCAGTGCCTAGTGTATCCTTTACATTATGTCTAATGCAATTAACCGCGAATCATTTAAAACTGTCACATGTATATTATATTGATGTCATTGGCTATACGAGTAGAAAGATGGTTTAATCCTAAACCGTGTTAAAAGCACTGACACCATAAATAGGGTCAACTTACACTAATAATCATTATGCATACAGCATGATCTCATTTGGCTCGCGCCGGGCCGCCTAAAATACCGTGTTTGGCAAATAAGCTAATAGCGTGTTGTCACTAACCGTTGACGTTTATCTAAATTAGTAGGCGAATGGTTATTATTAAAAACCACGACGATAAATCCAAGAGGAGTCCTAATATGTATGTACAACGTGTTACAAAATAACCCGTAAAAAATATAGGGTTAGGGTTTGCATAAATTGTGTGAAAAAAAAATTTTTTTTCGTACAGTGATTCAAATATTGTTAATGGATTCTTTGTAATGGACCATTTAAACTCCTTTTGGCTTTACGGGTATTTTTGTAACACCCTGTACAATGTCGTGTGACCTTAAAATAATAAGCCAGCTGTAGCTCTCACTCCGTATCATTCATTTTGAATGGCACTTAAACCTCTACTTAATACAATAGCACCATCTGTTGGTAGGTAGGTATTAGTTTTTCTTCGAGTTCATAGATGACGCTGTGTTTCTCAAATTTCAAACTGAAACGTAAATATACAAAAATACAAGAAAAATAAATTCTCGAACTGCGCCGCGCTACCAACTGCGCCATCCGAGCAACAATTGGTAGCAGCGAAAAACTCCTATATGTTGACGATTCGTTTACTTCGAATTACTTAGCAAATACTGACCCGCTAGCCGGTCATTCTACGACTTTCAATTTTTTCACATTTCCGGGGCTTAAAATATTCCAGTATTAACTAATGCAGGAAAAAAGAAATCTAATAAATGGCTTATGATCTCTTCTATGTATTGCCATAAACAATTTAATCATTTTGTTTATATCATATTAATAAAAAAATATTAAGTATTGAAATTTTCATTACCGGACCCTGTTCCAATGTGTTAACTTAGATATTAATTGACGTGTACAAAAATTGCGTCTGTAGAACGCCAATAAGAATACATTCCACAATAGCTACATTCATAAGCAATCGATTACGGTTAAATATGAAAACTAAATAATCCTGTAATGCACAGAAAAAACACACGTAAAGTTTGTCACCGTAAAAAAAACATTTCCGTGCTCGAAACTAAACGTTTTGAGAATAGCATCAAAATTCTTTGATCTGGCTACCAAACGCTGGCAGACGCGCACCCAGGATACTGAAGTCCTTAATGCGATGCCAAGACGAACAGACATGCGCCCCGTTTTCCGTGAAACTTATCCCGAAGTCGCTAAACGGGAGATTGTCACAATTTTGAAATCATCGCCGGGTAGCCCTTTTGTTGGTATGTATTGTCTAATGTACTTTATTTACATATTGATGCATTTTGAGAGATTAAATACTATGCAAATCTGTTAATTGTAAATAAAAATGCACTCAAAATGATTGGCTATTCGGCATCATGTACGAAATATTCAATACCAGAACCCTCATTACCGTAGTTTACCGTAGCTCTTTACAGGTCACGGCAATGATGTTAAAATCACGGTAATGAAATTGTTTAAATGTATTATGACTTTTCCATATATTTCATAGAAGTTACTCAAAAAAAAATCGTGGTCATGTGTTCCCAGGGTTGCATAATTTATAATAACTATTTCAGTTAAACATGGGGCGTCCTAAAAGTTCATGCTACGTTTCTATTTGAACTCCGGTCGGGGCAGATGTTTGTATGACGAATATGAATGTTTGTTCTCGGGTCTTGGATGCTTGATATGTCTTGTATATAAGTATGTACTTATCCATATAAGTAGGTATATTTATCCGTTGTCTAGTACCCATAGTACAGGCTTTGCCTAGTTTGGGACTAGGTCAATTGGTTTCAATTGCCCCATGATATTTATTTATTTATATTATTAGTGAATACATTATTAAAGAAAATTAAGGATTGTATGCAATATAGTATAGAACAGGAACTCCAAGATACTTGCGAAGAAAGAAGAAAATGAAATTGTAGGAATCAATCAATGACAGATAATTACCAAAACTCGACGTTAATAAGTGAGCACAGCAAACATTGTATTAAAATTTTAGCTTTTTATTGCGAGTTTAAATCAAAAAACACCAATAGAGGAAGAAAACCAAGTAGAGCATTACTCTGATATTACAAAAAGAAGAAGTAAACAATAATAAGACAGCGTAAGGTATAGGTAGGAAGAAAGAATAAAATAATTAGAATTTGGTAGAAAGGTCAAACAAAATTGATTGCAAGAGGAAGTACTGTAGATTAATCAAGATGAGTACGTACATTTTGTAATAATCGTTTGTTAATCCTTACTTCTGTTTTTGTATTTGTGACTGATGAAGAGAATTTTTTGTTTGTTTAAAGATTATTAGAAAATTTTTAACCAACTTGGAAGTTCTATGTTTTACTGTATAAATTTTTGTAATGTATGTTCCCTGATTACTCGAAGACGGCTGGACCTTTGAAAAATATTTTTTTCTTTGAAAGGGTATACTTCATAAGTGGTCCCATTGTCACCAAGTCAGGATCTGATGATGGGATGGGATCCCAGGGAAATCAAGAACCACCCTCAAATTTTACAGGCATGCATTATAATGTTCCATATATTTTCTAAAGCAATTCAATTATTTGTGTCTGGTAGTCATCATCTCATGTTAATGAGGTGATGATGGAAGGTGCAACTCCTTATAACGGTTGCGAGTTGGAGGATAATTCTTTAAATATCAAATAAACATAAAATTATGAAACAATAATAATAATAAGCGCTTCATGAAAAAAACATTTAACAAAAATAAAAACCGCATTAAAAAAACAAACAAATAATCCTCTAAAGTCTAGCACAAGTATGAAGTTGGTATCAAATCACACCTATTTGTGCTAGGCTACAAAAATAATCACTTTAGAATATTAATTTATGTCTTTTTTTAAGACGGTTTTACTTTGTAAGACTTTTAATACATATGTCGTCAATAATAAAGTCATTTATTCGCTATATTGTAGCATTATTTTACTTTTATGCTTGTCTGTGAAAAAAAGTATGAAAAAGTTATCATCGCCGTGGCCTTATTAAGCCTTATATTTCATTACCGTGAAGTGCTTTCATTACCGTAACCTTCCATGTTTTTTGGGACTTGAAAACTTTAACATAAAAGGCAAACAATACGTGCCTTTGCTTGTTTCTTGGGCAACTATTTGGCCGTAATAGATTTTCGTTCTCATTTTGGCAAAAAACGAGATTTAAAATTAAGTGAAAAATAAATTCAAATATTGCAAAGTCGTGGAATGACGCCATCTATGTAAGATCTCTGTACGAGAATTCACATCTTAGTTTGGAACAAATACTGCTCACCAACTAAACGAGAGATGGCGCTAATACACATTTGTCTTATACCAACTCTTTGCATTTTTATTTTTTCGCTATTTTGTTTATTTTATGTTGTTTGTATAACAACGATTATTTAAAATCCGGGAGTTCCCTTGCTTATCGCAATTTTGTGTCGAATAAATATTTACAACTCCTTTTTTTTTCTTTTACCTGTACATAAAACATTATTTAATAGTGAAATTCCGTAGAATCTTAGAATGCACTTCAGTTAAATGCTCGACTCTGAGTGTGGCAGCAAGACTAAAATACGTTGCATTTTATTGAAACTCTGTTCTTGGAAGAAGTATCTTGATCGGATCTATTTCCGGTGCAGATAAAAATTTCAATCGCAGCACTAAACTAGAGTCTAATCTTTGATTAAAACGGCATATTTAAGAACGTTATCTTACAAAAATTATCAATTCCAATACTTTATCTCCGATAACACTATAATCTTTTAATTGTTTATTCATGTACACACTTCTAACGTGCTCATACTTGTTAAATTCTTCGCTTCAAAATGCGGGTTAGTAGCGCATTGTTTGTGTTCATTTGTTTTATTTGGCAAGAAGTGACGTCACAGTGTACGAAGGCCAATATTTGTGTGACGGATGCAACAGACGCTATGTGCAGTCCCGGTCAAACATTGGTGCCCAATTCACACATATTTGGGTGCTGCCCAAGATGCATGGCCAGTACTGGTGAGAAAAAAATTTATTAGTATAATTATCAGTTTGACCTGTGTATGGGTGTATCTGTGTACCTGTCTGTGGCATCATAGCTCCCAAACGGATGGACCAATTTCGATCCGGTTTTATTTTATCAAAAGCCTCATTAATATCGGTTAACCCGTTTTTTAAATATTTTTCTACGTATTTCCACTTTTCTAAGTTGGTTAGGTTATTTTGGTCCGATTGGCTTCAAGTTAAAATCGTGATAACCGCGATGATTATGAATGGAACCATGTATCTTGTCGAAGTTATAGTAGTTACTTTTAAGAAGGATTGCTTATATTTTTGCGATTTTCACACAATATTATGATAAACTGATAAACCTAATGACGTTAAAATAACGTAATAACGTCACGTCTGAGACGTCTAGGTATTTAAATAATACCTTAATTACAAGTATTTAATTCAATATTGCAGGTCCACCAATCGAAGAAGAGGGCTGTAAACCACCGAGCACCTGTTTAGAGGACGGAAAATATGCACCAGTTCAGTGCAAGGGTGACATGTTTACGGGAAGGTAAACAAAACTAACCCTTCAACCCGCCAAATGGATTAGGTTCGTAAGGACTAGATTACATAACGACTCTATAAGCAAAACGTCTTAGTTACATAAGGTCTTGGTAGCTAAATGTCTAATTGTACAAACGTCTTAATAGTAGAATGCCCGGGTTTAAGATTGGACTTAGTTCTATTACGTCTTGTTTGTATAACGCCCTAATATCAAAATGTTGTAATAGCAAAACGACTAGGTAGGCATATCGTCAAACATTAATAACGTCTAAATGGCATAACGACTAGATGGTTGAATGACAAGAAAAACTCAAACGTAGTTTGTGAAGGAACTCTTTGAATACCTAGCCGTTATGCAATCATGACGCTTTGCTACCAAGACCATATGCTATCCAGACACTTTTCCTTATGCGTCGTTTTACAATCAAGACTTATTAATAACTTGGACGTAAACTCTATTAGTCATTTTGCAACTTCGGGTTCATCATGCTATATTATGCTATCGAACAACTAAGACTTTCTACTCACTATGGCATTTTGCAAAAAATACATTGTGCTTACCAAGACCTTATGCAACTAAGACGTTTTGCTTACAGAGTCGTTATGCAATCTAGTCCTTACGAACCTAACCCATCATAATTAAATAAAACTACTTAGTGGCAAATTTCCCAAGAAACTAATCGACAAAAAACTTCTATGCAATTATCGAACCTGCTCACAAAATTTCACGTGAATCGGTTGAGAAATGCGACTTGTAGAGGAGAACAGGCCCCTAGTTCACCAACTTTACAATTGTCAGTTTTCAATGACAATTCGGCGTCAACTGACAATATTGTGACTTAAATTGCTTAATACCTTGACATTCAGTCACATTGAAATAAACAGATCACTCACGTATATACGTACACAATATAATACTACGCCGATGCGTGTGCTCCCAGAGAAAGGACTAATGGGTTACTCCGGAACATGTCAGACTATACTCGACTGCGACTGAGTGATCCGTTTATCTAGTTATATTAATGTTGAAGTTATGGGGGATGTGGGATAAAACAATTTTTAACCCCCGATAAAAAAGAGGGGTGTTATAGTTATAAGTTTGACCTGTGTATCTGTGTATTTGTCTGTGGCATCATAGCTCCCAAACGAATAGACCGATTTCGCTGCGGTTTTTTTTAATCTAAAGGTAGATTATGTGGAGTTGCATACATTATTTTATCTACACACATATCATAAGTCCTCTATAATGCGTTCAGAAACCGTAGAAATGACCAGCATTGCAGTACATAATATGTGTGTAGATAAAGTAATGTATGCAACTCCACATAATTAGGTCTTAAAACACTCATTATGTAGCAGTTGCATAAACTACTATTATCTACATACATGTTATAACTATAATACTCTAAAATGGGTTCAGAATTTTTCAGGATGGGTTCAGGGTTTGACGACCGAATAGCCTAGTGGTTAGAGAACCTGACTATGAAGCTTGAGGTCCCGGGTTCGAATCCCGGTCGGGGCAGATGTTTGTATGATTAATACGAATGTTTGTTCTCGGGTCTTGGATGTTTAATATGTATAATAAGTATGTATTTGTCTATATAAGTATATTTATCCGTTGTCTAGTATTCATAGTACAGGATTTGCCTCGTTTGGAACTAGGTTAATTGGCGTCAATTTGTCCCATGATGTTTATTTATTTAATATTATTATTAATTCGACTGTTTTTTTTAATCATAGACAAACATACCAAGCTGACGTTTCGTAAACTATTTTTTTTTATTGTTATTTATCACATTATTATTTATACATGTCGGACTGAACTCGACTTATGTACGTGAGTGATCCGTTTTATTTCATTATGACTGTAAATTATGTTGGTTTTCAAATTCGAAACTTTTAACGACATTGAACTCGATGTCGTAATGACTATTACTTTACTGCTTCCTGCGGCTGGTGGGGGCTGGCGGCGAGCAGTCGGCGACGTGCTGCAATGCTGGTTATTTTCTACGGTTTCTGAACACATTATGGAGGACTTATGATATATATGTAGATAATAGTAGTTTATGCAACTGCTACATAATGAGGGTCCTTAAAACACGAGTGTGTTTTTATGAATCGAGGCGAAGTTGAGTTTCATAATAGAATCACACGAGTGTTTTAAGGCCTAATTATGTAGCAGTTGCATAAACTACTATTATCTACACATATATCATAAGTCCTCTAAGATGGGTTCAGAAGCCGAAGGCATATATCATACCCATACCTGTCACGAATTCGATTTTAATCATAAAGAAACACACCGAGCTGACGTTTGGTAGACATATTTTTTATTATTGTAAGTTATCACATTATTATTTATACATGTCGGACTGAACTCGACTTATATACGTGAGTGATCCGTTTTATTTCACTATGGTTGTAAATTATGTTGGTTTTCAAATTCGAAACTCTTAACGACATCGAACTCGATATCGAAGTATGTCGATGAGTATTACTTTACTGTTTCCTGCGGCTGGCGGGGGCTGGCGGCGAGCAGTCGGCGACGTGCTGCAATGCTGGTCATTTTCTACGGTTTCTGAACGCATTATAGAGGACTTATGATATGTGTGTAGATAAAGAAACATGCGTCAAAGATTTCTATTAACAAATAAAGTCAAAATGGGTTCGGGGTGACGAGATTTCGCGTGTGACGCGCAAATCGTTCGGAACTCATCGCATTCAATCACGGCCTGGAATTGACGGGAATTCCACTTCGCGGGCAAATTGTGCTTCATTTAATTTGCGTTTTTTCTTGATGCGCAGATGTTTCTGTAGCGACGAAGGCGGCGACAGGCTATTCGGGCAAATGTGGCGGAGTGATGCCAGTGACATGTCTTGTGGTAAGTCAACTGAGCCAACCTTTTTAACGGACTTAAAAAAAAGGAGGAGGTTCTACGTTCCACTGTTTTTTTTTTTTTTTTTTATGTATGTACATCGATTACTCCGTCAATTGTAGACCGATTTTCAGTTTTTTTTTATTTGAAATTGTATACTCCTGAGGTGGTCGCATTGTCACCAAGTCATGATCTGATGATGGGATCCTAGGGGAACCGAGGGCAACCCTCAAATTTTACAGGGACGTACTATGTGTTTCATATATTTTCTAAGGTTATTCAAGTATTTGCGTCTGGTAGCCATCATCTCATGATGATGAGCTGATGATGGAAGGTACAACTCCTTAGCGGTTAGGAGTTGGAGGATAATTCTGAAAATGTTAATCTGTTCTAAGGTTTTTTTTTTGAAGGCGGTTTTACTTTTTTAACCATATAATTGGCAGAGCTGAAAAGAGAAAACCTGAATTCTAGTCTCAATTGATCTTATACCGAAAGCAAGTAAAGCAAAAGTTTTATTTGTTAACAAAAACTCTTACAACAATATTACAAAACAGTACATACAAACTAATACCAGTTTTACCCTGTACTGCTCCTTCACTTTCATATACGCATAATAAAATTGTTAATTTTGTACAACAACTTTATCATTATCAACTCAACATAACCAACTTTATCTTAACTAAAAATTTGTAATAACATAAAAATACAAAAAGGCTGCTATAAATATTGATGATGGTTCAAAACAAAAATGTTTTGAGTAAACATTTATTGCTAATCATTTTTCACATTCAGTTACTATGATTTATGACACAATTTTGAACGGCAGAAAAATTCAAAGATGACGTTTGTGCTATGAACTGCCTATGTAGGTATCTTATTAGATACGCTGTCAATTATAGGGTCCTATTACTATTGCAATCGAAAACTATGAACAGTCTGTATTTTAACGAAACAGCAACACGAGAGACGCTTTTTACCAGTGTTGCTCTGTGCCCATCTTTTTTAACCGACTTCACAAAGAGGGGTTCTCAATTCGACTGTTACATTTTTTTGCTAGGTAAAAATTACAACTGAGAGGTTATCGTAGTGAAATAAACGGATCTGTTTCGCTGTCGCCGAGTCGTGTTCTCCCAGAGGAAGTCCGAAACATTGTTAGACTTGGGTATATACGGGAGTGATTCATTTTTATTTCACTATTAATAGTCTCACTGTAGTTTCATATTGTTAAAAGAAGCAATAGCAATTTCTTATAAGTGTGGACCTTTTCCTCGATTGTCAATTCATTATGTCATAACAAAAAAATAAAAACAATTAAACAAAACTGAAACAATAAAATTGTCCTAAATAAGAATATCATGCTGAAATAAAACTACTTAACAAAAACTAGGTACTGAAAATATGCCTGAAAAAGGAGTCTCCCTTGGGCACAGTGCCAAAGATGCTGGCAGCGTTCCCTCTTTGGATGGCTAGGCTCAACCTTCGTCCAAGAAAGCTGGCAGCTTTTTCGGACATAGGTTAAGCCTAGGCATTCAAAGAGGGAACATTTCAGAACTAGGTACACATTCGTTAATGTCGTAGCATTAAGGTAGCACTCGACTTTTTTTGGCTTTTGTTAAGGCAATAATTTGTTGACATTTTCGTAAAATATTAATGTAACGGTAAGTAATATTTTATCATGAGGAGATAATACATATAAAACTTCATCATCATCATCATCATGTCAGCCGAAAGACGTTCACTGCTGGACATAGGCCTCCCCCAAGGCTCCACTCAGACCGGCCTTGTGCTTTCCGCAACCACCGCGGTCCCGCAATCTTTACTAGGTCGTCGCTCCATCTTGTTGGAGGCCTACCGACAGCTCGTCTCCCGGTCCGTGGACGCCATTCGAGAACCTTATGACCCCATCGGCCGTCAGTTCTTCAAAAACTTCATCATCATCATCATATAAACTGGAAAACGTCCACTGCTGGCCCCTATTTCACCGTGTTTACAATTGTCAGTTTCATATGACAATTCGAAATACATTTCATTGACAATATGAAGCGCGCTAAAACAAAAGCTCTTCAAGTCAGCAGTTGACACCGAACTGTTATTGAAAACTGTCATTTTGTAGCGTTGGTGATGTAGGGGCCAGGGCCTAGCCCCTGTTTCATAAACGTGACAGGTGACAAATGACAACGACAGGCTTGAAAACTTTTTGTATTACGAGACTTCATATTAACTTAGAAGTGTAGATCGAATTGTCGTTGTCATTTGTCACCTGTCACGTTTATGAAACGGGGCCCAGATCGTTCCTCCACCTTGCGAGAGGCCTACCAACACTTAGCCTTCCGGTTTTAAAAAACTTGTCGCATCAAAAGGGTCCTTCACGAGTGTGGTTTTATAAAACGAGGCGAAGCAGAGTATTACAATAAGATCACTCGGGTTTTTTAAGGCCTAATTATGTTGAGTTGCCTAAATTACTTCCTCTACACACATATTATAAGTACTCTAAGATGGGTTCAGAAGCCGAAGGCATATCATACCTAGGGAAATCGAGGGCAACCCTCAAATTTTACAGGCACGTACTATGTGTTTAATATGTTTTCTAAGGTTATTCAAGTATTTGCGCCTGGTAGTCATCATCTCATAATGATGAGCTGATGATGGAAGGTACAACTCCTTGGCGGTTAGGAGTTGGAGGATAATTCTGAAAATGTTAAATCATTATTCGAAAGGGTATACTCCTGAGGTGGTCCCACTGTCACCAAATCATGATCTGATGATGGGATCTCAGGGAAATCGAGGGCAACCCTCAAATTTTATAGGTACGTATCATGTGTTTCATATATTTTTTAGGCTATTCAAGTATTTGCGTCCGGTAGTCATCGTCTCATGTTGATGAGCTGATGATGGAAGGTACAACTCCTTAACGGTTAGGAGTTGGAAGATAATTCTGAAAATGTTAAATCAACGTAAAATTGTGAAATAATTTTTTTTTAACAAAAAAGTAAAACCGCCTTCAAAAAAAAAACCTTTGAAAAAAAACGTAAAATGATCCTCTAAAATAATGATAAATAACTAAAATAAAATAAAAGGTTTTTTTTATTTTAGTAAATTATGTTGGCTTTTGAAGATGTTTCAAATTTTAAACTCTTAACTTTATCGAATTCAATGTCGTAATGACTTTTCGTTACTGCTGGCTACAGCACCTAATGAAAAGCTGGTCATTTTCTAATGTTTCTATACGCATTCATCATCATGTCAGCCGAAAAACGTCCACTACTGGACATGCCTCCCCCAAGGCTCTCCACTCAGACCGGTCTTGTGCTTTCCGCATCCACCGCGGTCCCGGGATCTACACCAGGACTTCGCTCCATCTTTCATTATTCTAAGTGTGTGTGTAGATAAAACTGTTAGTAACTGTCAAGTGATGCTTAAATGCTTAATGTTTCTATCTTCAACACAGCATGCAGTAGAAGGCGTGCTGAGCTCGAGGCCGAGGGCAGAAGCGACGTGACGCTGCATTGCACGGCGAACGGTGATTACGAGCCTTTGCAGTGCGATGATAGGTACTGCTGGTGCGTAGACGCCAAAACCGGGCAGCCGATTGTTCCGCCTGTCCCCGAAGCGAGCATGAGGGTGCTATCGTGTTGTAAGTGTATATAAACTAGCTTTCGATTAAAAAAAACCGCATCGAAATCGGTCCATCCGTTTGGGAGCTACAATGCCACAGACAGATACACAGATACACAGATACTCAGGTCAAACTTATAACACCCCTCTTTTTCGTCGGGGGTTAAAAATACAAGATACATACAGTACAATAAATTTTCTTTGGACAAGTGACACACCAATTGACTTAGTTCCAAACTAAGTAGAGCTTGTGTTATAGGTACTAGACAACGATTTTTTTTTATTAGCCTGGTAAAGTATCCCACTGCTGAGCATAGGCCTCCCCCTCCCCTCGCCAATCGTCTATATCAACGGCAAGTTCCTTCCAACCCGTTTTAAATGCGTCGAAGTCATCCCGCCATCTCCTCCTCGGTCGGCCTCTGCATCTATAGACAACGAATAAATAATGTTAGCTGCAACCTCAAACTAGATAGCGCCACGAGCATCGTGTTTGCAGTAACGTCCGTTAAGAGGGCGCCATAAGCGAGCGACAACCGGAGCGCACCCCATTTCGTCGACAGACAAGCGCTCTATTATTTGGTGTTGATACCCCATGTCAATGATTTTGTAACGCTAGATTTACTTAAACAATTATACGAGCTTCGTGTTATTCTTAATTTTATTTCTTTTAAATAAAATTCTAAGCCTCATCTCTAAAAATAACATAATTATTGACCGAGCCAACGAAGTGTCTCAGTTTCAGCTTTCTTTCGTATGTCTGTCTGTCCGGTTGTTCTCCTCTACAAGTCGCATTTCTCAACCGATTCTCGTGAAATTTTGTGAGCAGGTCCGCTAATTACACAGTTCTTTTTCGTCGATTAGTTTTTTGGGATTTTATTATAGGAGTAAAACGAATAGTGTTCAAAAATGACCCGATCTTTGTGAAATTTTGTGATCAGATTCGATAATTTTATTATAATAGGATTTTTTCTGTAGATTTTTTTTTGATTCGAAATGAAACTGCGAGATCTACGGCTCACTAGTACCTATAGCATCATACAAATATCTGCCCCGACCGAGGTTCGAAACTGGGACCTCTAGCTTCGTAGTCTGGTTCTTACCACTAGGGCTATCCGACCGTCTAATATACTTATTTGAAGACCACAAACCAGTACCTACTAAAACACAATAGGCGTAAGCACACTTATTAGGTAGGCGCTTAAACACGATCGAGCAAGTGATTTTAGCTTTATCAAGAAACTGCCATTCTCAGAGAAGCTATATTAAAATTTTATCGTAAGCAGAGATCGGATTCTTGGCATCACACGCAATAATGTTGACATGACTCGCAAAGATTATAATTAATCAAATTCTTAACCGAAATTTAATTTTGATTTCTAGCAACCTACCTAGTAAGTTCTGTTTGTTACACAATACAAACAACATAAACAATGATTATGGATAATAAATAAATAAATATCATGGGACAAATTGACACCAATTGACCTAGTCCCAAACTAGGCAAAGCCTGTACTATGTGTACTAGACAACGGATAAACATACCTACTTATATTGATAAATACATACTTAAAATGCATATTAAACATCCAAGACGCGAGAACAAACATTCATATTCATCATACAAACATCTGCCCCGACATTATTAATAATTTTATTATAATCCACTATAATATTATGAAATTATAATTCACGTAGCGATCGCATTGCATTTTCTTTGCAACTTTTATTATGTGGTTTTCAATAAAGAGTTCTTCTATTGTGTTGTATTGTATAATATTAACTGACATCTAAAATGATAAATGTCTCCAAGACTGATACATGGTGGCAAGGCGCCCAAAAGCCTGGCGGCGTTGCCTCTTTGTATGGCAATACCAATCGTTGGCCAAAGAACGCTCCAGTGCCCTAAGCACGACTTGTCGAATCCTGCGTTACGTTACGGTTATCGTATCGAGATCGAGAAATCTCATACTAAATTTTAGTTCCAAATACGCTCACGGGCGGACGCTGTTCCAAACGTCATACAAACTCGTTATAGTTATGAACTAAAAAACAATTACTTTGCTCACCCGCGACCACTAATGACAAATAGTTATATCTGTGCGGCTAATGTATGTTTCCATGCAACACCTCCACCTCCACTGCTACACGAATCAACACATGCCACACAGACCCAACTATCACCACCACCACTATACTAAACGCTGACGCGTTTCGGCACTCTCCACGAGGCCATTTACGAAGCACAACAACAACCGCTCAACATGCCACCACTTCCACTACTGACATATGTAAACCATGTACTCAACTTAGTTAATGACAAAACCAACGTACCCACTAATATTTTATAAATTCCAAACTACCCTTTTATGTAAGTCCTAAACTACCCTTTTTTAAGAAATGAATTCCAAACTACCCTTTTTATTTTTATTTTTAATCTACGCCAGGTACCCCGTTATTTTTAACCGAGTACGGTAAAAAGAGAAGTCATGTTCTCATTATTATTATGACACATTATTAAAATTAGAACCAAGTCGTAACAAAGGCGAAGAAACCAAATTAACTTGTTCATTAATAATAGACCCCATGTTGTTGTACCTAATTATTTCCAATTGTTCTAAAACCGATAGCCGCAAACTCTTATCACAATAATGTAAAATTTCGTACGTATCTGAGTCTAACAACGAATGATTCGTTTCTAATAAATGCTTGGCAAAGTTTGATTTCTCTGGATGATCATGCCTATATGACGAGACATGCTCTTTAAATCTAGTATCAAAGCTTCGACCGGTTTGTCCAATGTATACTTGACTACAGTCGCCACAAGTGAGTTTATATACGCCCGACCTGTTCCCTTTATCCACCTTTTCTTTGTTATTACAAAGTCTAGAACGTAAAGAATTAGTAGTCTTAAAGGCAACATTGATAACAAGACATTGATTGACAAGATTTATAATATTTTCGCTATTTAATTTTACTTATCTTCTTTATTGCTCTGCTGGTTTTATTACTTCAGTGATTGTCCGGATACCGTAGTTTCATTGTCGGACTATCCAGATTATACCTCCATTTTACTACCAACAAGAACGAACATGAAAACATCTACGTTTTTATCAAATAGATAAAAGTTTACTTACCCCAAAACACAGTCAAGCAGCTATGACAAATTAATATATATTTTTTTACTATTTAAAATAATTCCAGCTTTTAAAATGCAAACGCATCAGCTGAATCGACTGACAACTTCATCAAGCCCTACAACAGTTTTTATTTCATAAATGTTTTACTTTATTACAACAGGTTTCATAAAATTTATACTTTTGCACTCAGGTCAGATCTCGAGAGACTAAACGTTATGACAACGGCTCCATCCTCTATGCAAAAGTGTAATGCTTTTACACAAATTAATTCCATTCGAAACCACCATACCATTGAATATTTCTATTGTAAGATTTATAAGTACTACTAGCTGTTGCCCGCGACTTCGTAAGCGTAGATTTCGGTTATCACTATCCCGCGGGAACTATAAATATAATTTTGTCGAATAAAAAGTAGCCTATGTTATTCCTCAATATTCAAACTATCTTCTTACCAAATTTCATCTAGATTGGTACAGTGGTTTTCCCGTGAAGAGGTAACAAACAGACAAACAGAGAGACAGAGTTACTTTCGCATTCGCATTTATAATATTAGTTAGGATTAGGATTAGAATTCCCGGAGATATCGAGACCGATCTCGATATTGTCGATAATGACCATTATGTGGCATATCAAACGCAGCACTGAACGAGGGCTATTGCGAGTCAAAAATCCGCTAGTATCGCTAGTATCGAGTGAGGTCTATCTACCATTCTCCACCAATGAGAGACAAGCTGGCCAATGATCGGTGGAAACTGACAGACAGCAATAGTGGCCCACTGCTGATCAAAAACCTTTAGCTCCGCAAAAAATAATAAGTTTGACATGGTGTGCTATTGTGTATCTGAGTACTGCGAGTCCGTCTGTGGTACCGTAACAGGAGGGACTACTACGAAATTAGAAAATTTAAGTTCGTATCGTCCCGGTCACTCTCGCATTAAATATTATTAGCTTGAGCGGGACGGCACGATACGAAGTTCGAATTTTGCACTTCGTGGTAGGAGGGCAGTTCTTAAAGGGTACCTAGATCTTTGTTATCGAAAACTAATTTAGTCAAAATAGTTTTTATATATGTTTTAACAAAATCGGCTTACCAGTTTTTGAGATACTGCATTTTGAAATAAAATTACGGGGTTTTCTCTTACTCTTCTTGGACGGCCAAATAGCCTAGTGGTTAGAGACCCTGACTATGAAGGTCCCGGGTTCAAATCCCCGTCAGGGCAGATGTTTGTATGATGAATACGAATGTCTGTTCTCGGGTCTTGGATGTTTAATATGTATATAAGTATGTATTTATCTATATAAGTGTTTTTATCCGTTGTCTGGTACCCATAGTACAGGCGTTGCCTAGTTTGGGACTAGGTCAATTGGTGTCAAATTATCCCATGATATTTATTTATTTATTCTTCTAAGTTTCGTAATAGGTATTTTAATATTCATTTCATTCAGACAGCAGCACGGTAATGGGCGAGCAGTATCTGCGTCGGTGCGAGAGTCTGGTGCACGCATTAGGCGTCATTAACCGGGAGCAATCCGAGCACGGGACCAAGTACCTGGGCAACCCAGTTACCTTCTGCGATTACGACGGTAGCTACGGCGCTTATCAGATACAAAATGGCATGTGAGTCCCTTTCACGGCTTCATGGTTACGATACGCTTGTGTAGATTGTGAAGTGACAAAACATTTTGTGATCAGCTAGACGTGCTGACGCTACACGACGCTGTAATTTTTGACACAAGAAAACGTCTCCATCGCGTTCGCGTTTAAGTCTCAATTACTATGGCCTAATTGGCCACTGCCACTAGCTTCTCATAGCATTTGACACATTAACGCGAACGCGATTGAGACGCTTTGTTTCCGCTGAGGGCTCTGTTCGATACGGATAGAATTTAGTTCTCGTCGTCTAGTGTTAATGTTAACACACGTACTTTGTTAGACATGTCCAATCCAATCAATGTACCTATATTATATTCAAATAATTAACTAGAGGAAGGACTACGAATTAGTCCGAAACATGTCGGGCTAAACTCGACTTATTACGTGAGTGAATCGTTTTATTTAACTATATCTAAGTCCCGTTCCGTAGTGTCGTAATTTCTCAGATTAGGATCCGAAGCAGAATAAAATAAAACCTTGGTAAAAACTCAACGAATGGAAATGTTTTATAATTTACATGTTACTTAGTTCAAATGTGTAGGTATACTTTTACCAATATATAACAACACAACGTACCTATTCGTATTCTCCATGTGCTAGTAAACTCCATTACCATAAGTATTGGTTATCCCAGAATAAAATTTCACTACAATGCTTCTAGAAAATTCAATCTTATTTATATTTTCCATTACAGTGCCTACTGCACGAATAAGGATGGCGAAATCTTGGGCGCCTGGCAAGCCATGTCGAGTGAAATGGACGGAATGAATTGCAGTAAGTGTTTCTTATAAGTGGATTCTGTACCAAAGAACCAACTTAGAAAAGTTGAAAAATACCCGACATTGTCATTTCAAAGTTCAATATTTCGAAAACAAGCAAACCGATTTTAATGAAACTTAGCTAAGAACCATCTCGGTTAAATTAACTTTCGATATAAAAAAACCGCATCGAAGTCGGTTCATCCTTTTCGGAGCTATGATGCCACAGACAGATACACAGATACATAGACACAGATACACAGGTCAAACTTATAACACCCCTCTTTTTAATCCCCGACGAAAAAGAGGGGTGTTATAAGTTTGACCTGTGTATCTGTGTATCCGTGTATCTGTCTGTGGCATCATAGCTCCCAAACGGGTGGACCAATTTCGATGCGGTTTTTTTCAATCGAAAGCTAGTTTATTCGTCGGGGGTAAGTCTACTACAGGGTGTGTGAAATATGAGAATTTCTCATTGAGTTTTACACGAGGACATCGCAGATCAGCATGCTTAATGTCTAACTCGCTCGGAATCACAATCGCGTTCATCTTATACGGGCTGACAATTGGTATCGGAAACAGCTAGCTCTCACAGTCGTACAAAAACCGACACATCCGATGACGAGTAAAACAGTTACGCAATTTTTCAAGCTGCTGATGTGGTTAGAAGTTAGAAGCAAACTGAACACACTTCTATTGACAGTCACATGTCAACCGTTTAGCCGCAAAGATACCTAAGTATAAAAAAAGCTGCTGAAATAATACACTTACGCCGATATAAGAAAAACATGTTGTGACCTACCACCAATATTATTAACTCCCTTTACGAACGATGACGTGCGACAACATTAAATTATAAGCACTGAAAATGACAAATATTAAGTTACGTGGCTTCGACTATGATATTCTTACGCATTACTGCTTATTTGCCGAGCACCTTTTTATGGAAAATTTTGACAGTTCATATATTATGGTGAAACCAAAAGTGCGTGCCATGTTTTGCCTTTGAATCTGAGGGTCGAGCACGACTTTTCGAATCCTGCGTCACGTAAAAACGAATAGTAAACGTTATCGTGTTTGTGTGACGTTTGGAACAGCGCCCACCCGTGAGCGTATTTGGAACTAAAATTTAGTATGAGGTTTCTCGATCTCGATACGATAACTGTAGCGTTACGCAGGATTCTAAAAGTCGTGCTCGACCCTCTGTATGAGGGTGCTTGTGTATGTACGTAGGTTATTGGAATTTCTTCACAAAGTTGCAATCCGAATACAGTTCAAATTAAGCCGTTAACCGAAACAGCCTCTTTCCAGTACAAATATTATTAGATTAGAATACCTCTTTCAGTACCTACAGAATTTTCCACTTAGAGTTGACTTCGCAAATTTGATTTCGTGAAATGACCTTCAATTACTTCTCTCAGTCAATTGCGCATTGCGCACAATATTTGCATTTTCTCGAGCGACAGTAATTTATATGAGCGCGAGAAATACCGACACTATTAAATTATTTTTAAGTGCAAAGTAACTGCGCTTTTTGACAATAAAGTGAACTAATTGTATAATATACTAACTCTAATGAAATACACGGATGACTCACGTATATAAGTCGAGTTTAGCACGACATGTTACGGACTAATAGTCCTTCTTCTGAGAGAGCACGACTCGGCGGCAGCGAGACGCACACACACAATGCGAAACATGTCGGGCTAAACTCGATTTCTGTACGTGCGTGGTCCGTTTATTTCATTACGATTGAGTCTCATGGTGCTAAAAGATGTAGGACCTCAACCTTGTACCTACCGTTATACTACCGTGGTAATAAGTTCCGTGTGACTATTTTTGAGACTATGCCCCCATACGGTGTATAGGTACACTTATGTTGTCCTTGCTTGTATGGGTTGTAGTTTACTAATGTCTGTCTATTCCAGCGCTACCGTCACTACATTCAATTTCCGTTTGTTTGTCAGACAAGGTACATTGTGGTCTTAGCATTTTAATCCATCAATATTAATAATGTAATATTATATTTTCCTAGACTGTGCCCGTGACACAATGATGTACTTCCCTGAACGAGGCATGATGGTGACAGAGACGTGTCAAGGCAATGGCAACTATCGGCCTAATCAGAACGTCGGGAATAGCAGCTTCTACTGCGTCGACCGCGATGGCTACCCAACAACAGATATGCTGACCCAATGGCCGACAGACAACTGTGCTAGCTTCGCCTAGTGGAGCACTGTGTTACCCCGACACACACACACATACGCATACACACAGACACACACACACATACACACACACACACACACACACACACACGCAGGCGCGCACACGTACACACACACGCACGCACGCGTACATACGCACACAAAACTTAAGTTGCATTACATAGTAGCGAGACTATGAAGCGAGTTAGAAGCAGCTGACCGAACGCCGCAATGTAACGCAACATACATAATTTTTCTTCTTGTTGAATACGGGGTTAGACTCATGATTTCATGATCATAAGCTGAGCAAAGAAAAGTAAAAGAAGAGACACAAGGGACACGTAAATATATATCAGTTGTAGCAGAAGAAACCAAAGACGCTGGCAAGCCAAATAAGTAATTATAGTTCAAGCTCGCAAGACGATTTATAATTATGGAGGTGCTTTTAATAACAAATCACTACACACACTAACTATATACCGTTTGTATTTAATTTTTAACATACATATACATGCAATACTATTGTCTATTCAAGCTAAGTACGAGTACATGTGAAAAGTAATCATATTTATTTCCATTCAATGTAAAGCATTGCGTACATTGAATGGAAAAAATAACTAATAATATTCCAAACACGTCCTCCGTTATTCATGCTAGACGAAGCACTTGCACGTATCTTAAAATTATACTGCAGCGAAATAACTTCAGAAATCATCTTACCAAAACATATCACATATGAGACAGCGCTTTTTATTCATTACTCTTATCTTTGTAATTATTGTTACATGGCAGAAATGTCTCCTCGAGTTCGAAAGGTCGTACCCCCCCGAGAGTAACATGTTTTCAACAAGACGCCTAGGAAACTAAGCTCGAATCTTTACGATGCCTCTGGGCTTTAGCGGGCAATTTGTTCTGCTCTCTTATTCCGCAAAATACCTGTAAACTTTATTGCCACATCGCGTAAGTTGCTATGGATTTATTACATTACCTACTCTAGGCGATGGAGCGTTGTTTTCTGAATCAAAACGATACGGAAAGCTCTGCCAAGCACCACTCTTTAACTTTTATAACGATTACTATACATGGAAATTATGAGAAGATACGCCTTTTCCTCAAAAGCGATACCAATACCTATAGACAAGTAGCTGTGTAGTTTACAGCCAATTGAACTTGCTATATTCTTTGTAGTCTCTTGAGTTCTCCGCAAAAGATACTTAATTCAAAAAATAATAAAGTTTTACAGCAATTGTTTTTATGGCGTTCATTATTTTCCAACCCAAAACCACCTGAAAATGTCCCTTTAACGGCGTCTCGTTCACTTAATTAATCCTTCAAAGTTGCCGAATCGTAACTCTGCGACCCATTGAAAACTTTACATCGAACAATGCTGCCCTCGAGTTATGAAACAAGCACCGCATCGCATTTCATGTTACCGAAATATGATTTTGTCGTAATGAGGGCAATAAATAAATATTTACGGCAAAATCCGTTCAATTAAAATTGAACGACCCACCTTGTTACTCAACTTTTGTAATGAATTAATTAATCCTCGACTGGAAACGTGGACACCGACATAAATTACACGAAACAACTTTATTAAAATTTTGAAAACTTATAAAAGTTACCTCTGATCGCCGGTCGGGCCACAAATTCTGCCGAATGACTAATTTGGCTTGACATTCGCGTTAATGTTGTCGTTACCGGAGTATAACCGTGTCCGTTTACTTCGCAATATCGACTAACTTTTGTCCCCTTTTTGTTCATAAATAATTGTGAAACTTTGGAATTCTTTGCCCTTTTACACTTTCTGGAACAATGAAAAAGTTTAAGAAAAAGTGTGATTTCAACAATCATGATGGTGATCATGATTGTTGAAATCACACTTTTTCTTAAACTTTTTCATTGTAGACTAAGCCATGTAATGAACCTTAAGGTTTATTCCTCCAAATTGCATTAAACAGGGTGCTGTTTAATGCAATTTGGAGGAATAAACCTTAAGGTTCATTACATGGCTTAGTCTTAAAAAACTGGATAAGTGCGAGTCGCACACAAGCTACTTCGTACCACCATAAAGTATTTTACTAAATAGCTAAATTTCACCAATGTATTAATATTCTCAAACGTAAGTTTATTTATTTTTAGTGAAACATAGTGAAATAAAAACGGATCACTCACGTATATAAGTCGAGTTTAGCACGACATTATTTACCCCCGACTTTATTTTAGTTACTTTTTATTACAGCGGCTGTAGTAATACATACTCCATGAAAATCATAACCTAAATACAAAATCGAACAAACAAAAAATGCGTCCCTTGTATGTGGGCTTGCTTCAATTTTAAACTTGTTTCATTTTCATTGTTGTTTTAGCGCTTCAAGCGTCGAGCCAAAACGGTTCTAAAGATATAGGCCTCTGAACGGCGGACCCAGCAAAATTTAGCTAAGTATTTCATATTTGTCGACGACTTATTTTGATGAAAAGATTCGGGTGATTAAGTATTACAGTTTCAATAAAGTTAAATCAGTACCACTCATGATTATGAGTACCTATAGGATTAAACAGTTCTGAATGCTGATATTTTAGTGACTACTTAGGTAGGTGCATGAAGACAGCTTAATGTTACCATACGAATTCCTTTCGGACGGCTCTACTTCTTTTTAATATTATTCTGTTTGGTTAATTGAGTATGTCACATGACGATCCCATTGGATGCAAATGAAACTATCGAAGAAGAGATTTTTTTTATAGAAAATAAGAGTTAGTTACGAAATTGAAAGCATGCACTATCAAACCAACTGAATCGTAACCCACTGTGGATTCTTTTCGTAGAACATGTCATGATGACATCGCATTGCCTGACAAGGAAAATCGTTACGACACTTACTGTGAGAACGTTCTAATAAAGTCGGTGGGTCAGGAATAAATGGTTCGACTATTATGTTGTATGTTGCACGATTGGAATACAGGATGAGATCACCTTCCCATACTTAGAACCTTACTTCAGAGTCGTGTTTTATAAAGCTACAAGTTGTAATTTACAAGCGGAAGTCTCTTTCTAACAAAAGGTGATAGAATGAGACTTCCGCTTGTAAATTGTAACTTGTAGCTTTATAAAACACGGCCCTGGTGTTTCGTCTGACATAATCTTCAAAACTTCTTCTAATACAGTAATGTCATAATCGTGTAATATCTTTTGTAGCCTCTCATCTCTTTTGTAGCCAACTTGTAAAACCAATTAAATATTCACGCAAACACGCTGTGATTGAATCAAAGCTAATCGCTGAAAAATACCGGAACAACAATGATTACAAGACTTAACAAACTTATCAAAGTGTTAACCCTCTCAAATCAGCGTGGCTCCGGCTAAAGGGGCCCAGGGATCAATAAATTTTAATCTATCTTTGACTAAACGTCAAACTTGAACGATTAACAGTCAATTTCAAACACTGATAGCGCCCTGGGACGAAGCTTGATCGTGTTAAAGTGATTAAAGTACATGGAATCCGCGTGTCCGAACTCGTTTTAGGGTTATCTCGTCTTCGGCATGAATAGGGTTAAGATTAAGTTGTACGTAAATTTATGTTACCTTATAGGTCGGTATCTGAGCTTGCGATAAGTAATGTTCTCGCTTTAGTAGGCTGTGGGTGGAAGTTGATAGGTGAATAGGTGAAGGTCACATTTATTATTATCTTATAAAAATAACGTCTTATATAGCAACAATTTTGACTTGATATAATTATGAAATACAACTCAAAAAAATAGTAATAAAACTGGGTTAACACAATGATAGAGAATAAAGATAGAGGTGTTTGATAAATACACTTTTAATTGTTTTTAAGAATTTTGGACTTAACATTAGGTGCACTTTACAAAATAAATTTGTTTAATTAAATACTTAATTGGTTCAATGACAATTACACTCAACATGGGACAAACACCCTAATCTAGCTCCAAATAGTCATATGGATCTTTTACGGGGCTCCGGTTAAAGACTCAATGTAAGATTTCGATGACTTTTATATAAAAACTTATTCCTTCCAAGAAAAGCCGCACACATCTTAGCACCATTTGTACATAAGTACGGCACACGTCGACAGACTATTCTATTGAAACCTGCTTCAAATTACCCTACAGAAATCTTCGAGCATTGCGAAAGTTCACGTTAACAAGCGTGACACTAGAAAGAAAATTATCTGCAAGCGAACTACTTGGTCCCTAAGTATTTACGAGTAGTACTAGAGACGTATTATTAACTTTGTACTTACTCGTAAGGAAGCGTAGTTGCGAGATGCTCGTTGCCTTGGTTATTGTTGGTAAGGATTGTGTTCCACGGCTAACGATAGTATTTTTAGCGTTCCGAAACAAACAGGAATTAGGGTTCCTTTATTGTGTTACTTGGTCTGTCTCTCCGTCACAGCTGAGCGCCTAGTGCAATCGCCGACCAGGCCAAGAAATACGTCTCGATCGCGTTCGCGTTTAACAATTCTCATACTATTTGGCACTTTAACGCAAACGCGATCGAGACGTATTTTGTGCTTTTTGATTACACTAAGGGCACAGGTTGTCTCAGGAACACAGGACCGAGTAACATTCGAAACCTGCGTAACGTAATCGAATAGTAAACGTTATCGAGAAATTTATATGACGTTTGGAACAGCACCCGCCCGTAAGCGTATTTGGAACTAAAATTTTGTATGAGGTTTCCCGGTTTCGATACGATAACGTAACGTTACGCAGGATTCGTAAACTTCGTGCTCGGCCTACTGCTAATGCTATTGACGTGAAATTTGGGACAGTTTTAGATAATGCTTGCCCAAATATTAGGCAAAAAAAAACTATAAAAATGACATGTGTGGGAATGAGATGGCGATACTGTGGATGAATGACTGATGTAAAAGAGCGGACTTTTTTTTTTCGATAATCTGTCTGACGGACTAATTAGAAATATTACTTTTTTACCCAGAGGACACATTCCTATTGCTACAGAGATTCCTAATATTCCACGCGGGCGGAGCCGCGGGCACTCTCTAGTATAATTAATAAGTAAGAAAGGGACACATTTACGTACCTATACTTAGTCGAGAATATAGCGTAGACGTTTCGAGATTACAAACTATCCCGCGCTACTAAACCGGGGAACCCAAGCTCATCGAGCCCTAACAAATCTTTAATCTTAGTCCCAAATGTCTCAATAACTAAAATAATATGCCAGAATCTTAAATTCCCGTAATCTTACCCCCGATGCCGCGTTATGGAGGAGCCCCGTGACACGTGACTTGGTAATTACCAATTTCGTAGTCTTTATGAGTCCCCCGGGTTGGAGTCGAATGGTGCTCGCATCGACTTTAATGAGTTAAGGATGTCACAGTATGTAAATCAGAAATTTGGAGCAGCTTCATAATCTATATCTATATCTTCTATCTATCTTCTATACATCTATCTATACATATAATGAATTTGTAGCAGGTCCGTGTCTGTACATTGAAGATATTTTAGAAAACTGTTACTAGGGCTCTTCATTAGCGCAATAGGACCCGAAACGACGATTTTTAGAATTCTTTTCTGTTTGTCGGTTTGTCTGTGCGTTTGTTCACGCTAATCACAGAAACGGCTTAACCTAGAAGGATGCCGTTTTCACTGATGTATTGTCCATTCTTTGGATTAACATTAAGTGTTTATTTCATTGAAATCGGTTTACAAATAAAACGTCATCATGCCTGAGATAATGGACATATTTTGTTACTTCTAGATTCCTTAAAGAGCTCTTATACTTAGTTTCCGAGATGTTGTAGCAATAAACAATTTCCACGCGGACGTAGTCGCGGGCAACAGCTAGTATATAATATTTGGATACGACTCGTATCACACGAGTGCGAATAGCGTTAACATGATTAGTCGCTTTCTCATACAATGCCTGCTCCTGAGGGTCGAGCACAACTTTACGAATGCTGCGTAACGTTACGGTTATCGTATCGAGATCGGGAAACCTCATAAGTACTAAATTTTAGTTCCAAATACGCTCACGGGCGGGCGCTGTTCCAAACGTCATACAAACTCGACAACGTTTACTATTCGATTTTACGTGACGTAGCGTTCCTAAAGTCGTGCTCGACCCTCAGTGGTGAAGAGGTACTGATTGCAACACATAACACAAACGCAGGATAAAGAATATCGCTTGCCTTTGGTGCAAATACCATGATTTTCGAGATATTCATACAAATAAGTTTATAAAGGTGCCAATAACTCGAAAATTATAGAGTTTTCTCTAAGGTCAAACTTGCTATCGGATACTTTTGAACCGCTCTAATTACCTATGTTTGTAAGTATTTAAACTCTGTAATCAGGGGCCTATTGCATATCACATCACACATCACCAGCCTTTTTTACGTCCCACTGCTGAGCACAGGCCTCCTCTCAGAATGAGAGGGCTTGGGCTATAGTTCCCACGCGGGCCCAGTGCGGATTGGGAACTTCACACACATCATTGAATTACTTTGCAGGGGTGTGCATGTTTCCTCTCGATGTTTACCTTCACCGAAAAGCTCATGATAAATTGCAAGTGTAATTCTGCACATAAAATTCCGAAAAACTCAGAGGTGCGAGCCAGGGTTTGAATCCACGACCCTCTGCTTGAGAGTCCATAGGCTTTACTTATTAGAAAGTTTTTTCTGACACAAATACATTGACTATAAACCATGTAAAAGTTATTGTCACTACTTAAGTTGCTATCACGTGCTTTCAAAACAGAATTCTTGCAACTACTAACGCCATCTACCCAGTGAGCGGCGAACTAGCTGCACGCAAGGTTGTCTACATGAGCTCAACGTAGTGTTAGGCGTAAAGTGCCTGTTTAGGGTAAGTGGGGAGGGGGGGGCTTGGCAAACAATAAGTTAACTGAAAGTTAAATATTGGTTGGAGCAAATTAATTCAAATGAGTTTAAATTTTCATTTAAAGTTTTGGTAAGTAACTAATAAAATCTTGATGATGAAAATTTTGCGTTTAAAGAATTGGAATAAAACGTGGCGGACTGATGGGTGTTGTGTAGGTAGTATTTATAGTAGGGCAACACTTGCTATTCCTTTCTTAATACACTACGTATGTACGCCTTTATTTAAATTAATAACTCACGCACATATTTCTTCTCTGATAGATTCCACAACGGAAAAAACTATTTTATAAACTGATTTCATCTAGGCTCGAAGCCCGGAGCTGCTCAGTAATCTCACTCCAATTTATCTCTTACCACTTTATCGTAACCAATACCAAGGATCACGTACAAAAATAAAGCATCTTCATGAGCCGTAGGTAATAGCAGGACTTCCATAAACAAGCTCACTCTATTATTACAAGCGCCTTAATCAAAAGATAACATCTTAGCATTGTAGGACGCGACTTAATCGGGCCTCCTCGGCTACTTTCGGTTTACGATCGGAACTCACGCGAATTAGTTTTAGCGGGATAGGGTGATACTGGCTTTTTTATGTTTATCGTGATTTCGTTCTTTATTATGTTGTTAAAAAAAGAAAGGGGAAAGCAAAGTAACTTTTTAATTTTAGCTAGCCAAGTTTTTCCATGGTGCGTGTTTCTTTTGTTTTTTTTTTATTATGGACTGAATCTGTGTTTGCGTTGCTTGAAGGGTAAAATTATAAATCAGTGCTTACGTTTTATAACCGATACTTACTCAAAAATGTTGCTGTCGTGAAACAATTCGTGTTTTATTAATTTTAATTGCATTACATAATCCACGTGTGACCTAAGTTAGAATGATGATTACTTTACTCTTTTATTAGAGGAATATAAATAATGAAAACAAGTAGTAAAATGAAAATAGACCAGAGCTTAAGAAAACACAGCCGTAAAATAAACTAACCAGTATTTTTCGTGCGAACCAAAGAGCGGTTCGTTTCGGTAAATTTTAGGTCGTAAAATTATACTCTAGTAATTTCAATGATTGGTTTCTTAAGTACCGAACGTTTATGGTTGCCAAAGCATTTCAAGCTCTAATGGTGAACTACGTAAGTTAGTAAGTAGGTTAACCCTTTATTGTACAGAAAATAAAGAATTTATTTCATATTTCAGTTGCATTTATTTTCATAATACATTCATCTGTCGCTGTCGCGATTTCTCTAACCCTATTATTATTCTGTGTCTATAAAATAACTAAGTCCAATTAAAAAAAAAAACACATTTAGATACCTGTCAAATGCAAATCAATTCGTCCAATAACCCGTTTTAACTGGTCAATTGAACACCGGGCCTAAGCAAACAAATACAGAATGAGCAAAAACTACATCAATCAACGTACACAGGGTGATTATCCGTTTTCACATCCACGGATCATTAGTACCCACCAATTGGTGTAGGGCTGAGCCGGACCAATTTCTGTTTATTCCTTTTTCATTCCATTTTCAATTGGACATTCGAAGTTGGAATTGTCCGAACCGATACTTCCAACTTCCGTTTTGTCGGTGCTTTATTGAATTTTTCGTCCTTAATTTGAATTTTGTTGGACGCTTTTTGGAAGTACCTGTTCAAATTAGGCGGCCTTTGTTCGTTATTTTGTACCTAGCAATGGGGATGTACCGAAAAATCTAACCCCCTCTTTTTATATTTTATTTCGACAAAATAGGCCAAAATAAGGATACAGGTTTCTCATTTTTTTATTTAAATGCGTATTTTTTTATATTAATTAAAAATAGCTACAGCAATGAGGGGGTTTGATCAAGATAACAGATTTTTTCTCTTGAATGCACCCCAATGCACATTTTTGCAATATCTGACTGGCAACACTCCACATAACATGTCATGTCATTGTCAATCATGTTACCACATGATACCGATATTTGTTGTTGATTTTAATGACCTTGCGACAAAATGGACAAATATACGTGTTTCGTGCCTGATTGCATCAACTTTCACAGAAATATACATGCAGAAGATACAGGAATATTATAAAACTCAAACCGGAAGTTACGTTAAAATAAGAATGTACACCACAGCTGTAATTAGGACTCCCAGCAGACCGACCACAGGTTATGTAAAAAATATTACGAGCTCGTGTCTTCGATATGTCTTCGTCACAACGATTAAGGTCAAAATAAAGTTAAATGAAAAAATAGCAATAACTTGTTAAGAAAATCATTAGAATAAAATCTGATGATGGGGAATTGTTAAGAAAACCTATTATTCCTCGAAATGGTTTTTGAATTAGCATAGGTTGTCAAAAACTGGTACATCCCCATTCCTCTTTAAATTTACGGACCTTAAAGCAGTGAGCGAAGCTACTTTTGCGTATTAAACATGTGTAATTATTGTGAATGTATACATGTAACTCCACTATACGATTTCAAAACACATTCAATATTATGAGATTTTTTATTCATGTAATACTTTGGCCGGCGGTAAACTAGACACTATAGAATTGTTATTGTTATAACGACTATAGCCGCTTACGGCCGCCGAACGTGTTAATGCTGTAAAGCAGACACAATGGATTTTTTTTTTTTTACCGCCGCCGAATGTGTTAAGACCCACTGTGGTTGTGAGACTACCGAAAATTCAATGTTTTTTCAATATTAGTTTGCATAAAATAAGTCTTGGGGTCTTAGAAAGGTATTTATTATATGTCATCTACATATTTGTGAGTTTAGGTAGTGAACAAAAATAGTTCTTAGTGCTGTCTAAGCTGCTTTTATAATGTTTTAATTCTATGGCACCAATCGAATAAGCAAGACTACATAATTTAAAAACAAGAAATTGATACATATGTCACCGTGTTATAATAAGAAGCTTGTAATGAACACTCCTCCCGTCTTCCAGAAAGCCGGATTCCTCAAATGTTGATGATGATGATATATATATTTGCCCCGGAAATAATAAAACTCGTCGCTCTCAGTTTTTGACATTAATACTTGTTACAGCACCGTGACGTATATAATTAATTTATTAAGGGCACAGTGTTATAAAAATGCAGACTATACACTCCTGTCAGTGTTCTCAGTCGAGAACTTCACTTCTAAGACTTTCTATCAAACTTTTAAGGTATTTTCCAGTTTGAAAAGACTTTAGGTAATGAAGTCTTCACGATATTTTGGCGTCCAACTACCTGCATTGCATAGACGTGTAACAAATAAAAATTATGTAGATATTGTGTTTCCCCTGTACATATAACTCATTGCTCCTATTCAGTTGAGGTAATTAAAGGGGAAATGGAGATAAATAAAATGTCTTGGGATGCTTTATGAAGGGCAAACAGAAATAACATCTATTGTCTAGTATTTTTTTTTTTCAAAACGAGATTTTAATCTCAAATTGTAGAGCACTCAGTTACAGATACAATTATGTATTTTGTAACTTATCTTTTTTATCACTTCAAAAAAAAGATATGTACGAAAATTACATGGATAATTACATCGTTCCAAATTTTCAAATCGCGATAACTCAAAAAGTTCCTAACCTTAGCACCTGATTAGACATGTTCTTTCCGTGTATATCCTTTATATTCAGTTACATTCATTGATGACATTTTACTTCATTGCAGACACTTGCGGGTTAAGTAATAATAATTCCAAAACTAATTCTAAATCGACCACAGTAAAAAAACGGGCGATTCGTGGTCAAAAAATAGATGGAAAAATATGTTTTAATTTAAAACCACTGAGCGGAATAGGTACACTGTGATGCTAGACAGTATCTCATCATTTAACATATAGGAACATGTCATGTCACACTCTATGGATGAGTAGCCAGACTAAAAGATACAGTGGGATGGTTTAAAAAGGTTAAAATTTGTAATAAATTTGTCATATCTGCTTTTAGGCTTTGATTTACATAAATACTTAAGTGTGAAAATGTAAATACGCATACACATCTGCAAACCCTCCGGAGTTGCGGGTGTCTATGGGCAGTGGTGATCACTTACCATCAGGTGACCCACTTGCTCGCTTGCCTTCCTCGTTGTATAAAAAAATAAAAAATAATAAGCGGTAACTCATTCCTCATCTTTAGAAATCTTCAGCAGAAGGCTATGCTAACACCTTTTTCGATTCTTAAAAAAAAGCTATTTCTTATACCAACTGAGTTATAAGAAAGATCAATAATATGCAATTTGGTGGAATCTCTTACATAGGTACTTACGTATACAAGTTTAACATTTCAAGTGAATTGACAAAGTAAAGGTACTTACAAACTAAGTCTATAAATGGACACATGTCAAGTCAAGATTTGTGGCGGTAATTCTATAAATAACTGTCGCATCTACTGTATAAATCATGTTCCAAAGGTGAATATCGTAAGCATTGTACCTATCTGTTTGTATGGAATTTTGCACAGCTCATACAAACCATAATATTGATAACCATTATCACGAATTAATTAAATCAATCAGATTTATTCTCCTTTTAACATGAAACTACCGTGAGACTCAATCATAATGAAATAAAAGCCGCGCTCCAAGAGGAAAGACTACGAAATAGTCCGAAACATGTCGGGCTAAACTCGACTCATATACGTGAGTGATCCATTTTTATTTCATTATAAATTTATTCTCCTTAGTCAGCCAAAGCTTACAAAAGTAATGCGATGCGCTACGGTCATTGATCACGGAATTGACAGCATCCTTAATTGCCCTCAATTACAATGACAGTTAATAAAGTGACCCATCCCTCCTTTATCAATTATTTCCGGACGTAAGTCCTAGAAAATTTTAGATCACACTATACTGAGGCCCGGGTACGAATATTCGAAACCTGCGAAACGTACCTAATCGAGTAGTAAACGTTAACGAGAAATTTTTATGACGTTTGAAATAGCTCCCGCCTTTGAGCGTATTTGGAACTAAATTTTAGTATGAGGTGTCTCGATTTCGATACGATAACGTACGTTACGCAGGATTCGAAAACTTCGTGCTCGGCCTACTGGTATAGTCCAAACTTTTTGTGCACAGTTGAAATGAAATTAACAAGCAAAACACTTTTGAAACAAGACTTTAACCCTTAAAACATTGAAATTGTTTATTGAGATTCAGGACCCATATTGCAACAACAGATAGATGGGTGCTTGAGTGGAGACCTAAAATACATAGAAATGTAGGCAGGCAACCGTTGCGTTGGACTGACGACTTGAGGCCTTATTGCCCAACGTGCTTGGCTTCGCTTTGGCATTCGCCAGCATTTTCTGTCAAACGATACATAAGCGAAGCCGAGTGCGTTAGACAATAATTAAGGCCTTTATGGTTGGGGTGGAGTTTTCGAATCCAGCGTAACGTAATCGAGTAGTAACGTTATTGAGAAATTTGTATGAAGTTTGGAGTATTATTATGTATTCTGTGATTTTGAACAGCGCCCGCCCGTGAGCGTATTTGGAGCTAAAATTTAGAATGAGGTTTTTCGATTTCGATACGACAACGTAACGTTACGCAGGATTCGAAAACTCGTGCTCGGCCTACTGGATGCGAAAAGGGCAACACTGGAAAGAATGGCGTATAGTAGACGAGACCTACACTTAGCATTGGGTGGGAAAGTGTTAAAAAAGAAGAGAAGATATACTATAACACCATGCGTCGAAGGTTAAAAAAACTGAATTGATTAATTTGATCCTGGTGCGCATTCCATGCACTATTCAACTTGTCAGCTAATAAATTGCCAGATGTCAGCAGCTAATTAATTAGCCAGATGCCAAATAAACGATCATTTTTAAAAATGGAAGTGAATCCTAAACCGGCCGCGCTATTTGCAGAGCGCCGAGCGAAGCAGGCATTGTTCAAAAAACAAACATGGACGAAATTATCACATCCACGTTGGCCCGTCAGCAATCGCTCGCAGAATAAATATTTAATAAATTGATGAATAAATTATTGGCCAGCGATCACTAGCACCGCTTTTTAACCCTCCGGCGCTGTTTATTTTGCAATGGACAGCGGAATCGACCTTCTTGATTTATAGTAGGAAGCATTACGAATAATTAAAACGTTGGTTCGAAAAACAGCAAATTGCACGTTAGCGCTTGTAAATTTGCCGAGATTACTGCATCTTGTAAGCTGTTATTTCATATTGTAATTACGTATCTTATAAACCTTGTATTGACACAAGGCGTTAACAGTTATGCTGCTGATTGCATTGGCGTCGAGTCTGTTTCACTCCGTCTAATTCGTAGCATTAACTAGACAGTTGATGGAAGTATTGATCTAGTAAATTTGTTTCAATGGAAGTTAACTAACTGACGACGTTTTCTTTAACGTTGAAAAATTCGGTACAAATGTAGGTAATTTCTTCAATTCATGTTATAAAACAGTTAATCACATCGATTACTAAAGTCAAGATCGAATATTCCAGGTGCAACTAATTAATAAAGCGCTTAGTTGATGCAACTTGTAACCAAAGGGCTGGCAGTTTTCTCTCTCAAAGAATCAGCATCGCTATTCAGCGAGGCAACGCTGCCAGCCTTTTGGGCACTATGCCACGGGGGCCTTATTTAGATTTAACTTAGTTTTAAGTTGTAGTTTATTTAGTTTAAGCTTAGATTTAATGTCATTGTAAATTGCTTTTATTATGTAAATAAAGTATTTATTAATATCTTAATCTAGTTCGGTTCTGGAGGTTCAAAATCTACGTCTTGACTACCTATTGACTAAAAGAAGCAGGTATTGTTCCGTTTTAAAGTATTATCCAAAATTTTATCTACATTTCTTTCACAAATCTGATAATAATAACAAAGACAAAGAACAGATACTTGAAGAGTTCGGAATCAATGTGTATAAGATATCAATCTTCTTATTTAAATCAAATTTCAAGAAGATATGGCCACAATAACTCACCATTGCAACCAAGTCATAAACTTAACCTCTTCTACATTACCATAAGTATTTTAGCACCTTGATTAAACTAGCGAACATAATAATAGGTACGACATCACACTATTCACACTGAATAATAGAAGTTCCATACTCGTATACAGAGGTATTCCCGCACACACTTATCACTGATTACACGTTGCGGGTAAATCGGGAGATTGCATTACATTACGTGCCGTTGGATAACGAGTTACAAGCGATCAATGAAACGCCGCAGTGCAACTACAATTTTAGCTCGAATCGTTTGACAGGGTCTGAGTAAAATTTTCGTGGATAGTATAAGGGTTGGATTAAGCTCAACTGAACGAGTATTTGGGAAGTAACCATAAAATATTTACATATTAATATAAATCTTCATCATAACATTAACCGTTTAAGACGAAACGTCTAGCATGACTAAATCCAACAGTTTAACATTCATCAAATATGCATATCAGAGCACTTTCCCGAGGAACTATAGAGCAAGCTGCAAATGGAGAGCTTCCCTCACTAATTAGTATGTAAAAACGTGATATCACATTATAATAAGACGCCTGTTATGTGTAGGGAACTGTACCGGAATGTGAACGTGTGTATGTAAAGTTATACCCGTAAAGCGCGTACCTAGCTTTAAGTCGTGTGAAACGTAGATTAAGTAAAAGTTTAGATTTAATATTATTTTAAGGAGTAAACCCGAAGGATTGTATTAGTATGGCGAGCGACCTGTTATCATACACCTCACGCAGCCGGGCGGCGACGCCGAGTCAGCATTTCAGGAATAAGACCACAGGCGTGCATCGCCCGCAAAGACAATCCATCGCGGACTCGTATTCAATTAAGACCTATGTAATAATATTTTTAAAAGAATTAAAAATCAGTTTAAAGTTAAAAGTTGTTTTTTCAAGACCGTTAACCCACCGTTAACATAAATGGCGCAGTCTTAGTAGTTCGTTGAGCCGGTTTTTCTAACTTCGAAAATCGGTAACTGTTTCTACGGTTTATCAACGAGAACCTTTTTCTCCAAATTGATTATCCAGTTTGTGGAAGCTGCGACGCCCTGAGGACGAACTTCTCTTCATTGGGACTAATATAGCAAGATGAAGAACATATTGGCAGTACTGTGAGTACGCTTTGATCATTTTTATAAAATCGAAAAATATTCGTAACCAGAATTCCTAGAAACTGTCCTCGAATATTGTGAACAAATTTAAGTTAATATTTCGAGACTTTGTTTACAAATAAGTGTAGATGTTAATACTAATCTAATAGTGTTTGTAATCAAACAAAATTTATGAATGGCAAACTTTAAAATTTTAACTTTCATAAATAATAAAACATTGTAATATAACGATCGCTAATATGGAGAAAACGCAAGTGTTTAACATTGCTCTTTCTGTCGTGCCGACATACGACGGAAACACAGATTCTTTGTATAGATTTATCACAGCTGCCGAAGGTTTTGCGACACAATTTTTGATAGTTGAGGATCCGGAAAATTTCCAAAATCAAATAGTCTTTAATGGCTTGTTTGGAAAGCTTCAAGGAAAAGCCTTAGAAGTAAGCAACATTTGCGCTGCTACTTGCTGGGCATCATTGAAAGAAACATTAGTGCAAAACTTTTCGGATCAGAGGGATGAAAATTCACTGAATCGCGATCTTGTTAACTTATGCCAAGGAAATGAATCCCCACAACATTTTTACGATCGATGTTTAAGTATTTTAAACACGATAACCAACTATATTAATTTACATAATGAAGATACGACCATCAGGTCGAGCAAAATAACATTTTATAACACGCAGACCTTAAAAACATTTCTAGCGGGCCTGAAAGAACCTCTTGGCTCTACAATTAGGGCTATGCGACCAGACACTTTGCCTAAAGCGCTTCAATATATTAAAGAAGAAATGAATATTGAATATATTCAACGTCGTAATAACGCGTCGTATAGTCAGGAACGCTTCGCAAACCAGCGACCTATATTTAATCAGAATGTAAGGCGATCTTTTTATGCTCCGCGTAATTATAGCACCTTTGGCCCCAGACCTCTTCAAAATGGGCAACAAACTTTTGCTCCAAGCTGGCAACAAAGATTTAGTAATCCTAATAAACAAAATACTGAAAACCAGACCAATTTCTTTAATCAACCTCCGAAAAAAACCTATCCGAAGCCCACGCCCATGAGCGGAGTTTCTTACGCAAAAACGACTAATAATCGTAATAACAATCCTATTAATAATGCAAATAATTGCCCTAGATTTGTTCCTTTAGTGAACAGGCCAGCAACTGCTTTTAATCAAACAAACCCCTTTAGTAACGTCGGTTATTATCCAGACTATGCTTTCGAAGAATTAAATTTAAATGAAACTGACAACTATGAGCCGAATTGTGATGAATCTTACCCCCAGTATGCTCAGGAAAATGCATACGCTGATAACCAAGATAATAATCAGAATTTTCAAAAAAGACGGCCGGTCAGAAGATTCAACATAGTTCAGCTTAATATACATGCAAAACGTCATCTTCCTTATATACAAATAAAAAAACCCGCCTATCAAATTATTAATTGACTCCGGGTCTAACCAGTCCTTTTTGTCACCGGAAACGGTCGAAAAATATTTTTCGCGGTATCAAATTGACAACGAACCGTTTTCCGTTACTAACGTGCATTGTACAACACACCATAGGCATACAATACAAATACCAACATTTGACGAATTTAATGAAGGCGATTTTTCGAAATTTAATATTTATAAATTTCATAATGTCTTTGATGGACTTATTGGGCTAAATATGCTCGAAAAATACGGTGCAAACGTTGATTTTTGTAACAAAAAATTAATAACTAGAAATGCCACTAACGAGATAAAAATGCTAGAAACAGGAATAAATAATTTATTCGAAGCGTTAATAAAAAGAAAATCAACTGTAGTCACAAAAGTACCAGTTTCGCTTCAAAATGGTGATATTTTCATACACGAAACAAAAATAAACCAATGTTTAATACCTGCAAGTGTTACCACAGCAGAGCATGGTTATGCTCTTGTAGAAATTCATAATTCCACCAGTCACGATATCACGGTAGCCTTAATGAGTCCTTTAACCGTCGTGAACTTGAACACCCACTTTGATTGTCTTAACTTCGATACTGTCTCAACAAAGTCAGATGACATAGAAAGTCTCATTCGAACTGAACACATGAACGCAGAGGAAAAAGCACTCATCCTTCGTTTATGTCAACAATATAGTGACATACTTTTTGAAGATGAAGAATCTCTTACATTTACAAATGAAGTAAAACACAATATAAGAACAACCGATAATATTCCCATTCATACAAAATCTTACAGATACCCATATGTTCATAAAAACGAAGTACAATCCCAAATCAAAAAAATGTTAGAACAAAAAATTATTCAACCTTCAGACTCACCTTGGTCATCACCTATTTGGATAGTACCAAAAAAAATTGACGCATCTGGTAAACAAAAATGGAGACTTGTTGTCGATTACAGAAAACTTAACAGCAAAACTATCAGCGATAGATATCCCATCCCAAATATTGCCGATGTCCTGGACAAATTGGGACGTAGCCAATACTTCACAACGTTAGATTTAAAAAGCGGATTTCACCAAATTGAAGTTAACCCTGATGATGTGCCAAAAACTGCATTCACAGTTGAAAACGGACACTATGAGTATCTTAGGATGCCTTTTGGCCTATGCAATGCTCCCAGCACGTTTCAGAGAGTCATGGAAAATGTACTCCGAGGGATCCTGAATGTAATGTGCGTAGTATATCTAGACGACATTATCATTTATTCGACTTCCTTGCAAGAACACATTAACAATATTAAAACTGTATTTCAGAGACTAAGAGAAGCAAACTTTAAGATCCAATTAGATAAATCGGAGTTCCTTAAGCATGAAACTAACTTTCTTGGCCATATAGTCACACGAGAAGGTATAAAACCAAATCCAGATAAAGTCAAGGCAATAAAAGAGTTTCCGATTCCAAAAACCAGCAAAGAAATAAAATCATTCCTCGGTCTCATTGGTTATTACAGAAAATTTATACCCGATTTTTCAAAACTCACTAAACCCATGACCGCGTGCCTGAAAAAAGGTGCGAAAATAGTTCACAGTACACAATTTATCAACAGTTTTAAGTTGTGTCAGGAAATTTTAATGAATGATCCGATTTTGCAATATCCAGACTTCGAAAAAGAATTTATTTTAACCACTGATGCATCCAACTATGCTATTGGAGCGGTACTTTCACAGGGAACTATAGGTTTGGACAAACCAATCGCGTATGCATCCAGAACGCTTAACGATAGTGAAATAAACTATAGTACTATAGAAAAAGAACTCCTGGCCATCGTATGGGCTACCAAGTACTTTAGGCCTTATTTGTTTGGTAGAAAATTTAAAATAATAACAGATCACAAACCCTTGCAATGGCTCATGTCTCTTAAAGAACCCAATTCACGCCTTATTAGGTGGCGTCTCAAACTTGAAGAATTTGAATACGATATTATTTACAAAAAAGGTAAGTGTAATACAAATGCTGATGCATTATCTCGCGTCGAAATTCACGTTAACACTGCAAATTCCACCACGAGTCCAACATTTACAATCAAAGACGAGGATAATGACAATGCAACATCTATGATTGGCAATGTTTCTGTAATGTCTATATCAGAAGCACAGAACGATCAAAATTCACAAGACACTGTCCACACAGCTTTAGAAGATCCAATATTGAATATCCAAATTAAAGAAAGCTTTATAAATTCTTATAAAAACCAAATAATTTTAGACTTTGTATACTATTCCTCGCGAAAACCATCCAGTAAAGAAATTTTTTCACAAAAAAACCGTATCACAGCACACATTGGCGTAAATCAACTTCAATCGGATATTATAAGATTGTTTAAAGATTACGTTCGAACAGATTTGCAATATGCCATCTGGTTATCTGATTTTAAATACTTGCCAGATGTTACTACTACTCTACAAAACACATTTAGGAACTCAGCATATAACATATTTATATGCAAGCAGAAATTAACTGATGTCACTTCTAAAGACGAACAGTTAAATTTTATTAAAGGTTACCACGAGGGGAAATCGAATCATCGTGGCATTAAAGAAACAGAAGAACAAATCAAAAGAAATTACTACTGGCCAAATATGTCAAAAATGATAAACGAGTACATCAATAACTGTTCGTCCTGCCAAACCAATAAATATGAACGAAGACCGAATAAACAATGCTTACAGATTGTACCTTTACCGTCTAAACCTTTCGAAATTTTACATATAGACACTTTTACAATAAAAGGGCAAAAGTTTCTTACAATCATAGACATTTTTTCCAAATATGCCCAAGCATATCCGTTAGAAAGTTCAACAGCTATCAGCGTTCTTAATGCCCTTATTGTTTATATGACACATCATGGCCTACCTTTAAGTATAACAGCCGACCAAGGGACAGAATTCAAAAACCTCCCCTTGAAAGAGTTTGCCAATCTTCATAAAATAAATTTACACTTCGTCAGCGTAATGAATCCTCAATCTAATGGCGCAATAGAAAGATTCCACTCTACAATAATAGAACATATTCGACTTCTGCAAATAAACCATTCAGAATCACCTATAAAAGACCTTATGTCATATGCCATTTTGGCGTACAACAATTCTATACATAGTTCAACTAACAAAAAACCCATTGAAATAATAAACGGTCATCTAGATAACAGAGATCCTTTTGATCTAGAATTGGAAAGCACTTGCTTACAAAATTATATAAATAAACATAAAGAAATTACCACAGATCTATATGCTAAAATAAACGAAAGACTTACGGCCACTCAAATTTCCACAGTAAACAAAAGAAATGTACCCTTAGAACTGCCGCTAAAATATGAACCTGGTAAAGCTGCATATACTAAAAATCCGTTAGCTGCAAGACAAAAAACACAGCCACGTTATCTAACTCGTACTGTCTGCAAAGATTTAGGTATTAAAATATCAGATCAGAAAGACCTCGTTCACACTAAAAGAATTATCCGCAGACCCCTTAGAATGCAACATTCATTGTTTCAGAATAACGATGTGCAGCCTAGCACAAGCCGAAGATGCGAAGCTGACGCTCATGACAAACAACCCCGGGATTCTGCCCTTCAAATTAGGAATAGCCAAACTTAGACAGACAGACCACATATTTTTACATTACATAGACATCGATGAAATACGAAATCATATCGAAACCATTAACGAACAAATTCAAACGATCAACGCCTTGTCAAAAGACTTTGAAGCGAACTCAAAGTTCAGATTTACTATACTATATGACTACGTTATGAATAGCTTAGATAGTATTATAAGTAGATATAATTCCTTAAGTAAGAGTAGATATAAACGTGGATTGATTGATGGACTCGGCACTATTATTCGTAGCATTACCGGAAACTTGGACCAAAACGATGCAATTAGATATAATCATGCCATAGCTATGCTACAGAAAAATTCACTCGAAATAACGCACCATGTTAACAAAGCTCTTAGTTTAAATAAACATTTTTTCGAAAGTTATAACAATACCATGACCTCTCTGATCCGTAACCAGAACCATATTAATAATAAAATTTCCGAAATTATCCGGCAAATCAACCAATCAAACCACGACTTTTTTAATTATGTTAAAATCGATACATCTTATAAGCTTGTCGAAATAAATTTACAAACTTTATCTGATACAGTATCAAAAATTGAAATCGCACTCACGTTTTCTACAAAGCACGTTGCATACTATAACTTTTTCTCCAACGACAACATAAAATACTTTATCGAAACTTTAAAACAATTTTATTCACCCGATCAACTGTTAGTCACTGATTTGTCCGAATCACGCTTATATTACAATGTTTTAGATGTAGCAACATATTTCAAGAAAAACACACTTGTTTTCGTAGTAAAACTGCCAATAATGTGTAAAGATACCTACGTATATTACCATTTGTTCCCTTTACCTACCCTAAACAACACTATTCTAATTCCCTCTGAACCTTTTCTGGTTATGAATGAAAATGCGTACCGGTACATAGAAAAGCCATGCGTGGAAATAGGAAAGCTTCATTACTGCAAGGAAGAAATTATGCCGTTTACTGCCAGTCACAGTCCCGATTGCATCTATTCATTAATTAGCTCTCAGAAACTACTAGAATGCTGTCAGCACTATAGTATTTCACTCAGACAAGAATTTTTTGAAAGAATTGACGATAGATTTTACGTAATAAGCTGCCCAAAACCAACGAACATTCATCTCCACTGCAATCATGAAGAATATACTACCATTCAGGGTTCATATTTACTAGAGTTGCCTGGAAATTGTACGGCGGCTACAGGATTGAACTCGTTCACTAATCAGAGAAATACTTTTTATGGATTTCCTATCAAGTTACTGTCTTTTAACCTAAGTAATTTAAAGATAAAGAATCTAAATGAACCTTTGAAGTTGGAAAACATCAACTTGAGTGAATTACACAACACTGTTGGACTCATAGAACACGAACAACAACCTTTTGATATAGATCAAGAATATCCCGATCAACATAATTATGTTTGGACTATGCCTCTCTATATCATCCTTATTGTAGCAGCATTATACATACTTTACAATAAAGCAAGGCAATTCAGAAAAAAGAACGACGGGCCGTCACTGGCCTCCGCACCAGCACCAGCACGAACACCAGCAGAGCAGAGTTCATCCACGTCCACCCGGACTTCTCAACCTCGGCTTCTCTTTAGCGAGTAAAGAGGAAACCTCGGTCTGTGATGGGAGGTGTTATGTGTAGGGAACTGTACCGGAATGTGAACGTGTGTATGTAAAGTTATACCCGTAAAGCGCGTACCTAGCTTTAAGTCGTGTGAAACGTAGATTAAGTAAAAGTTTAGATTTAATATTATTTTAAGGAGTAAACCCGAAGGATTGTATTAGTATGGCGAGCGACCTGTTATCATACACCTCACGCAGCCGGGCGGCGACGCCGAGTCAGCATTTCAGGAATAAGACCACAGGCGTGCATCGCCCGCAAAGACAATCCATCGCGGACTCGTATTCAATTAAGACCTATGTAATAATATTTTTAAAAGAATTAAAAATCAGTTTAAAGTTAAAAGTTGTTTTTTCAAGACCGTTAACCCACCGTTAACATAAATCGCCAGACAGGTAGAAGCACTCCATACAAAGTTGCAGAGTGCATCTCATGCATACAAACTCACAGCCTAGCGACACTGCGCTGAGTAGATAATAAACGAAAAATATTTAACGGCACCTCTGTTTTGTACTGGATGGCACAGCAAAAATACTAATTGCATATCAAAACCGTAGTTTTGCTGTGCATTCAGTATTTTTTTAAGTGCAATCAGGAATACGTGATCTCAATACTGTATTTTTGTATTTTTGCTGATTTTTTTTATTTCTTGTGGCATCCTTGCAAGAGGCTAACTGGACTAGCGGAATGGCACATGACATAGATCAATCAATCAAGAATCCATATTCAATTCCCGGGGTTAACTGTATTTTTTTGGCTTTTTTCTGTATGTTCATGTTTCAGTGCGTATTTAATAAGCATGATACTTATGCAATCAGGATTTTTTAGGTTAGAGTAAAATTACTTTTTATGTTAAGTTTTCTGTTGATAAAAATTACATTTTTAATAGTTAAAATTTTTTTCGCCAACTGTTTTTTTGTTGTCTGTGTTTGTATTGTCATCGGCGACAACAACCTTTCTGCATTCCTTGTCCATCGCAAAAAATGAGCAAACAGTTTATACAATGCTGTCAGTTTTATTGCAAGATTTTAACTATTGCTGACCAGTCCTCGTATAACGTTAAACCTAACCATATAACCGTGCATAAAGCTTACAAATAGCCGTGATAGCCTAGTGGTTTGACCTATCGCCTCTGAAGCAGAGGGTCGAGGGTTCAAACCCCGGCTCGCACCTCTGAGTTTTTCGGAAATTATGTGCGAAATTACATTTGTAAGCTTTTCGGGTGAAGGAAAACATCATGAGGAAACCTGCACACTCCTGCGAAGCAATTCAATGGTGTGTGTGAAGTTCCCAATCCGCACTGGACCCGCGTGGGAACTATAGTCCAAGCCCTCTCATTCTGAGAGGAGGCCTGTGCCCAGCAGTGGGACGTAAATAGGCTGATGATGATGATGAAAGCTTACAACAATCTCTTCGTTATTAACCTCATTTCAAAATGCGAGTTGCAACGTCAACACTTGCTTTTGCGTGATGTATTGCCAGCCTTAAAGTCGTTTAAAGTAAACAAAATTAGAATGCACATCTGCAAGGCCTTGCAAGCAAATGAGAGCTTGTTAGTAGTTACGAGGTAGCAATAGCATTAATATACCATGAAGTCTTAATACACTATCAATCTACGTCTCAAAGGTATGTTCCAAGTGTGCCATAATATTACTATGAAGTGGAACTTGGCAGGTAAGGCACGATATCGTTTGGTGTGAATAATGCCTACCATAGTAAATTTGTGTTTATGTAAAGGATAAGCATATCCTTATCCTTAGGTTAAGCATATTTAATAATTTTTACTATTTTATCTAATTTACTGAGACAGCACTAGAAGCCGCAACTTGTTTCGTCCCTTGATAACTGGCATTATAGGAAGGAAAACTCAGCGACAATAGCAAATTTCACTAAGAAGCTAGTAAATAGGTTTTAAGTCAGCAATTTTGATTTTGTATTAAAGAAACCCTTACATTCAATATTGATTCCTTAAGTAAACTAACGTAATTAAATCAATTCAGGTATCACAACCTCATCATTACACAAATCCCCATAAGCTGTTTCAATTACAATTCACGCAAATCGGCTCGTAAATATTCACAATACCGACAATTAATCAAAGAAACAGTTATAGGTACATAACAGCGACTATAAACACGGAATCAGTATGCCGGTCACAAAATAACAATTAAGTTTAACATGATGATGCATTTACGCGCTGCATTACAAACGGTGCGTGTAAAATGACCGATTTTATCTTTCGGTACCCCTTGACTACTAATGGTTGACGATAGAACAGACGATGAATGGTAAATGTGATAGTAGAGGCGACAAAATATTTACGATTAGCTTATAATATTTACGACTAGCTTATGCGACGCGGCTTTGCCCCCGTGAAATATTTCAAAATGGGCTAGTTCCCTATCAAGTTGGAATTTCGAAAAATCCCTTCATAGTGCATCTCTAGGATACACAAGGTATGTTTGCCAAATTTTAAGTCTCTAGGTCCAGTGGTTTAGGCTGTGCGTTGTCTATCAGTCAGTCAGTTACGGTACTGTTTTATAGGTATAGATATGTACCTATGCTAATACGAGTGGACTGGTGACCTGTCACTTTACTGAAAGTAATTTTCCAAACCAACGATTTAGAACTTAATGATTCCATGATTTTAAACAATTACTCGTTCAAATGACACACGTATTCGTATACTTTGACAAATAAATTATTTTATTATTGTTGTTATGAAAATGTCGAAGGCCGTCAACATAGAAATACCCTCCAAGGGTAAATTAAATCTAGGTAAATAAGTTAGGTCATGTTAGTATTAGGGTCGAAGCCACAAGCTAGCCAAAAATGTCAAAGTATCTATAGGCGCCGAAATATTTACGATATGCTAATATTATACGAATGGTGTCCTGTCATTTTTACCGATATTGTTATCAATTGTCAAATATAATTTAAGGACGTCAAAGTACAAATATTTACCAAGGGTAAGCAAATCTAGGTAAATACTTAAGTATTGCGTCAGAGCCCAAAGCCCAATCTAAGCATAAACAAAAGCTCCGTCGACCCTGTCACATTATGCATTTTAATTTATGGAGAATGAATATTATGGTAAGTATCTAAATGATCTGGCGAACCACCATTATAGCAACAAGATTATGGAAAAATAACTTCGTGAACTTAACGTTATTCTCTTTGCTTAGGAATCATTTCCAAGAACCGTGAATACCGTTTCCCTTGTCAAACGAAAGCAATACCGATGGTAATAAGACACAATTACGTTCCAGGAAGGCGTGATATAAATAAGGTATTCGTGTTAACGTCTGACTCAGCCTTTAGAGTAGACCGTTAAAAGTATAAAACACTTATGACAGGAGATGGTAATGCTCCGGCTACACGCTTAATCCTGCAAACGTAAACGTTTGTATCAATAGTGTTTAAATAAACAAACTCGACCTTAAGGTACTATTTTGCCGTCTTAATCCCTTTGCCAAATAATTCTTTTTTATGTCAAAAATTACAATTTTAATACAAGATTTTTCGCTGACTCTACTATTTTTACTGTACTTTTTGTTAACTGCACTTTCATCGTATTACGTAAATCCAAGACAGCCGGTAACCGGTGAGTAAGACACAGCCGGTGTAATAACGGGCACAGGAGGCATTTCATCTTAGCTCTCTAGGCTGGCAACGCATCTGCAAACCCCCCGAGGTTGCGGATGTCTATGGGCAGTGGTGATCACTTACCATCAGGTGACCCACTTGCTCGTTTTCCTTCCTTGTCGTATAAAAAACAATCGCAGTATGTAAATTGTACATACTTATACCCGTACCAAATTTCAAGTCAATCTGACTATTGGAAGTGGGTCAAATATAACTCGCAACGTTTAACTTAAACAAACAAATATAACAAGTTATTAAAAACCTTGCCAAATACTCGTATCAATATGACAGGCAATCCTCACATTATTCTTGTGAACATGTTTGTGTTTGTTTAATGGTTTGTTTTCGTTCGAGTTTGTAGAAACGCAACAATTTTGTCACTAGTGTCAAGGTGCGCTGTACGTATAATTATAAACCTTACGCTAGACGGAAACTGTTTTACAGAAACAACGTAAGCAACTCCTGTAATGAGTGCTTTGTGACTAAAACAAACGCTGGATAAATATTTCATTTGACATCTCATAGTTAATTAAACGACGTCCAGTTGCAGTCCAATGCAGTGCACTTTAACTTTGCGAAACGCCCGGAGTGATTATTCGGACATGACGAAAGTCTACCTATTTAATAACATTAATTAATTGGACTTAATTTTTCTCTGCACTGCACTTAAACAGTTTTGCATAATTTAAGATGAAAATGTATGCGTAAAAATAGTGCATTATGATAGGGCGTATTTATTTATTCTCTAATTTTTTATTTATTAAACGAATCTTTTGATAAAAACCCGCCAAGATCGTTGCGAAAATATCCTTACGTAAATATTATACTTAATTTTAATGGGTGTTTTTTTTACTATGTTTCCATCGCAAAGAAAACAAAATATTTTCGTTAATTTGTTGTAAAAAATGTCCAGAAAAAAAAGATATCTTCTAGGCTTCCTAGATAGGTATAATTTTAATGTCAATTTCAGAATCGAAGGAAAGAGTGCTTTATAGCCCTCGCGAAGATTCCTTTGTATAGCTAAATATAGGCTTCCCGAATAGATGCCCTAGTGATTAAAGCATAGTGAAATTTCCGAAATCACTTGCTGCACTCGTAATACCAAACAAGCTACTTGTGTCATCACAAATTTCCTAGACCCCCATTAAGGGTCACATCTCGAAGCGATCGATCAAATTCTTAACGCTTTCTCCGTCACGCCCTAACCGGTGATAAATTGACTTAATAGACACTATGGGGCCCTTAAGACCATTGGGCCCATATGTCCACGCTGCGTAGGAGCAGATTGAATTAACTCCATCGTTTATGGTGATTCCATGGTGATTCTGTTCGTGTTTACGAAAATCGTTATTGCGCTGTCATTGTCACTGTTAAAGCGGGAACATTATAATTCAGCTATTAGAAAGTAAATTTATCATGGTTTGGTGGCTTGTGATTTAAAATTTACATATAAATTATTTTGGGTTTGACTGAACACTAGTTTCGTTTTTTTTTTATTAAAATGTATCGGTGTGTTAAAATGTAATTGACAGGAAGATTAGTAGTTTTTAAATTTTATGGCTTACTCATTTTTTAATTGACGAGAAAACCATTCATGATTATGGATGTCCATACAGTACAGACACATAAATTTAACGGCTATTCAAGACGGGACTAAGAGAAATTGTCTATGGTTGAATGGGGTGAATACTGTATAATAATTATGCATCTCTTTCTAACACTCATAAGTATTGGTAATTTTGAGTAGGTACCCAAAAAGAAAGCCTAGAAGGAAACGATCGGTAGCTATAAGGCCGTCTATTGCTTTCATGTGTTGAACCTTTGTTATGTTTTGCTTGTTCCAATATACTAAGCACAGTTCTCCTCTCAGAATAAGAGGGCTTGGGCTACAGTTCCCTCGCGGGCTCAGTGCGGACTGGGAACTTCACATACATCATTGAATTGCATTGCAGGAGTGTGCCATTGTCGTTCACTGAAAAGCTCACGGTAAATTAAAAATGTAATTTCGTACATAAATACTGAAAAACTCAGAGATGTGAGCCAGGGCTCGAACCCACCATCTTCTGCTTGAAAGGCCATATAGGTCAAACCACAAGGTTACCACGGCTCTTTGGGTAATTTATGAAGTTTGTAAATTTTTGGCACATTGCTCGCATGACTGATAGTGGCTGGCGTCAGAAGATTCTCGAATGGCATCCGCGTACCGGGAGACGAGCTGTCGGTAGGCCTCCAACAAGATGGAGCTACGACCTAGTAAAGATCGCGGGACCGCGGTGGATGCGGAAAGCACAAGACCGGTCTGAGTGGAGAGCCTTGGGGGAGGCCTATTATGTCCAGCAATGGACGTCTTTCGGCTGACATGCCGATGATGACGGTTAAATTTTTAATGTCTCATCAAATATGCCTGTCGTGTTGGTTATTTCGTGCCTATTTACTGATAAGCAATTTAAGTTTGTATTGAAAATGCTAATAAACACCAAATTAAATTGGATCACGCTACAGGATCATTAGCTGGGCCGGTAATTACTGCTATCCGGTTTAATTTTAACTAGCACGTCACTGTAGTCGCATCGCCAAATATTGGCTGCAAACATAATCATTAGTAGCTGAATCAATAGGACAATTACTATTTACAGGGGATTGGTTCAATGTGTTGTTATTTGCGCTACTAACTAAAATAGTAAAAACATTCCAACGCATTGAGAACCTCCTGTTTTTGAAGTCAGGTTAAAAACCGTGCAAGACATGTCGGGCCATGCCTTGTATAGGGTTCCGTAACCGTTACTACAAAGAAATGCACTATCAAAGAAAAGGGCGTATCTACATGGCACTTACGTCCTTTTGTCGAGAAGCGCAGTTTTTCAGAAATAACTGAAACATGGTATATTCGATCATATTGCAAATAATTTTCAACCGTTACCTTTGTGGGGGGGTGGGAGGGAGACACAATTTATGCTACTTTCGGAGCGATTAATTCCGAAAATATTCACTTTATCAAAAAAGTTGCTTAGAAACCTCAAACTGTTTATAAAAGTGCTGTCGAACTTAATATATTTATTTTAATTGCAATAGGGTCTGAAAGGCGGTCTCAAAGCTTCAAGGCTCTGTATGCAGAACATTTTAAGCGCATAGTTTCGAATTATGATAAAAAAAGCTTTAGGTATGCTTAGTGGTCATAATCACAAATAACCTAAAAATATAAGCTTTGTCTCTAGCTAAAAATCACAGAGACATAACTTTTTACATTCCTCGTGTTTGTCCCGGGGTTAAGTAATAACAACACAAAAAGTTAGTTTACTATGTTGCGGCTTGTACACAAAAGAAAAGCATAACAAAACAAAGTTGCAGAATACTTCATAAAACTGTTACGGCAATAAAACATTCCGTCGCCGGAAATTATAAAGCAGGCGATACGTGAAGCCCCTAACAATTGGGCGATTCGTAAACGGCCTGGCTTTTACGACTCGATCCGGTTGAAGCCTGGATTGTACCGGGAATGTGCTAATGTGCGCAGTTACTGCGACAGGAAAAACAGAAGAGCATCAGCCGAGTTCATATTTCGGGTTTAATTGCGCTACATAAATTCGAATTCGAATCCCACTCGTCATCATCATCATCATCAGACTTGTTTTACGTCCCCCTGCTAGACACAGAACTCCTCTCAGAACGAGAGGGCTTCCCACGCGGGCTCAGTACGGATTGGGAACTTCACACACGCAGAGTATGCAGGTTTCCCCACGTTGTTTTCTTTCACCGAAAAGCTAGTAATAAATTACAAACGCAATTTCGCACATAAATTCCAAAAAACGCAGAGGTGCCCTGCTTGACAGGCCATTGGTCAAAACCAACTACCACATTGTTTTCAATTTCTTAAAAAAATACCTCATTTTCATCCTCAGTTCTGAAACATTTGGCCCAAGTTCCTACAGCTCCCTCAATTTCGTCCATACAGCCAGGGGCTATATTCGAATGCTACATAACGTAACCTACGTATGAAACATTATCGTAAAAAAATGTATGACGCTTGGAACAGCGCCCCCGTGAGCGTATTTGGTATAAAAATTTTGCATGAATTTTCTCGATGGCGATATTAAGGACTTTAGCGTGGCGACAAACCTTAAACTAAGTTTCAATCGCAATGCGAGTTAAACAACGAACGTTGACTATGCATGTAATTTACGACCCACAATTAATTCGGTGGCAGTAACTGTGTCAGCGCGTGTTTCTCATGTCAATCGAAGATGAAATCATCTCTGCATTATACAGTCAGCAGCAGAGGGTCGAGCACGATTTTTCGAATCCTGCGTCATGTAAAATCGAATAGTAAACGTTGTCGAGTTTGTATGACGTTTGGAACAGCGCCCGCCCGTGAGCGTATTGGAAACTAAAATTTAGTATGAGGTTTCTCGATCTCGATACAATAACCATAACGTTACGCAGGATTCGACAAGTCGTGCTCGACCCACAGAAGTAGCAAAGCAACCGAAGCGGTCACAATGATCTAAGCACGACTCTATTATTATGGACATAAGAGCTCGTGTAGAACTTCTGTTGCTTACTTAGGTAACAAGTTGCTTACAAGGTGTTGATGGATTAAGGAATATCTTATGATGATTAAGCACGGAGTAGTATATCCTTGACGAGGATTTCACTTACTTATCCCACTGAGAGCTCTATGAAATAGGTATAATTTATGAGCATTTATAATAGAATTCTGGTTTTAGAAATACTTCGGCTGTCAATGGCTCTTCTTATATCAAATAATGAGATGTCAATACGAATAAAGCAATCATAGTTAAGCACGTTGTGTGTAGTAAGACTGTCAATTGAAGTTTGAGTGTTAGTAAATTTGCCTGTGTATCACAAAACGATTTACTAACTTATTAAAAAGATTCATTTGCTCTTTTTGACGACAGTGCTTTTTAACATGCAGCCACCGTGAGACTCAATCATAGTGAAGTAAACGAATCACTTATGTAATCTGTTATATCTAGTCCTTTGAAATCCTTTTCACCTGTGGCCTTTTTGACATTTTCACTCATGTTTTTTATAAGTAGTGTATGTATTGTATATGTAGGTATATGTTTATTTATGTAGTATATTCATCTGTAGTTATTAATTTAATTTAAGTTGTTGTTAATTTTAAGTTTCTCCTTTCTGTTCATTTCTGCCACCTAATTTAGCTTCTTCATCTTGGTTTCTGTATTTTGGTTGTGTGTAAGAGATCGCTTTTAAGCGATAAGACCGCCTATTGTCTACCATACCTGTTTTCTGTAATCTCTTTGTACTATTTTGTGGTTTACAATAAAGAATATTTGTATTGTATTGTATTGTATTGTCATCATCATCGTGTCAGCCGAAAGACCACTTGCTGGACAGAGGCCTCCCCCAAGGCTTTCCACTCAGACCGGTCTTGTTCTTTCGGCATCTTTACCACGTCGTCCCTCCATCTTATTGGTGGCCTACCGACAGCTCGTCTCCCGGTCCATGGACTCATGTATCACTCATGTATATACGCCGATTTTATCCCAACATGTTTCGGACACAGTCTGGGAGCACACAGTCCGAAATATGTCGGGCTAAACTCTACTTAACTGTAAACATGAGTGATCAGTTTATTTCACTGTACTTTTTACAACTTACATAATTATCTATGCCATATTAGTAGTTCCTGAGATAACCAGCTGTGACGGACAGACAGTCAAGCCGAGCACACCTTCTTGTTATAATTTTGGTTCGAAACCCCAAAAACTGAGAACTTTATTGCATACAACATGACAACAATTAATACTAAAACTATAATAACATCTTTGTCATGCTGGCCTTATGTACATCAATTTGAAAAATAATAACATTTACATAGTAAACACACGAAGGTAACTCAACACTTACCAATTTTCCACGAATATTTGTTCACAAATTACACAAAAATTGCTAGTGGCTTTGAACTCGCAACCTTCACCTCTGTACTAAATCCATCTTTGAATAATCGAGTAAGTTCATCCAACATAAAATCGAAAAGATAAGATCAAGCCTTTTTACCCTCTAAAAAGTTCACACAAGATAAACATTTGCTTTATTAAATTCCGCAGAACACATTATGCAGCGCAAAAAGTCTAGAATTTTTCCTTCCAACAATTTCACCGTATCATTGCTCTCAGGCTTAGCGAAAACAAAAGAAAACTCATCCCTCATTTTTCACAGGCATTGGAGCCTTTTCATTACTGTTTAAAAGCACGCCGTGGTATGATTTTTAAGAAAAAGGGGGCGAATTGCCACTTCAACTACATTCAGGATTTATTATATGGAATGTGCGGGTGTAATGGAAACAGCGTGCTGACTCTGTTTGGGCCAAAGTATAATCTAAAGCGAGTTATTTTAAAAATAATAAGGCTTGAGTAAAACTAGCTCTTTAACTTAACTAATTTAACTTTCACGGGATTTTCTTGAATTGTGAAAAACATCATGATTAAATTTACGCTCGTGTACGGAGTACGCGATGGTAGGCAATAAATTGAAATTGATGACTTAAAAAAAACTTGATCTACACCGCGCCGTTGGAACTACAGTCTAATTTATCATAGATACTGTGACAGGAGGCTACAAGCTTTTATAGTGGAGCCATGGAGTTACGACATCTATAAAAGTTGAAGACGATTATAAATATAAATTCCTTTGGGATCAGAATTCACCTACTCATCAAACAATGCCATCAAAAATAAACGACGCTATCCAGTAAAGCGTGTGTTGAAATGCATGGCGTAAACGCCAGAGCGTTTAAAATCGTCCTGGGTAAGAAAGTAAAGTGTTGATTTGATTTTTGTTTAACCAAAATTAAGAACCAGTAGGTTTTCTTTTATTTTCGTTCAATCGCAGTTACAATATTCCTTCTCACTCCAAGTCAGAAATGATGAACGTTTCTAGGCAGACCTAACTTAAAAAAATATTTCTATAGAGGATTTTGCTTACAATCATCTTTTCATGTTTGAGGTAAGTACTTATGGCATAGCTTTTAAATATGGGTTGAAATTTTTAAACAGCGTCCATAATAGTGCGGTTGTTACGCCCTTGGCTTATTGTAAGCGACAGCTACGAACGTACGTAAAAAAGTTGGCCAATAAGTCTAACCGTGGACGGCGATATAGGAGGGACAGCAATGTGTAATTTTACAGTTAGTACCTGTGGAAATATTACTCGAACATAGAGAAAAAATGTGATACCTGCAGACCCATGGACCTAGTGATTGACCTTCACTAGTAAACCATTTGATTCATGCGGTAATTTCGTACTAGCAATACGCTGTGTTGTGTTAATTCGGTGCCCTGGTGTCTCAAATCGCCTGGTCGAACCAGGCGTTGTCGTGTCCAACCACGCTATGCAATACAGAAATCCTGAGTTTTGGTAAAAATTATCTCTTCAGTTCGAGACTTGGACCGCTAAGCACTTGTGTCAACATATACGAACTAATACTACTCGTGTATGCGTACACAAGTTCTCTTTGCGAAACAACGCAATTTTGCGTCTCTTTGCTACCACATCATTACAAAGAACTGCGACAGATGCTTGGGCACATTATGAGGATTATTAGGTCTAATTACGTCTGCGGTTACAAACTTAGACACAATTAGGGGTGATGTCAGGCATGTCGTACTGTTTTATAGAAAACTGGAACTGGAAAAGCTTTCTCTGAGTAAGTTAGTGAGAAATACAAAATGTATAGAGCTGGATGGTCAGCGTCAAAAGTAAATTGTCACTTTTGCACCTTGTCGCTCTACACTCAGATACAAAACGTCGTACATGATTAGCAAAATGTGTTATTACGACAGAATACAAACGTGACTGGCTACGTTTGACGCTGACTATAAGTGTAATAGGTACCTACATCGTAAGCACACATCCTCCTAACATAAACTTTCCTGTAATTTGGGCCAAAAATGATACTGGCCACTTAGTCGACGCTAGCACAATGAAGAAATATCTTACTTCTTTTGTTATAGAAAAAGTCAATACATTGTTTTATTTAGAAATTTATATTTAATGTCGTAATAAACATTAAAATGGTGCTTCGAGCCGGATATGAACATAAAAAAATTTAACCTTTACTAAGAAAACAAAAAAAAAGCTGTTTTCTCCACTACCGTTAGAGTCTTGGCTCTATTTTGCCAAATACAAATACTGACAGTTTCGTGTGTTATCAGGATGGTTCAATATTGATCGCGATGTGTAAACAAATAAATTTTTCACAGGTAGCAAGGTGTCGAAAGACAACAGTGAAACTGTATGCCAACTGCAGTCGGCACAATTCAATAGACTGAATCTCTCGATCGAAGGCCAAACTAAAGTTTGTGACTCGATATAAATTTACGGTATATATTTACTAGCTTACTCCGTTGGCTTGGCTTAGCAATCAAAGTCTCTGTTCTGCGCGAGCCTTTACCAGTCGCCCATCTCAAGCTTTCGCAAGTTCTTGAAGACTCGTCGCGACAGCCATACCTGGGCCGCCCTATGATAAAATAAAATCTGAAATTTACTACAAACTAGATACTTGCGTTGAAATTGTGTTCTAGCAAAGCAAACCGTCGTGAATACTAAAGTATAGGACGCGCATAAAGCTCCTTTAAGCGGGAAATTTAACACCAAAGACGGACCAGGGTGGTGTTATCATAGTTTATTTCGCATGCTGTTACCAAACGTTACAAGGCTTCCAGACCAGGAATCACTGACCTCCCCCGTCCCTCTTGTAACGATTTTAGAGGGACATTCAAGTGAAGGATCGGTCCGAATGAAGGGTCTTGGTAATTTGGTCATGTTTTGGCCTGTAGTGTAAGGCAACGGCTTTATGGCTGCCACTGCCGCCGTTAGTAAATACGGATGATGCTCGATTTTACGCTCCGTACACAATTCTGATAAATATGAAGTCATTGTACGAAACTGGAACACAATAGGGTGTTGGTTGGATAATGGAGAGGTTTCCGATTAATTTGTCCGCAGTTAGGCTACAATGAATAGAACTTCCAAAACTAAATGGTTGAATCATGATGAAATAAATTGACTGTAAATGCAAATTCATTTGTTTGTAACAAGAAAGCCTATGGAAATAGCATTTAAACACAGAGTCGGCAATTTCATTAAACAAATCATTTTGAAAGACTTAATCGCACCGATAGAATCATTTCTCATTTTCATTTTTCTTTTTAACCGACTTCGAAAAAAGGAGCTTCTCAATTCGGCTTACGTGTTTTTTTTTTGTGTCAACAGGATATATCTACAGGTAGGTATAATCCCTCTGATTAAAATTTCAAGATCAACTTCGATTTAAACTCTGACGCAATATTATCTTAATAGATTTATTTCTCAATCAATATTCTTGTAAAACTAGGCTTTACTGGTTGATCATAATTAAAATTCTAAGATTTAATCTTCTTATCAATGTTCATCACGCAACGATGAAACGTTTTCTCGATGCTATCTCCATCTTGATTGTGATACACAAAATGAATTGAGTGGCTTCGAGAAGTTTTGTTGGCTGATGATGATGATGATGGTAACATAATTTGTCTTTGATCCTTACTCTGTATATAATGAGGGATCTCGCGAGTCAAAAATCCGTTAGAGTGTCAAGTGAGGTGCATCTGTCATTTCCACCAATTGACAACATTTCGTATTTTTCACACCTGGAAATTAATATATGTATCGAAAGGGCTTTGCCTCCTGAACACACCACTATGTTTATAAAAATTTAATATACTTATTTTTTTATACAAGAGAAAAAAATGAAATTACCATTTCTACCAAAACTACGCAAGAATGGGTGTAATACCTTTGCCTTTTTCAAACAAACCACAATCACAACAATAATTTGACATGACACATTATTATGTTTGACAATGTCAGATTTGACATCTTGGGTTTTGTTTTTATATCGTGACAAGACAGAGGCAATTGATCCATCCTAGCGTAGTTTAATTGTAAATGTAATTACGGGCACAAGAGGCATTTCATCTTAGCCCTCTAGGTTGGCAACGCATCTGCAAACCCTCCGGAGTTGCGGTTGTCTATGGGCAGTGGTGATCACTTACCATCAGGTGACCCACTTGCTCGCTTGCCTTCCTCGTTGTATAAAAAAAAAAAAAGTTTCGGAGTTACGTCCTTTTAGAATAAGTACCTTTTAATAAATTAGTGATCAATTAATTAAAAATCCTAATGAAAATTTAAAATCGTAGGTTTGCTCCTCTTTCAAAGTAGATTGCAGACAATCAATCAAATTATAGACTCAAAAATATGAAATATTGTCAATTATAGATCAGTAGCTTGTCTATCATTGGTGGAGAATGATCATTGATATGATTTAAAAACGTAGTTTTTGTAAATAGGTAGGAGCTTTTAACTGGAAAACGTCCCTATAGTAGGTATTATCCGTTGATTTTACCATTAATTGTTTACGATTTTTTTTTTTAATTTATAGCCCTAATTAGACTAAAAAGGCTATAAATAATGCGAGTCAGTTATTATTATGCATAAACGGAGTATTATTCTCAGATTGTATTGAAATTAATGAGTTTTTAATCGAAATCTGTGGCCCGGCTATTCCATTCAATATTTAAAATAGTTACAACAACCCTATGTTTGTAATAATAAATAATAAAAAGTATGTCAAAACAGTTGGCATCCTAACTAATATTATAAATGCGAAAGTAACTCAGTCTCTCTGTCTCTTTGTTTCTCTGTCTCTTTGTCTCTCTGTTTGTTACCTCTTCACGGAAAAACCGCTGCACCAATCTAGACAAAATTTGGTAAGAAGATAATTTGAATATTGAGGAATAACCTAAGCTACTTTTTATTCGGGAAAATTGTATAGTTCCCGCGGGATAGCGATAACCGAAATTTACGCGGACGAAGTCGCGGGCAACAGCTAGTTATTTATATAATTATTACTAGGTAGCATCTTTTGCCTTGCGGGTTAATGTAGCCTGTACTTTCTGATAATCCAGAGACGTCGACTTTTTATTGTAATTTAAAAATTACAGACATTACACAAGGCAAGATGACTTTAAATTTGCGTATAATTTTTTACCTGGATTGAATCTTCGTAAGTAAATAATCTGAGTAGGAAGACATCAAATTAAGAGGACGTCATCAACATCACCGTCATTATCGAGTAATGACTGCAAAAAAATATTCCTACAAATTGCGAACCTCCTCCTTTTTTTGAAGTCGGTAAAAACAGAAAACCCGACTGCAATTCTGGGAAACAATATACCCTATGTCACTGTCAAAACTGAGACAAATCTAATGAACAAGACTGAAGAAGAATGACATAGACATACATACATACGCTCGAGTAACCCTCCTTCGGCAGTCGGGTAAAAGAATCAGGTCTACCGAGAAACGTGATCTTATAAAAACGAACGTAAAACCTCAAAATAAACGTTTATTTCATTCATGTGTATCATCCTACTTGTTCTTGGCTCAGCAGTTAACAGATAAGGATTGCCTCCAGGAATATCCGGGGTTCCAAAACAGCCCCTACCTTGTTTTTAGGGACACGGTGGGGACTAAGTTTAAGGTTAGCTCAGGTTAATCTCAAGGACTTTATATTCTTGGCAGAAGTTCAATTTCTGTACTCACTGTTTTAGGTATTGAGCAACACAGTACTTTGTAGGAACCTATTTTCCAATTTTGGGAAAGAAGCAAGATTCAATCGCCACCATTTTATTTAACCCCTCGTATGCTTAACTCACAGATCCTTGCCTTGGCACAACGGTCCTTGGACCATAAAACCAAGAGGACTGCCAGTGTTTATACCATGCAGCGTTCCTTTGTAATAATACGCCTGCTGTAGCTTGTTTTACTACGAAGGTCTCTGTACCATTCATTTGGTGTGACATTTAGACCTCTGGCTAACACAATAGCGCCATCTAAATTAGTTTTTTCTTTCAGTTCATAGATGGCGCTATTCTATTCTATTCTAATAAGATTTCACAAACTCACAGCCAACCTTGGAGGATTGCCTGCAATTGTTACCAAAAAAATGCAATTGAAGACATTTTTGAACTTAAGTATGAATCTGAATAATGAACAGTCTGTTGTTTTCTTTTTGTTCGCTCTGTCTAGGAACCGTGTGTCTCTCACTCATTCTTGCTTTAATACCGTTAATTATACCCTGTTACCAACTACCATTTTACGTGCGCCATTCCCGCCTATTTATACATCACAATGTTATTATTCCGTGGGTTCATTCCAGACTTATCCATTATTACGACTAATAAAATCCGCTAGTGTAAAAATAGTAGTTTATGCAACTGCTACATAATGAGGGTCCTTAAAACACGAGTGTGTTGTTATGAAGCGAAGCTGAGTTTCATAATAGGATCACACGAGTGTTTTAAGGCCTAATTATGTGGAGTTGCGTACATTACTTTATCTACACACATTTTATAAGTACTCTAAGATGGGTTCAGAAGCCGAAGGCATATATCATACCCATACCTGTCACGAATTTGACTGTTTTTTTTAATCATAGACAAACATACCGAGCTGACGTTTCGTAAACTGTTTTTTTTTATTGTATAAAATAATAAAATATCACATTATTATTTATACATGTCGGACTGAACTCGACTTATATACGTGAGTGATCCGTTTTATTTCACTATGATTGTAAATTACGTTGATTGTCAAATTCGAAAAATAGAATTCAATATCGAAAAGTCATTACGACATCGAATTCGATGTCGTAATGACTATTACTTTACTGCTGGACCTGCTGGTCGTGGTGGTTGGCGGCGGAGGCGACGATGTACTGCAATGCTGGTCATTTTCTACGGTTTCTGAACGCATTATAGAGGACTTATGATATGTGTGTAGATAAAATATTTTGCGGGTGAAAGTTATTCGTAGACGCTGACGTTACGAGAATTTAAAAAGACCAATAGTGGTACAAATTTCTTCAACTGCTTCCATTACGATCAGGAAAAAAAACAGTATAATATACGATTATACACACAGCCATAAGCATTTAGGGAGGTACCTACTTACTGAGACGGTTTCTTCAGGATGTTTTCTCTTATCAAAATGTATCAAAACAGTTTTCGCATTGATTGATTAGTTTATACAAGATTTTTTTTTATGTGCTACTGAAGTGAAAGTTAATTTCGCAGAAACACATAAGTGCACACTAGGTCAGGTAATAATGGACTCGGCGTACTAAGTACGTAAAAATTGTTATGACATAAATTTAAGCTTTAAGCTGTTTCACGTGATATTTAAGTATGTGATGTGGAAATAAGCATGGTGCATTAGGCTGGGCATTAAACATCATATTTTATTTTAAATTAATTAATATTTATAATGGATTCTTTAATTACTCGAAATGAATATTAAAATATCACGCCTATATAAGTCCCATTATTGTCGGAAAAAAACTTAAGTATACATTTAGTACATTAGGTAATGAATGGCAAATAGATAAAATCTATACTTTCCAATTGAATTTTTCCCGTAGTAAATCAAATTCATACGCGAACTGTGAAATTTTAACAGAAAACGTATTAAAATTAACATTTTGGAACATATTAGGACACATAAACAAGATAACGTCTATTGAAAAAAAAAACAGAATTTATATCGTGCAATGTGAAGCTATTCTAAAATAAACGAATGCCATACAAAATTCCCAAACAGTTACAATCTTCCATTTCAAATAAATACTTCCCATTTATTGTTCTCCTGAAAAACATTTCAGCGGGCCCCTATTACGTCTTTCAAATGTCACATCACTCATTGCCGCTCGATACAATTTCGCACCTGTACGGAGCAAATTCGCAAACGAACGCCACGTGCTCAGTCGCCCGTAACGCGTTTCAACGTAGCCGCACCAATCAAAGTTGTAATTAGCAGTTAGTGAAACAGCAAATTAAACGTCCTTTCATGTGACAAATTTACGCGGAGGCCATATTGCGCGTGTAGTCTTGCGCCGAGGAAGTTCGCGTATGGAGAATTTGTAGCGGTTACGAAGTTCTTTATTGTTATTAGGTTTGTTGATGGCATTATGAACTCGCAACCGCGGATGTTTAATTCAAGTTAATGTTTGTTTGTATTTCACTACGTACGCTTATAAAGTTATCTTTAAGATATTAATCGTACCAAAGTGATTTTTTCATTTATTCACGTTTACAAATCAAAATTCTGCCTGTTAAAAAGTGCTGCCTTAAAACCGCACCGCGCACTTTTAGAATAGGAGCGTTGCCAACGCGACGGCATTTCGAATTTGGGATTGAAAATTTAAATTTTGAAATTGGAACCGACCGCATTTGAAAGGTGAAACGCTAACTCATTGACAGCTTCATTTGTTTTGTGGCAGATAGCCAGTAATTAAACGGTTAATGAAGCTTTAAATTGCTTTAGCAAATCTGCGAACCGCCATTTCGGAAAAGCATTTCCCTATTTATTTTCCTGGTTAGATTAATTACATTTATCCCGCCCCTTAATTACATAAATGTATGAAGTCGGCGCTCTTATTTAGCGCCTCGGAGAGGAAACCGCGTTTTCCTACTACCCAGCCGATCTTTTATTTATTAATCTTATTAGCATTATTTTCTTAGGAGATGGAGAAAAAATACGTCTGGGGAATATTGTTCGTAACACTACGTGTGTGGCGAGAATTGCTCAAATATTCTTGAGTCAATACTTATTTCATGGTTTTTAAAAAGACGGCGTATAAACTTACGGATTACAGTGTGTTCTATATTATTTGTGTGTTTATTCAATATATCACGCACTTGTGTCAAGTTGTCAACTAACCGTGGTAATATGCAGACATGTCATAGTCAGGACCGTCTTGAGTGACAGTTACGTGTACAATATGAATTTGCTTGTATAATGTTTCTCACGATAGGTGCATTGGCACGTTTTCATATAGCTAATACACACATAGGTAAGCTTATACTCGGTATTAACGATAAACTTAACTTGAAGAAGATAATGTTCCTTCAATAGTTATTCAATCACTTCTTTAGCTTTCAAAGGTCTTCCAGACCAGGTCACCAGTGAAGTTGTAATTATATACCAATCCATCTTCTGGCCCCTATTTCACCAACTTTACAAATGTCAGCTTACAATGACAATTTCGACCTACATTTTATAGTCTAAAACAAAAGCTGTTCAAGTCAGCAATTGGTACCGAATTAGACATAAAGAAAACGGGATATTGACCGCGATTACCTTATGTCTAATGCAATTAACCGCGAATCATTTAAAACTGTTATTGGTACCGAATTGTCATTGAAAACAATTCCATAAAGACAATTCCAATTCGCCACTTATGAAATCTTATTTCCTATTTCTCGAATCCTTATAACTTGTAAATCGGCAATAGATTACCAGACAGAAACTCTCAACTTTCTGGCCGATGTTGTTACACTGTCGTATACCCAAAAGGGCGTAGCTGCCGTGAGTTCCCAATGGAAATACGCTGTTTTACGTCAGCAGGGTGGTGCACCTGTTGAGAAACAACGGAAATGACTGGGAGATGTTGAAAGAAGCCTGTCGTGTCTTTAACAATGACATGGTGCCCTATATTTTGTTAACGCTTAAAACTTGTGATCTTAAATAAATACGGAATAGTCTGGAACATAAAGTTGCTGTTACGTCAAAGTGACTTTGCTCATTTTCATGGTCAAAAATTAAATAGGTGTTTAAAATTGAGGTGCTTTAAAATTTATTTTTCACGCGATGATTTTATTTCTTTTTGAATAATAGTATTCTAGATTTGCTATAGCAATACAGGGCGGGAATGCTGCCTGCGTTCTGCAGGGTCCAAGGGTCCAAATTTAGATAGCAATTTTTATTTTTGTTAAATTATGTTTAAGTCAGTTTTAGATATTTACATTTTTGTAATATTTTAAATAGCAGAGATGCTTATAGAAATCCCAAACAATGTTTGCTGCCTTCCCATACCGAAACTGTTATTCTCGCTGTAAATAGATGTAATACTTTAAATAGGTAATTAAATTAGTAATTCCGACTGAAAGCTATTTTAAAAAGAAAAAAATACTAAAATGCATGCTTTGATATTCCAGATACGTAACTGTTAAAATGTAGTAGGTGCTTACATGTTGACATAAAGACAAGTACAAAAATTAAGAAACCCTAAAATAAAAGAACTACACCCAACACACCTTGCGCATGCATACAGCTATCAATAAACAAAACCCTAGCCGCTATTACCCGATCGATAAGTATTAAAGGTTTCACATATTCCCACTGTTACTAAGAATAGATATCGATTTATTTGACGTCCATGCGATGACAGGCATGCGAAGGAATATTTCTGGACTTGGAATAAAATTGGAGCTCCAATGTTTATGGTTCTATAGGGCAATGACCACCCAATCTTACGACCCTGTGACAGCATTATGCCAATATGATTCATATACAAGGGTAGATTTTTGTATTTAATCGTCATTATTAAAGTTTAAAAACAACGCTACATACGTACGTACGTACAATGATATCGCAAAGGTTGAATAAGTCAGATTTAATTTATGCACAAACAAACAATAACTCATTATGCATGAACTTATACCTACACAACTCGTCTCACTGACCTACAGATCACTTTACGCTTTTGCATTCATCATTGCGTGCTTTCTATGCCTTTACATTTTCAACGATTCAAGTTTCTACAAAGAAAGAAAGCGAAAAGAATTCTCCAACGAGAAAATGATCCAACATGATAGGTGCCCTTTAAGACCAGCAAGTCATCTCGAACAAAGAGGGGAGATTAAACTCACTGCCCACTAAGTTTGAAATAATCCCTAAAATAACAAAACAAAAGGAAGCGATCGTTACACCGAGAGAAACTTTTTCAATATCGCCCGACAACAATGAACGGCGTTTCTTTTTTATTCGCGCAGCTCAGGGAATAAATTCCGTATCAAATTTCTCCCTGGATAGCACTAACGATATATCTTCCTGGCTTAAAGACCGAATGGCCCATTGAATTATCCGCGGATGAATGAGCGCGACTCGGGAGAAGATAATAAAAATTCATAATGCACTTTTCATTTCTACGGTAGCTTAACGCACGTATCACATCTTACGCACACTCGAAACGACAGTACGGAAATACTCTGTGTGTAACGTCCCATATTCTGGCTCATCTCGTCCGCTCTTCTGTCTCTTTTATAGGCGAAATTCTATCGTGGGACCCGGGGTGAAAGTCGATTTTCATAGTTCACGCACATCGCTTTGGTAGGGCGGTCGTCGCGTAAGCTACGGGCCACGTGCACGTCGACAACTTGCGCTTAGTTCTTCACGAACAGTGTGGGAGGTTAGTCCGCTACATGAACATAATTTCCCCAGTGTCATGCGCTTTAGGGATCGTTGCGCGCGAAAAAGCGTTTTTCGCTGTCACCGTCGACCTGTCGATGTGTGCGTGAGCTCGGCGGGTCCACGTGATTTTGACAGTCGAATCCAAATGTAAAAAGCCGGCTAGTGTTTTATCAGCCGATGAGTGCGGCCAGACGTTGAGTGTTTATGTTTACTGATAACAATTTTATGCGTTAATGAACCTCTGATTCGAAAAACAATGCTCCTGTGGTAATTAAGATTGTAACGGGTTTGGAAGTGTGAACGAAAACGTTAGACTATCAGCTGCTGATATGGAGTTGTTTTGGTGAGTTTGTTATTATTATGATCGTTGTATAACTAATTTTTATGGCACATAAATGTTTAATTACTTAAGTGTGTTTAAATCTACATTGTTCATGATAAAATAAAATACAGTAAAACATGGTCTTGAATTCCATATTTATGTTTATTACCGTCGCGCTTTTGTGCCTTTTTACAATGAATTAATTTTAACTAGCCATTCGCATATTCGTAAATCTATTGTACTTGCGTACAGATATAATATCAGTTGTGCGCATGCTCGTTACTATGTCAACAAACTATGTTTATGTGCCGGCGTTATATACGTGTGCTTGAATTCTAATGAGGCTTAGTTACCACAAGTGCACTGAAATATTTATTGAATTATTTCTGATGCCTGCTTTATATTCCACTCGGGAGCTTTCAATCGATGCGTGAACAGTTAAGACCGGTTGCACACATTCGACTTTAGAGTTTTTCGTACTCAATAAATATTATCTAGAATATCTTCGGCTTATTACGGATTAAGAAAAAAAACGCAAGTAGGTATGAAACAACAAAATGCTAGCTGGTTTTTCGTCAGCAAGACCGCCGAGTGGCGCCCTCGTGACAGTACACATATTTCTCGCGCTTTCATCATGATAAATTGCCGCCTGCTTTTATAACAAGAACACCATTATTTTTCTCGTTCAAGTTTAAAAGAAAAAGCACTCGGCTGTTTTTATCCTCGTTTCCCGCGTGCTAAAACCAACATTAATAAGCTAAAGTAAAACAAACGGGTGGCGTGCTCATTTCGTTTCTATCCCAGTATTCTATCTAACTAAAGTTCATGCGAGAGGTGCTACTTTTATTACGCGTGACAATCAATTATGATAATATACTGCGCATTGACACATTTCTCTGAACTGGGGCGGCCAATCGCCTGTGTGTGATCAACCTTAACCATTTTAACTTACATTCCTGCTTAAAAGGATGCAAATTGCATTCAGTCGCTTTAATTTCACATGGAGGATAGTTTGAAATGCCCGTGGGTTCTTATTTCTTGTTTTTATTTTTCTTATTAAGTAATCGAGCTCTTTTACTATCAACAGCTGACTTTTAACCGTCGCTTAACTGTCATCATCGTTATTATAATCCCAGCGTATTTACATCCCACTGCTGGGCACAGGTTTCCTCTCAAAATGACCATACCGGTATTTTGTTGGGAATATGGTTTCAACCATCAAGTATTTAAGAAATGACATCACTCAAAGAATTGTTTTCGAATGCTCCCAGCTTTTCAAGCTAAAACTGGCACGGTAATGTGCAAAAATTTTTTACGTTTCGGGTTGCTCAATTAAATCCTTGGCTCTTTTAATTTGATGAAAAACTAGGAATAGTTAGATAGGTACCTACTTGTTTCTAGCGTTTTAAAGTATACGGGCTTTTCACTCTTACCAACGGTCGGGAGTATGTCAGTGTCACTATAAAACTTTAAGACCAGCACGAAAACGCACGAAGATACACGAGCGAACTTACTAGGTACACGTGAATTACTTACGCCACCTGAGTGAAACTCGCGAACGCAATTAGAGATCCGTAGTAACGCCGCCGTACAGTAATGTCACCTGCGGGTTTCCATCGGTTCACGAAGGTTCAGTGGCGATTAAAGTCTCAGTACTTATGAACATGTATGTACTGCCACCATCAGAATAAAATATAACAACGAACTATTTACATACAGTATTTCTGTTTAGCGAGACGTTACGTTTACGTAAACATTTATGATTTTCACATTTGTAGTCGTTGTTTTTTGTTTATTTGTTATTATTTATATTGTAATTTTTCTTATTTTCTTGCGCATGATTGCTTGTCTATATTTTCTTTGTTTTCGTATCTTGCCTAAACCAGGTCAGCTGGAGAGATTTTTTTACAAGCTTTCCTGTGTACCGTTTTGTGTTTTTACATTCGTATTTTTAATGTTTTTGTATACAATAAAGATAATTCATTGTACGAAATAAAATAATTATACGAAAGATTGTAGCATATCGTCAACAAATAAGTCGTTAGAGTGTCTAAAGATTTACAATAAGAGTAGACAAAATAAAGGAAAAATCATGTGATCCGCTATTTGCTTAATTTAGGTGTTTTCTAATGAGATACCAGGTTATGCTCCGCGGCTTTGTCCCCGTGAAATATTTCAAAGTGGTCTAGTTCCCTATCACATGGGAATTTCGAAAAATCCCTTCTTAGTGCACCTTTAGGATACTCAATGTTTGCCGAATTTCAACGCTCTAGGTCCAGTAGTTTAGGCTGTGCGTTGTCTGTCAGTCAGTCAGTCACGGTACTGTTTTATAGGTATAGATTAGCCGTTTATCCCAACTTTAGTATTTCTAGCAAGACTTCAAACTTAAGAGCTAGGAGCTACTTCATTAACATGACACGTATAATTTACTCGTACCTCTGGCCTTCCCTGCTTGTAAACCTACTCAAACATTCCAGACATTATGGCAACTGTATCAAAGACAAGTACCTACTTATGCCTGAATTGTAGCTACGATTACTCAAAACTTTGCGCTTCTGTAGTCGAGTTCTTGGTCAAGTATTTACGTGGGCTTCGGAAGCTTTATTAGGAATTTGGAATTGGTAAGCTTTCAGGTCTAATAGGTATTCGGCTTAATGTTTGAAAACCTTTGCTAAGTTTTCAGGTAAGTTAGGTTCCAACTTAAATACTTAATTTGAAATCGGTGAGGCTTTAGTAAAAATAATTAATATGCTTCTCTAAGGATAATAGGAGTTTATGCAACGTCCGTCTAGATGTCTACTGCAATCTTAGGGACTTGTGTTATGTTTTAACCCTGCAGCAAAAAAGTATTGCTAACACTTTTGTGTTCCGGCGTGGAAGCACAGAATAACTAATAGTACCTACTAGCGTACAGAAAGCTCACTCTCAAACAAATGTCAAGTTTAGGTTTGAAAATTTGCCTACTCTTACAACCGTTACCTGCTTGCACGCGAAATTTGAACTTATCGTGTGACACGAGCGTTCATATTCCCGAGCACTGCAGACTCGAAACCGTTTGCGGCAAAATCACAGGGTTCCCATGCCACTCGCTGATATAATTGTATAGGTAACTATTAAAATAAATCAAGATAACAGTGTGCATTCATTCAATTAACTAGGTACCTTTAGTGGGAAAGTAAATGTAGTACCTAAGTAAAAATACTATACTTACATGCTAACCTATGTCCACCAACTACAGATTTTCGTATTGGCAACAAATGGCTGTCTGTTCCTAATATTGTTTCTCACCAACCAATTAAATAATTTTATCGTTAGAAGTTATTGTTCGTTGCAAAAGTTACAGAAAACGTATGCTTAATTAACCGAGCAACAAACTACTGCTTTACGCCTGCCCGAAAAGCATGCCAGCCGAACTTACTTAAACTGAGGAGTGACGTCCCCGGTCAGTCGGTCCAATAAGCATACCAACGGCCCTCTAGGTTGGCAACACAGTTGCAATGGCATCATAGCCCGCAAACGAATGCACCGATTTCAATGCGGTTTTTTTTAATCACAAGCTTGTTTAATCGAGATGGTTCAAAGCTAAGTTTCATTAAAACCGATTCATCCCTTTTGGAAATAATAAACTTCGAAATGACAATGTCGGAAATCCTCTGAAGTTGCAAGTGTTTAGAAGCTTAGTGATCACTGACCAATCGGGTGGCTGTGTCTTTCCACTTTGCATATAAATAAAGCCTAATAGCAATAAAACGGCGTGGAAAAGGGAAACCTGGCTTCCAATTGTCACCCCGCCCACTCACGTTCGTGGTTTATTGAACGCGGGCACTTGCTTCCAGAAATGGCTATCATTTTATGTGACGATTTATATATCTCCCACTAAACACTGAATGTGAATGTGATTGTGATCGTAAATCGTCCAAAGTCGGACATTGTGGTGTCCCTGGACTTAGCACAAGACGTGACATAAATCTAAATTGATTGCACTGCGAACGGAAATGTATATTTTGATTGAACGTGAAATTTATGGTCGATTCCACTTATTTGTAAATTTTATTGCGCGGGCAGGGTGATATGAGACATAGGTTACTGTTCTATAAAATGACGTAGGAAGATTCAGAGTTAAAACGTCCATGTTGTTCATTAATATCACAACAACACTATTTATTCAAATGCACATTACGAAATTATTCAAATGATCATATTAATCATGGCAAGCTAATATTGATGTAGTGTCTAAAGAAGCTTTTTGTTTAGTCAGCCCACATCCACTGACTTCTGCTTAAAAGTCTCTTACTTTTCACTCTTGCATCAGTCTCATTCACAACAATTGCAGTCGACTGCCAAAATCTCCCCTTCCTCTTATCAAAATAACATCCTTCCCGATCTTACTACCATGTACATGCAACAGCCGACTGACAAAATCTCACCTTCCTCTTATCAAAATAATATCCTTCCCGATCTTACTACCATGTACATGCAACAGCCGACTGACAAAATCTCACCTTCCTCTTATCAATGCAATATCCTTCCCGACCTTACTACCATGTACATGCAACAATACCGTATTGATCAACAACCTACCTTAATCACCTACCTGTTAATTTGTCTTGATATGCCTCTCGCATGGCCGCTTCAGTTACATCATTCCAGTCTCTTGCGGCATCTGCAACTTTCTTTACGACGAAGCGAATGTTCTTTTATAAACAAGCATGTTAGCGAGACCTAACATGCGACTGTGAAATTTCAAGGGACTCAATATCGTTTATAACACATCACTAGGGCGATTAGCGTCTGCATTATAACGCGTTAATATTTTATGTGTTTGGTTAAGTAGGGCTCCTGGGTACAATCAATAAGCAGCGAACGGCTTGAAACTTTTCTTTTACTCGGTTTCACGACTACTGGGACAAGACAACTATGTCAATACTTTTAATAGTAACATTTGCAACTTCAACGTGGCCCACATTTCTTTAACAAATACACAAAAAGGACTAACGCGACGAATTCAAATTTCATATACATGAATGGCTCTAATGGCTCATTATTATAATAACAACTCTCAAAAATGTAAGCAAATAACAAAATCGATGCTATTGACAAATAAGTAGGTAGTTCCTAGAATTAAATACATCTCTAATGTAACATTGTATAACATGTGTATTGTTGTTGTTGTATAAGTGGTCTCAGTGCGTTGTAAGCGTGCAGTGACAGGTAAACCGCTTGCGGTTTTCACTCGCTGTTCACGCTTATACTTTTCACGTTGGTTTTAAGGATAGGTTTATAAATGCAGGATCGCTATGTGTACATTAGTTACTAAAAAGCTGTTAGAAACATCTGTCTCTGTCATTGTTAAATCAGCCCATTCGAAAAGCAACCGATACCAAATTCCTTATCCTCGACGCCTCCAGCCCACACTAATATTTAGTACGCCATCAAATATCAACTGCAACCATTTTACATGCTGTTAACCAAAACCGTCGCCTATTTAACGCGTAGACAGACTAATTCTATGGTAATTACAGTGTAATGCCCGCGTCCAATCCATCGTGTACCGTGAAATATGTGTCGCTTCCTCCGAAGGTGTTGCAACACCTTTATTAATACTCACACGAGCTGTGCTCATTGCATCGTGCAACTTAAAGTGACGATATCAACTCGAAGGTTTCCGCGAATGACCGTGTAAGAGCTTCTATTATTTTTCTTTCATTGAATAAAAACGTTTTTTGTCTATACCGCACTTCTTAGATTTTTTCCATGTAAAAACAAAATGATAGATAAGACAAGTAACGTAATTTTAAGGAACTAATAGTGAATATGCAGGAAAAAAACACTGTTACTATACAAGATCTCGTTAATTTTAATCTTAAAAAAAACGAGGAGTACGAAGTACGAAGAGCTAGCAGCTTGTGCATTTATTCGTATAATTCGGTATAACGTACGTTTTAGTATTATCTCATACAATATGCAAGCAAGTAAGGTACAAATACAGTTTAACACAAAAAAATCTAAAATAATCTCAAAAACAGTTTCCATTGTTTTTATGTACATTTTTTCAAATAAATCATGTATTCAAGTTCTTCCGTATTTTATTATTCCTGTACGTATTTGGCCGCCCATTGCTACCTTGTATTTTCTTAGTGCCTTATTTCTTGTCTTGACTGTTATGTGGTGTTCAATAAAGAGTTATTGTATTGTAATGTATTGTATTGTATTTATTTGGTGTTTTGATTATATACACTCTTATTTCGTGGTAACGGTCTAACCTAACTATTTATATACATCGCGAGCATTGAAGTTACACTTTGGTTATTGGGAATTGTTCTTGGAGTATAGGCAAGGAAGTTTCCAATAGTCACGGGATAAGGGAACGCTTCAACTATGAAGTATTTACATCACTTAAAATTTGTAATACCTACCACTCCGAGTTGGTTCAAAAGTTTTAATTTGATTACGTGTTCGTTTGTCTAAGCTTAGTTTCGTTACGAAGCTGTCTTTGTAACGTGTCATATTATTTAAAGCATGTTATTAACTTGTTGCTTGTTCTTCGTTTAATTTCATTTGACAGCAGATCCAGAGTAATTTTTTCAAACAACGCTCTTACGGAAGAATAGGTTACCGTAAAAATATTAAATGTGAAAGACTCTCCACATTTTGCCCAAGAGAAATCTCGTAAAAAAGGGTTTTGGGAGACGTGACGCGAATCCCTTTTTATGTAAAGGTTATATAAGTTTCATTAATTTGGACATTTCCTCATGATTTATAAGGTCAAGTTAAACTTTTCGATAAATAAGGACTCAGATGGGAGCCACGTTTAAACCTTCCGAAGGCTGAATTATGAATGGCTTTTAGAGTGGGTAGTAAAATGAAACGCCTATAAAGGTTACCCGTTACTCTGTAGGTTTTTACGCCTCCTGTGCTAACCAGGTTTTTAGCTTAAAATGGTTACTATCGATCTTCGACCCCTCGTACTTACTTATTTTTTAAATACAGCCTTATGGATCCACGCAACACAAAAAATATTGTGTGTTGCCAACCCTTAAAAGCAGCAGCCATGTCATTTGTCTCCATACAAACGTATTATACCCTGTTTTCTTGCTCGATAAAGTGATGTTCCTAAATAGTTCCTACATAAATTAATTTAAAAAAATGCAATGGCATCAGTCGAAGAACATTATTTTTTGTTTTAAAAATTTAAAGTTGATCGAGTGAGTAAACAGAAAAAAATGACTGCTAGTATTTCATTATAAGTTAGTTAGTTACTATTAAAATCCATACAATTTTGGATGTGGTTTACAAATATTATGCAATAACTAGTTGATTTAGCCGAATGTTTAATTCTGACATCTTAATTGCGTTCAACTGAGTGACAGATGTGAACATACATTAAATAGAGTCAGTATTTATTTGCAGTTACTACTATTAGAATTCAGAGATGTGTTTCGCACCAGGTAGGTAAGGAAAATTATTTTCTCAAATATAAACATCTCTTCGATCGTAGTTAAATTGAAAGTATACGATCAATAATAGGGTATAATGTAACATTGAGTTTAAGTTCTGGTGATTGTAGGTCACCTCTGCTAATAGTCACAACATAGAGGACTAAGTCAAAGAAAACGTAATACTAACGTAACACAGAAACGACACTGACGCATGTGTGCGGTAAACAACCTCGCGGCTGTGTGCGTTTCGGGACGCGAGCGGGGGTAAGCTGGGAGGTGTGGAAAGGGGACGCCTCTTATGCCTGTAATTTGCCCGTATTTATTCCCATTATTAATTCTCAATAAATCTTTATAATCAAGTACGCTCTACATTGTTTACCGGAACGTAGAGTAAATCTAAACTTTTGATTACACACGTAATCAAAAGTTATTGACTGGCGGGTAAATTAAAGTACCCGGTTAAAGTCGTAACAAGCAAAGTTTACAATATCTATGGCACGATGCTCCGTCGAATCACAACGCAATCAATGAACTCTAGAGAATCTTTGAGAGTACATAAACATTACATACTTTGCTTTTTTAGGGTCGTACCTCGAAAGGAAAAAATGGAACCCTTATAGGATCACTTTGTTGTCCGTCTGTCTGTCTGTCTGTCAAGACCCTTTTTCTCTGGAACGCGTGGAGGTAGCATGCTGAAATTAATAATACTAAAGCCTGCGGTCCCTTGAAGCTGTGAAAAAATCAACTATCTAAGTCAACGCAATCAAAAGATACAGGCATTAAAAAGGTCGTTTCCATACAAATTGCCGTACTTTGAAAACCTAAAGGGTACTTACAGTTGTCCTAGAAACTTGAAATTTGGTATGAAGGTAGTTCTTATAGCACAACCACTCCAAAAGTCTCAAAATCTTAAATTTTTGTCTGTCTATAGATTTCGCAGTCCAATATAAGTTGACCCCACACTGCGTACATTTTGCTTAAGAGCAGGGCTCGGCTTACACTGGACTTCTTAAAACACTGGTGAAAAGCGTTAAAATCTTTCTACGGAACCCTCGTGCGCGAGTCCGACTCGCATTTGGCTGGTTTTTTTTAAATCTGTCTTTGTTTTTTTTAAAGATAAGATAAGATAAGATTTATTTGCCAACAATAACATTTTAATAATGACTCTGTGAATACTGCAAGTAATGTTTTACCTATAACAAGTGTTCCGAAGTGTTGCTGTTACGACTAATGTTAAATACTGAAAAATACCTTGTTTTTCGAGAATGATTACTTCTTTGTTTTATTTATAGTTGGGCTGAAACCAGGAACGTCTTCTCTTTAAAACAGGCGCTTCATGTTCAACAAATTAGAGCTCAAGCACTAGCCTATAGTGGAGTTCTGTATGAGCGTGTAATGTAAACAATCAATTGTATATAACAGATAAACAACATTAACTGTACTGTACTGTTAACTGGTAGAGATCCGTTTAAGGGATAAGTTCGCCTTTGTACATTTGCTTTTGTTCTGTTATCTGTATTTTTTTGTTTTATCTACACTAATATCATAAAGAGGAAAGATTTGTACCTATTTTTGTATGTTTGTAATGAATAGGCTCAAAAAGTACTGGGCCGATTTAAAAAATTCTTTCTACACTAATATTATAAAGAGGAAAGATTTGTACCTATTTTTGTATGTTTGTATGTTTGTAATGAATAGGCTCAAAAAGTACTGGGCCGATTTAAAAAATTCTTTCACCAATAGAATGCTACATTCTTCCAATTTGACATAGGCTACATTTCATTTTGAAAAAAATTAGGGATCCTTGGTAAAATTTGAACAATGTAACCGAAGGTGTAGAAAAATGAGTCTTAAAATGTCTTTCGTCGAATGCGCTGCCGAAACTATTAGCGATAGAACAAAATAATGTACAACAATATTGAAGAACATCATAATGTCTACAAAAAACTCCGCGGTAGCATATGTCCAACTATTGTAGTTATGTCACTACAACAACTTTTTTCATTTTATAATTGTCTACCCCGTGCGAAGCCGGGACGGGCTGCTATGTGCAATAAAGAGATATACATACATACATACATACATACATACATTATTATTACTGGGCAAAGGCGTCGTTTTCCTTCCGCTGGTCTCTGCTTTTAGCCACATCTGACTGGCGAGTCAGGCTGCAAGCACTTCAAAATAGTCCCGTATCTCCGAAACCCGTCGCATGTAGACTAATCGGTAGTAATTTTGACCCAACGATTGGGAGTGTAATGTTTTAAAATTATTGAGTACAGCCCAACATGTTTCGGTCTAATCTGTAAACTTTCCAAAAAATATTCTGCAACCAGCGACAAAAATATTCTCCTGTTAGCACTGAAGTGTCGGCATTTTCCGAAAACATCGACTTTAAACTGCAAATAAAACTTTAACGGTTCGCTATTAAAATGCACGTCCACCACAAAACAGACATGACGCGAGTAGGTTGATGACTTTTTAATTACTCCAACGAGATCAATGACTTCGTCGGATCGGTTTTGTATCGGTTTTCGCAATTTTTCAAAACCGTGGACAGTCTACAAAATGCGTATTTTGGTCAACGTATTGCGTGAGAAACAGTCGGAGTAAAGTTGTGTGACATTTTCATTTCTGAATACGCCTAAAAAATATACTGAAGTAGAGGATTTGCCTGCTGGAAGAAAAATTTAGTATTTTTAAATAGATTGAACATTGTGAAATAAACGGATCACTCACGCATGTCAGTCGAGTATAGCTCGACATGTTTCGGACTAATCCGTAATCCTTCCGAGCACACATTAAGTTAAAAATGACCTTCACGCACACCACGCGCGCAGTTTACGTCTCGCCACCGGCGTGGCGTGTGCTCCCAGAGGAAGGACTACGAATTAGTCCGAAACATTTCGAGCTATACTCGACTGACATACGTGAGTGATCCGTTTATTTCACTATGATTGAGTCTCACGGTAGTTTTATGTTAAAAGATTGAACATTATGAGTGGTGTCTTTGCAGTATGACGAACAAACAGAGACTTACCGATACCGGACCTTTTTTTTACCTAATTTTGTCTTCCATCTAGTTAACGAATGGCAACGTCTTTGAATGGAAGATAGTAAATCTATTTTGGTATAAAGTCGCGTGGGTGTTTGATGAAAACTAATTTACTATAATTTCTATCTCAATTTTGGTTCAAGCGATCCCAAATCAAGGTCGACTGAAAATAACTGAGTAAACAGAGATAAAAGGCCGAACCTACTAAAGAAACAAAATAAAATTAGATTCATGAAATTCTGTTCGCGAAAAAATTTATGAAAGAATTAGTCCCTCCGAAGATTTAAAGACCACTGCGGTACTGTTTGTCTGTCCTCTGTCGCTAAGGAATAGGATAAACAAAAAAATATTAAATATGCTTACGAGGATTATGAGGAATGCGTTCACCGAATGTTTATAATTTGTTATGAATTTTCTTTATTGCACACAAAACATTAAAAATATACATATGTACACATACAAAAAGATAAAGGGTATACAAGCGTTCGTTTTTCCCTTTAAAATTTACTGTCTATTAATTTAAATACCCACTCATCGAATAGAACCCGGATCCTTGACGTTCCGCGCCATTAGATCAGAGATAGTACCAACTTAACTTTTGTACCTACATAACTTTTGTACCTGCAAAAGATTTGAATGAATCCTCCTAAGTTCTCAATATAACATAAGTAGTTTTTCAACCCGTAATTAGTGCGCTCCTAGCTTTCCAAATAGTCAACATGCATCCGTACCCATGTTTGAGTTCAAACCAATGAGACCTTCCTGTCACATAAGGCAATTAAATTTCAAAGCATAGAGAAATTAACCAACCGGAGTAGCTACCAAACGGTCTAAAGTGCCGAATAACAACCGGGTATAAGACCAGTGGTCATAGCCGTTACATTTGTAAGTACGATTCTGTAACGTGTTTGAAAATTTCGTTGTTAGTGTGACTATCGAGCGATTTAAATGACATGTAAAAGACACCAACTCGACACTGATTCTCGACTGGTGGTTGGCTATTCCACTCCCGTATCCGTTTGCACAGCCGTGCCAAACATAACATTTTCGTTGACGTTGGATTCAAAATTGCAATATAAGTAAAATAATAACTGCATACTGAAATAAATACATGGATCACTCGAGTAACGGTGTTTTCGCTTTACTACCGCCAAAGCGTGTGCTCTACAGGAAGGGCTATGGATTAGTCGCAAACATGTTGGCCTATTACTTGACTGACATACGTGAGTGATCCGTTTATTTCGATACGATTAAATCTCACGGTAAATAATTTCATGTTAAATATGATGACAGCATTTCATATGCCTATGCAGCTTCAGCTGCCGTCGAAAATGACAGTTTTTGGGACAGATTGAGTGAGCATGACGGCTCCCTTTGGCTTAATACTCTAAGGCGTGCAGTATCTCGCCGCACCCTGTCGCCTTCGCCCTTTCGTTGGTCACGCTTCGACACATCTAATGCACAATGATTGAGGTTCGGCTAAGGTCTTTGTGCGTAAATTAGTCATAAATCAAGACGTATTGATACTAATTGTCTGGATGGATAAGATAAAATGTGTATAAATTGTGAAATGGTTTTTATCGTGGACAGCTTCATGAACGATTCCTTCCGGATCATCAATAGGTTGCGCTGGTGCGACTTCTGTTATTGCAAGACTACATAAGCTGTGCATACAACGTACTCAAAAATATGTCCCATGGCCCTTAAGTTGGTAAATTAAGATGGTGGTATTGTGAATAAATGTTTGAATACTTGAATACTTGGATCTTTTGTAATTATGACGTCACAGTCGGCATGATTTTGACTTTAAAAAAAACTTGCTGAGTTTGACAAACCAGGCAACTACCGTATGGTATTGCTTACCATTAGCGAGCTACATTCGCATACCTACGCGAACTTATTATTGTGTCTGTCGTTTAAGATAAATCGAAAAAAGGAAGGAAAATATTAGAACAGAAATATGAAACTGATGGTCTCCTAGTTTTAAATCACAACAAGCAATGTATGCTGAAAGCATTTTGATAAACAATATTTTCGACATTCGTTGACACATGACCTCTTTCTATACAAAATTTCAAGTATTTACTTATTAATACTCAAATGTATGCAGGCAGCAGGCACCTGCAAGCAATTCAGTTCCATAGTATAAACACTTTTATTTGAAGAGTAAACAAATTTATACGTTTAAGTGATAATTTCGCTAAGTGAATCTTATATAACAGAAGTTCAAAAGCTTTTGAGAATTGAAAATGTTAAAGGGCCACGAGTGGGTCGTATGCATTAAAGTTTCTCGCTACATTTGGTTTCTAAATAGGTTGTACTATTCTTGTATTTTGCTCGATTACGCAGCGTTAATGTTAACTTTATAATTATTAGGCAAAATAGGTACCCTAAAGCACGGTTTCCCAACCTTTTTTTTTTTGATGAGGCTCCCCGGACTATTATTAATATTTTCATGCCCCCCCCCCCCCCCCCTTTCCTATTTCAATAAATTTTATGCATGTAAATTAAACGTTACATTGAAATGTTATTTGTTGATGTTGTTTGTTTATTTTTTTGTTTTTCTTGCCTGTTTGCCGCTTAAATTAGTAGTATAAAAAAATGCAAACGCTTTCCGCCCCCCCTTGACATTTCTCTATGCCCCCCATGGGAGGCGTGCCCCCCTGGTTGGGAACTCCTGCCCTAAGGTACTTATTGCAATATTACGACAATATACCGATTTCATATTTGTGCTAGGCCATAAAACTAATGGATTTATGGGGTTATTTTTATGATTTTTTGAAAGCGATTTTACTTTTGTTGAAAGATTTTTTCATACGATCCTTTAGTTAGGTACCTTATAATGTTGGTATACAGGTAGGTAAAGTGACTAGCTCTAGTTCACATATAGCAAGTGATTTATGACCCTTGTTGATTTGGATTTAATACGAAAATATTCATTATAAAGCTCGAATGACAATATAATAAACAAATATCGTTAGCAAAAAACCTCATGTTAATAACTTAAGCTTAGAAAAGTTGAAAAATCCCCCGGCATATCTCGAAAACGTCCGAATCGTTTTTTTATGAAACTTAGCTAAGAACCATATATCTCGATTTAACTAGCTTTTTACTAAGAAAACCGCGCCCAAATCGGTCTATCTGATCAGGAGTTACGATGCTGCAATAGACACACAGATACACACGTCGAAAATGTAATTGTAACAAATGGGTTAAAAATAAAATAAAAAATTATATTACTATAATGACGTCCAACAAACACATATAAAATATAATAATACATCCCTTTATCCATACGTATTTAGTTCCCAGTGTTTAAGTGTGATTAACCTTCGTTCCAAGCGCTCTCTTGATCCAGAAATAATTCCTTGCATGGGATAATGATAAACGACCGTTGCACCTCCCACAGCATTTTGTTTATTTTTTCTCAACAATGAAAGCGAAAAATAAACAAAATCCTTTATGTTAATGACTATTTGATCGTGTTTTAATACACAAAAGTAAAACGTTAAGTCCTGATTACAGTTTAAACAAAAATTATGCTACGATGTTCGATTAAACGGTTTTTTTTATACGATAAGGAAAGCAAACGAGCAAGTGGGTCACCTGATGGTAAGTGATCACCAGTTTAAATAGTGTATTTGTGTTACTTAAAAACGTAAGCGAATTTGACCGTTAAATTTCTAACGTTAAAATAGGTAAACAGAGTATATATTATTATGTATATTTCAATGACGTAAGACTATCGGATAGCCTAGTGGTTAGAGACCCTGACTATGAAGCTTGAGGTCCTGGGTTCGGTCGGGGCAGATGTTTGTATAATGAATACGAATGTTTGTTTTCGGGTCTTGTATTTTTTATATGGATTTAAGTGTGTATGTTTATTCGTTGTCTAGTACCCATAGTACAGTCAGCGTCAAAAGTAAGTGAACAAAAACGAGGTACCAAAAGTAATAGTCATGTCTAGTACCTAAAGAAACACAACATTTAAAATTTCAGAATTATCTGATATGTTTAAAATTTTTAATAAATGTTTAAGGTAACTATGCAAAAGAAAATACCTGGATTTTTCCAAAAGAATAGAAAATAATGTAATTTAAAATTAACGGAAAGTGCAAAGGTTCATAATAGAATGAACGTATTTGATGCCTTACGCATTGTTGTGTTGTGACAAATCCATACCGAGATTATAGAGGGTCTACCACGAAAATCGAAGGTCTAAAATATGTTAATTCATAATATAGTCATCTGTGACATTATGAACAAAGACGGCCATATCATCTCACAGCAGTTTTTTCGAAGTTCGATATGTGGTAGCTCTCCCTTGCAGAGTTGTTCATAAGTAAATATTAAAATAAAATCAATCAATTAATCAAATAAAAAAGTCACAAATTATAAATATTTCAAATAATTTTATTTACTAAAGCTAGTCACATATTCGACGCAATTACAATTGGTTGTATGACGACATTCTATAAAGCAGGGACTAGCACATAATTTACAAAATAAAAATACGGCATCAAGTTCGTCTTCTTCATAAATGCCTTCATCGTCCAAAAATCCATTATGTCAATGTCATAAAGGTCTTAACATGCGTCATATTATTATTTGTTTGTGAAAATTACGTCGAAATCGGAAATAAGTAATTTCAGATTTTTACAAAAACCCAATGTTCTTACGTTGCCATAAGTTATATAGTATGTATAGGTGTATAGATAATAGATAGATTATAAATGTATTAATTAATAACACGGATTTTTATTTTTACAACATGCTTTATTTAGAGAATATGTAAATTATACAGCAGTTTCTGCGTTATTAACTTAAATTAAATCACACTTTAAAACAATACAGGAATACTAAAGAACTAAAATCGTGTGTGTCCTCCAGCATTGTCAATTATACACTGTAGACGTTCCCCCATAGAATCGACCATATTTTTGCATATCTCTAATCCTCGGTAGTATTCCCATGACTGAAAAACGTGGTCACGAAGAGCGTTTAATCGGCGAGGAGTTGTTGGATCCCATGTCTGGACCATTAGCCCCCATACATTTTCAATAGGATTGATATCCGGTGATTTTGGTGGAAAAGGCAAGGCAATAATTTGATCATCATGGTCTCTTAACCACGCTTTGGTCAGTCGTGATGTGTGTACAGAACAATTATCATGTACGAAATATAGTGGAGCATTATTAGAGTAGCAGATCACTGCAGTTGGCAACAAACATTCTTGCAATATGTTGATGTACCCCTGGGCATTCATGCGTCCACCGATCTCTACTAATTCTCCCGGACCAGCTGCCGACATCCAGCCCCAAAACCCAAGGTTCAGTCGTCCACTTGCGGTGACATTGATAATGTTACGGTCAAGATATCTCGTATTATTTAGTCTCCACAAAGTTAACCGTCCACTTTCATTAGATGTAAACGTCTTTTCATCGGTGAATATCACATTCTCAAAATTGTAATTAAGATATTCGCGGGCAAATCTTAACCTCTCTTCCTTATGTAAAGCTGTTAAAGCAGGTTTGCGAGCAGGTTGACGGCAGTGTATATTGGCCTCATGTAATATTCGTCGCACTGTAGACCGGGAGATATTGTACCGAGTAGCTAAGTCCGAGACTGGTTGAAAGCCATTTCGTCTCACTCTTTGGACTATTTCATCACGAACGGTAATGGATGTGACTTTAGGCCTTCCAGTTTTTTTTAGAACATCTAGGTGACCTTCACTTTCCCATCGATGAACCCAGAGCTGAACAGTATTTCTAACAACACCAACACGCCTAGCTATGTCGGGTACAGTGCCCTAAGCACGACTTGTCGAATCCTGCGTCACGTAAAATCGAATAGTAAACTATAACGAGTTTGTATGACGTTTGGAACAGCGCCCGCCCGTGAGCGTATTCGGAACTAAAATTTAGTATGAGATTTCTCGATCTCGATACGATAACCGTAACTTAACGCAGGATTCGACAAGTCGTGCTTAGGGCACTGGCAAACCATCTTCGTGCAATGTTACAATCCTATGTCTCTCATGAACTGTTAGATGATGAGACATGACTAAGTAGTATTTCTTATCAGGTATTACTTATAAATTGATTAGATATCTTGAGTAGTAATTTATAGAAATATTGCTTCAAGATAAATTATGAAGTGACTAATGAGTAATGACAATGTCACCTGAAGAAAATTTTATTGACCAAATTATTTTAATTTTAGAACAATGATTTCTTTCGATGCATTCCAAAGAGTTATTAAATCTTTCAGGTGCTTATGAAAAAATATTTGTTAGATAATTATGAAATGATACATGGTCAAATAATTATGATATCTATGTAATGATCTACTTTTGAAATTTATATGTTAGTTTATTTTGACGTTGGTGATGGTCATATACTTTTGACTCAACAGCTATTTCAGACAATTCTGGCCATTTAAACCGTAACACTAATTTGAGAATTTCATATGCTAAGTTACATTTGATGCTGACTGTACCTACAGCCTTTGCCCAGTTTGGGACTAGGTCAATAATTGGTGTCAATTTGTCTCATGATATAAAAAAAATACATAATTTTAGAGAACAGCTAAACATCATTTTTGAAAATTTCAAACTCAAACGTATGTACAGAATGACCAGAGAAATAAACTCTCGAACTGGGACACGAACTCAGACCTCCATCAATCCGTGGTAAAAAATAATTTCGGATGACTGCCAAAATAAAAATACAAAAAGTTGGTTTGGCTAAAACATCATCATCGAATGGTGCATTGAGCATTATCAAGGCTAACACTACACTTCACAGGCTCAATTCCAATTAATTATTCGGTGTATATACATGTCTATCTAACGCGATTCGCGTTCTAAGTACACTGGTACTGTTTAGCGAGACCGCATCAAACACACCACCGAATGTCAACAAACTAACAATCCAGAGGTACAAAACTTGCCTAACCACTACATTGCAAGAGGAAGATAAGGACACGCCTTTTGAAAGCGGAGCGATTAGCGGAATAGGTGCACCGTGCCACATCTTCTACTTAATCGGTATTTTTCGTCAATGTTTTCAAACTTGTCATGTTGATCTAACACTATCTAAATATGAGAATAAGTAGGTTCTGTTAGATTTTGGTATATTGTTATCCATTATGGTGGTCTAGTTTAAGAGACTACTCTGTAGCGATGAGGAAGCTTTTTCTTACTAGTATTTCTGTGTGCCTTTTTGTGTTTTACTTGTTATGTGGTATTCGATAAAGAGTTCTGTATTGTATTGAATGTATGTTGCATGTTAGCAATGCTGGTGAAACTAGTAATATTATTAGTAAATCCCAGGAATCCTATGACAAAAAACCTGAATTACTATGAATTATACCTATTATAGTATAATTATTACTAAATGCATACCTATTCGTCGTCGATATTTTCAGCCTTTAATGTCTTGATATAACCTTACAAGTGAAACAAATAAATGGTAATAAATCGCGTATCAAATTTTTATGGGAGGTATAATATAAAGTGTCCAGATGAAGTTTTAACTATCAGGCATAAAGTCATATAACTTTTCCACATAAAAATCAACAACGGAAAGAGTTAAAAGAGTCTATCAAAGCTACTAAACTCTTCGAGTGAAAAATTTATCTCTTTTGTCCGTCAACCAACCCGCTATATACGCTTTTATAACATGAGTCAACAGGGGTGGTCTAAAAACCAACGCTGGCAGCTTCTACGCAAGCGCAGCATTAGCTGAGCCATGTCCCTTTTGCCGCAATATGGAAAGGCTATGTTTTTAGTTAAAGAGTACTCGCTATGTTTTTAGTTATAAATGCTGTCTGTATTTAGTAGTATATTTTATTGTTATTGTTGGCAAATAAATCTTATCTTATCTTAATTTATATTTTATTTCCCGCTTTAACCAAGGCGTGTGCTTATATCATCAACAAGGTCCGAACGTACATGCGTATTTAACTACGTAATTAACGCAAGGGAAAGTGTTCTTAGAGAGAATGTATAATTCACGTGCTTTTTGTATGTTAAAGCTTATCTGGCATTACAATGCATTTTAAGCAGCCATTTTTAATATTGTACATTGTACCGATAAAAATAATTAGGAACAAGCTTTTGAAAATAATTAGCTGCACTTTTATCTGGACAGGAAGTGCAATAATTAGGTAGATTTGAGGTATAAATAACATGCTTCATGTTTTTTGTTATTTTGTTTTCTGAATAATTATTTAACCGACTTTTTACATCACATGTTACTGTAACTTGGCGTATTTATACCTTCTGACGTAATGACGGTCAACACCCATGTAGTGTCTAACTAAGGTCAGCGAAAGTCTACCTAAGAGATGGATATGCTCATCTCCTCCCTCTGACTAGCAGGAGGGAGGGGGGGGGAATAGTGATTCCCACATAACCCCCCAATATGGCCTACCCCAGGTCGGGGGGTAAGCGTAACGCATTTTCACATAGTTAAAAAAAAGTCTTCCCTAAGCATGCGAACAAGCGCAGTGTGCGTTTCGCTGCCGCTGAGTCGTGCGCTCACAAAGCAAGGACCACGAATTAGTTACCATACTGAATTCAATAGATGTTTTGGATTTAGTTTATCTTTGATTACCTTTGACTTTGTTGCATTGGATTTAATACGAGAATGCTATTTAACCGACTTCAAAAAAGGAGGAGGTTCTACGTTCCACTGTATGTATTTTTTTTATGTATGTTCATCGATTACTCCGTCAATTGTAGACCGATTTTCAATTTTTTTTTTATTTGAAAGGGTATACTCCTGAGGTGGTCCCATTGTCACCAAGTCATGATCTGATGGTGGGATCCCAGGAAAATCGAGGGCAACCCTCAAAGTTTACAGGCACGTACTATGTGTTTCATATATTTTCTAAGGTTATTCAAGTATTTGCGTCTGGTAGTCATCATCCCATGATGATGAGCTGATGATGGAAGGTACAACTCCTTAGCGGTTAGGAGTTGGAGGTTAATTCTGAAAATGTTAAATCATTATTCGAAAGGGTATACTCCTGAGGTGGTCCTATTGTCACCAAGTCATGATCAGATTATGGGATCCCAGGGAAATCGAGGTCAACCCTCAAATTTTACAGGCACGTACTATGTGTTTCATATATTTTCTAAGGTTATTCAAGTATTTGCATCTGGTAGTCATCATCTCATGATGATGAGCTGATGATGGAAGGTACAACTCTTTAACGGTTAGGAGTTGGAGGATAATTCTGAAAATGTTAAATCAACGTAAAATTGTGAAACAAAAATCTTTTAACAAAAAAGTAAAACCGCCTTCAAAAAAAACCTTAGAAAAAAAACGTAAAACAATCCTCAAAAAAAAAAACCTTCGAAAAAAAACGTATTCATTCAAAGAATATTCCGCTCGCACCGCACCGACTTCATATTTCTGCTGCTTAGTGCTAGGCCATAAAACTTTAGGCTTTAGTTTCTGTTGTCCGAAATAAACACATTTTATTTTATTTTATTTATTTATCATTATTTTAGAGGATTATTTTACGTTTTTTTTCGAAGGTTTTTTTTCTATTGCTCATTTCATTTTACCTTCAGACGTTTAATGATCTGACACGTAAACTTGTTCTTATGATTTAATTCTTCAACCTAAACTTTAAGGACCGTTTAAGACCAACAGCTATTATTTTTGGATTTTTATGGACCCCAAATGTCGGCTCCATTGTGGTTACGACGATGTAAAATGGCAACGGGGGCAAGAAGAGTACAGCCACAAAAATTGTGGTTAACATGAAGTTTCGATACTTGTGCGGGTGGTAGGACCTTGTGCGAGGTCCATCTAGATGCTGCCATCTTACTCGCTAATCCTACCGCTAAGCAGCAGTGCTTGCACTGTTGTGTTCCGGCGTGGAGAGTAAGACAGCCGGTGTAATTACGGGCACAAGAGGCATTTCATTTTAGCTCTCTAGGTTGGCAACGCATCTGCAAACCCCCGGGGTTGCGAGTGTCTATGGGCAGTGGTGATCACTTCACCATCAGGTGACCCACTTGCTCGTTTGCCTTCCTTGTCGTATAAAAAAAAATACTATAGACAGTGTGCAGAGCTTATTTACCAAAGATTACAAAGCAGTAGTGTTAATCTTAAAGGCAGCCTCGGTCGCTGCTTCAAGGGTTGTGTAAATTTCGGTAATAAATGACAGTTGATTTGACAGTTCAACGATGAAACAGTCATAAACGCAACGCCGCTGCAAATTTAGAGGAACGAAGCAAATTCCTCAGTTGGTAGTGAATTTAGCAAAAAAGCCGGAAAAAGCGCACTGCTCAAAGAATAGAGAAAAGTATTATAAAGAAGATTGGGCAAACACATTAGTAGGTGCGGAGGTTACTAGCAGTTAACTGTAAAACTGTTATTCCTGTCTATTAACACAACTACACAGTCAGAACATCCCACACAGAGATAAAACACGATCGATTATCTGTCAACTACCAAACTAGAGTTCGATGGTTAATCAATTAAGCACGATTTCGTCACTTCGAGCGGTGTCATTCGAAGACTGGCGCTTAGAAAAAGTTTCCCCTTACGCTTTGAATTCAAGCTCTGGACAACTTCATTACGGTCCAAATTCTGTATATCACCGAATTGGGATTGCATTAGTGTGGAACGTCACTCCTCATTTGTTTTATTTAAAGGTCTCTTGACAGAACGCAGTCACCTCGAACGATACTCGAAGCAATATATCAATGTGTGCAACGAAAAACTTTCGACTGAGAACGCCTTGTTTATCCTAATCACGTTTTTCGGCGCTGCGTTTCGTTAACTCAGATTGATTTTGTATATCTTTATCAACTAACAGTGTTGCGTCCCAATTTAACCGAAGAAATTTTAATACAAAAATTGTGAACTTTCATGTTTTCACTATTAATTAAGTAAAATTTGTTTATTTTTCATTTTCATGTCTTTGCTTTAGCCTTTTAGCTTTGTGAGTTTGATCACAAAAAGAGTAGGAACCAATTATCTCGCAGTCTGATTTCTAAATGATTTCATTTCATTCTTTAATTATGTACTTCAAGATCAAGTTATTCAAAATATGCTTCTCCATTTATAATCAAACTTTCTAACCATATAAGTTTACGTCATGAGCCGCCAATCCCAAAGCCGACGGAGATCCTTCTTACTAATGAAGTACTCTTAATTATCATCGAGGCAATAATCCAGCCATTTACCATATCTGCTCCGAGCAAAACGTAATCTTCAACGGAATCATTCGTACAAGTCAGAATTATAATTAAAGGAATGGCAAGATTATACTGAAGATGGTGAACTAAAATTTTGTAATAGAGTCATAAGTTTAGTGCGGGGAAGTTTCACACAAGAGTTGAAAGTAAATAAAAAATCTGTTAATCAAGTAGTCGCATTATTAAATTAGTTTATTCTTTATGATTTTCGATTTCGAAGTAGTTTAAAAAATTAAGAGGAAATGGAACGGCGCATAAAAATTACGCTCTAGTTGCGTTGCTCGCGAAGGTTTTTAATGTTATCACTGATCGATATAAGTTCATCACCCATCACCCATTTTGTCCTCGTAAAATATCTACGGTAGTGTGACTCAATCGCATAATATTAATATTGAGGAAATTAGAATAACCGCGAACGTAAAGTGGTTACTCCAATTCCATCAGAGTTTATATTCATCACTAAAATATCGTTGTTAAAATTTTGCCATTGGCATCCTTGCTATCTTCGCTATTTGTGTGCATATCGTTTCTCATTTCCACGCTTATATTACCCCTTTGTACATAATCACGATTCTGGTTTCATTATAAATGCTAATTACTCGTAGCTCCCTCAAGCAGATGACTGCTTGACTGACAAGACAAATCGTTTGTGAACTATCTGCCTAATGACACTTCGCAATGACTCCGGCAGGACACGTAGCGTAGCAAAATTGTTTTATTTTAGCTAATTAGTGAATAGAGAATATTCATGAGTAAATTATGTTGTCATTTTGTAGCCCTTTATGTTGTGGGTTTTGGATTGTATTGCTATTGGCACTAGTTTAAGTCTCAGTTTGCTTTCAGCGTGTATACGTCACATAAGTATGTTAAGGTCTGCTTACGTTAACGAGGAATAATCACAGTACGATTCTGTTATTAATCCTTAGATACAACTTTAGATAACCTACCGCACATGTTGTACTGACATTGTTGTTATCCTTATTCGTAAAAATGACATTGTCAAGGAATTCCTTTATTTAAATCTTTGCATAATTTAGTTGTTAACCCGTACCGTAGCTTAGTTCATAATTATGAATAAATACTTCAGCTTTCATTTATGAGAATAATCAACTTATCATCAAAACTTCCAAAATTACGACGAAACCCATTTCAGTGCCTCTCCTTTCAATACAAGGTAAACAATTTGCAAAATAATAGGCAAACTCCACAAAGATATCTAAAGTTACGTAAATTGTATACAAAGCTTAGGAAAAATAAGCGAGAGCTGGTCTAGACCTAATTTACATGAATGGCGGCCGAGCGAGCGCTCTTTGTCTTTTAAGTTTCCATTAATTATTCCACTTTATGTAAATATAGCCGCAGAGGCGTTGGGCTCACCTTTTTTGGTCCAAACCATATGCCTGGCATGCAAAAAGATAACCGCCTAGATATTTTGCCAACGCCAAATACCGAGATGCCGCGCCACCCCTGAATTATTATTTGTATCGGCTCAAATATGCTGGCGTAGAATAGTGGCCCTGTTTCGCGGTAAAAAGGAACGAGAAATAAATATTGCTTCGAATGACGAAGATGACGAGAGATAATGTTTAAAACATTATATTTTCATCACACAGAATCTAAAACGGACAACTAATATCAAGGACAAGTAAGCGGCAAAAATAAATATACATTTTCGCTGCGATTTTAAATTAAACCAAAAATTACTAAGGGCATTGTACCTACTGTCATTCTTATGATAATGACATACTTTAGCACAATGCATACTGATTCACCAGTATCGGCTGGCGTGAAGGTCAGTGACTCGACGATCAGCTGCCGATTGCAATATTGACTGATTTATTGCTAAGGCCGGTTGCAGGTGGACAACTTTGTATCTATCGCTTAATGCGCACTGGCAGCCTATGCACAAGATGAAAATAATGACATAGATTACTGTAGAGGTCTCAATTGAACTGTCTGTTTCTGCCTGTCCAGCTTTTGTTTGTCTGCTATTAGATCTACCTTATCTTGTTCCACACCTTTCATGTCAATCATGTACTAAAGTTACAGTTTTAAATAATTCGCGGTTAATTGCACTAGAACTTTCGAATTGTATTATAATTATCGGGAGCTCATAAAAACCTATAAGGTAATCGCGGTCAATATCCCGTTTTCATTATGTGTAAAGTGCTAAAGTTACTTGTAAACCATCCACCATCTCGGTTTTGCCTCGTTTCATAAAACCACACTCATGTTGCATCCCTGCTAGCGCGGCTCCGTGCCAGCACCAACAGGATCCCGAGCGTGTTCGTGGACCGCTGGGACACCGCGCTGATGCGTCGGTGGTCACAGTGACATGTCGTCCGTGAACCATGACATGCTTCTACTTTTATTCGTAAACTAACACTGGATGTGAATTTGAAATAAATAATTATTATTACGCATTAACTACGTGATAAGCTTCAGATAATCTGCACTACTCAAATGCTATCAGTATCAACTTTGATTTAGTTTTACCGCACAGTTTAGTTTCTCTTCGAAGTAGTTCCGCGTCGTAGTTTGTTCGGCAGCTGTCTATCTATAAGCAGAGTTAGTTCTAATAGTGTTTGTCAGTCGACTTGGCTATTAACATTGATTGATTAAATGTACATATCGATGAAGAAAAGTCAATAATTTATTGTTTTTGTCGTAACTTTGCGAATTCCCTTGCAACAGAAAATAATTCATAATGTTAATAAACAATTTGATCCGATTGTTATACCTAGACGAGATAAGGTCAAGATATGAGTAAAAGAACGAGCAGTCAAAGTATATCCGGACGCAATCCGGATTTTTATAGACATTGATAATGATACTTTATAGCTATCGTAAAAGATAGTAGCTACACTTAAAACATACTCGTTATCATAAAATAGTTGTCGGAAAATAGCATTTTGTTCTTTTTTCAGCAACAATAAAAAGCATGTACACAAAGTATTACGTTTGTAATGATTATTAATTATAAACACGCGACTTAATTACGCGAAAATAAATGTGTTAATTGTGCAAATCGCAAAAGTTTAAATCAATAAATTGTAATGATATTTATTTGAGATACTAAGAATCCATTAACTTCTGAAAGATTGGCTACAAGTTTGTCAAATAATTAAAGTTGAGATATTTCAGTCCCCAAGATAAGATCGATGCATTAGTTGTGAACAAGCTCTAAAAACAAAAGAAGCACAAATGCTTAGCTAATAGACTTTGACAGCTGCTAAGAGAACGACGCCTTAATTCCAATAATTTGACTCGAACAATCCCTGGAACTTAGATGGCAATTCATCTCTAGCTTTAATGATGCCAATATACTAGTCGCCTAATAGAGCAAATAAAGGAATATCGGGATGGACCACCCAGCGCGGGATTAAAGCGTTTAGATCAAGTTTACAAACAAAAGTCTAGCGTGTTGAAAATTGTGGATTTAAATTCTTATTTGGAATTGGGTGAGTGAATACAACAGCTGAAGGAATGTTAGGTAAATAAAGAGATTCAAGAAATGTTAGCCAACTTTCCTCTTTACAGATTTGTCTATTACTTTGTAATTTCATATAGTCATTATCAGCATCATCTGCGGCGTACCTCCGCAAAGACCTCCTCTCAGATCAAGAGGGCTTGGACTTTAGTTCCTAAGCGTGATCAGTTGCAAACGCAATAGGAATTTCACACGCACCATTAAATTTCTTTGCAGAAGGTTTTTTAACGTTTTCCTTCACCTAATACTAACCAAAATTATGTCAGGTTTAGAGACTTTTCGATGTGGCCCCAATTTAAAATTTAAGCATAGATTGCAACCAAATATGGTTCATGATTGTCAATAAAAATACATGTCTCTTTTCCTCTTTAAAGTGAACTTAACAATATCAAAATGCTGATATTAGTGTGAGTGAAGTGTGTCATTAGGATTTCACGTTCTATTTTGGTCCGAGCCGTTGATGCTATTCCTGGTGATCGGTTACAAGATGGATCAGCATGGATCAAAGTTTATTGGCGGAAGGAAGATAGCTAAACCCTAATAAAACGAGAACTAAAACGGTTCGCTCTGGTTAGTAGGCGGTGAAAAAGTTTGAAGTGTTTTGTTTCAGCATTAGACTAGTTCTAAATTAGTTACGTATGTTACTGGATCTAATCATGTAAGTAAGTATTAATTTTCTACTCAGCAGTTTTGAGCTGCGAACCTAATCACCAAAACGTTGCTTTACTTTGCACAAAAAAAAATGTACTTGCAGATTAAAGGAAAAGAAAGATTTTAAACAATAAGATTTGAAGGAGTATTTTCTAAAATAGAAAACATTCAGTACATCATAGTCCTATTAAAAACTCATAGCTTGCAACACATATGGTCCGTGTTGAAAGAAACTGCATAAAAAAGAAAACTTGTGAATGAACGCGTGTTGAGGAGAAACTACATCATTCGGGTTGATGCCACCGGCTTGTTAGCGTTAGAACATTAATAGTCCAGTTTTCCAAGTTACCTGCTCTTTATATGGACGAATGGCCCAAATTTTTCATTTATTCCGTTGTATGAAATGGCACGTTGCGTAGAAAACTTTCTCTTTGCACAGAAATAATTACAATGTTTGAGTTAAATCGTTTTTTTGTTAGTACTATTTTTGAAACTGTAGTGCAAGATGTTCTAAAATATTATGTAGGTATACTTAATTTTCCCTTAAAAATGTAGGTAACTGCGGGATGAAATTTTACATTGTAAGTATTTTTGTATTATTCTTCTCAGCTTGTCTTTAAGCGCAAGTTCGACTGGGCATCATGCCATGGGTTTGTCATGCTTACCTTCTTTATTAAGCGAAGCAAGATCGAAGAACTGTTTTTTGATAGTGCAGCGATTGGTACACAAACCTGTTTAAGGTATGATCCAAATTATCCAATAAATCTTCGAAGCGAAAACCTCGCAAGTTACCAGTTTTCTTTCCACGAATTTCACGTAGGCACGAAACAATCTAGGTTACTTAACTGACACGGTAAATGGTTCCTCCTGCGTTCCTCAAACGCACCTACTTCACCTTTTACAGCGACGCGTGTCAACGATAAACATGTCTATTAATGTCAACTGTCAATTACTGAGGATGTATAGTTTCTATAGCTCCATTCACATCATTTTTATATCAAGATAATTGATAATATGTTAGGTTGAAGCGCTTTGGCCATTTATGTTTGTGCATGCACACGACTTCTTATGATCGGTGTCACTACAGTATTGGCAAGGTTTGATTGTAATCTAAGTGCATCTGTCATGTCTTTATTGGAGATGTTATGTTAAACTAAAGTATTCATCAGATTAAATTACTTGTCCAATTGTATTACTAGCGTGTTCCTCGTTTCTTTAACTTTGATAGTTTTTCTATATTTACTTATCTAAAGTCTTGATTAGGCCACAGCAAACAGATAGCTCTTTTACATCTCACTCGAGTTAGAAGATTTCTTTTATGAACGTTCTTCAATATGAGTAGTTCCACGTTTTCATTATTTCATACTTAAGGTAAAAAATTGCATAAAAGCTTTGTGCCGGCAACGTCTTCTGTGCAGCTCCCTCGATTAATTTACATAAATAGTTTACGGGAGCTTGTTTGATGTGCATTTAATTATTCCACGGTTAAATAAATGCCGGGATATCTTGGACACGGCTTATTTATTTATGAATGAACGCGCTCAATATTGTTTAATATTTTAATAGGTGAATTGGTAATGTATGAAAAATGGACTTATGCATACTTAATATAATATACAGAACTAATCTAAAGCTGTACCAGTGTAAACGATTAGTAAAAGCATTCACCTATTTAGTTGCATTGCATTCTGAATCAGCAGGTAGCATCATTAGTTCAAACCATATCTATTCAAAAACGCAGCTTTACGTACTTAAAGCTCTTTTGTAAACGCGCCATTATTTGGTGCTCAGGACTCGGCAAGAAATGATTCTTACATCGAGAAAAATCCCGTTATAATGAATCCACTCTTTCCTAATTTACATAAAAAGTGTCAATACCGCGCGGGTCTGTAACGTGATTTTAATATATTTATACAGTAGGGAGGGGGATACCTAATGCTTAACTATGAAAATATTATTGCTGTAGTAAGTAAAGCAGTTTCACGTAAAGCTTTAAAAAAAATCACATGAAACTTAAAACGGCAATTGACAAATCGATGGTTGTTTCGATTCTTTCAGTTTGTCAGCTCATGCTCTAGGATTTTATATTTAAGAAGAGAGCGATCGTGTGAATACGTACATTTCTGTACGGAATAAATTAAATTGGCAGTGCACGAGTGGTACAACTACTGGTGGTGTTACCTACTACTTTGTTAAAGAATGTTAGTGTCCAATAATAACATTCAAGAACATAAAAATGTACATCACCTCATATTTCGTTTTAAAAAAAAATCCACGTTACATTTTGTCCGCATTCTCATTCTCAATATTTAAATTCATCCCATCCTTATCGCAAACGAGGTGTCGAAGCAAAGTTAGTTCGTAAACTAGTACTTGAGCTGAGTGCTTTAAAAACTGCTAATTAAAAAGGGAATTTGCAAACTGGTTGAGGGAACGTTTTTTTTAAGGAATCTTGAAATTTTCTTGAGCATTTCTCCGACCAATATTTACGCAAAGATACTCTCTTTATGAGCTGCAAATCGTAAATCTTGCTCTTGACTTTGTATACCTACAAAGGCTCGCCTTTAGGTATGCATATAATATACATAGATATAATCACATTAAATTCTCCAGTCGACATTTAATGACCAGCCAAGTGCTCACAACGGGCCCTCTATTTCTTGTTTACAGCAGAAATGTTTAAGATCCATTTTATGTCGCGTCTCGTCTGGCTTTACAAATTTTGGTTTGTTATTTGCGTAGGTAATCTTTTGTGGTGTTAATATTTGGTTTCGATATTCAAGGCTATCACGTCTTTTAATGTTTGGACTAATGGGATTTGAAGTGGACATTAGATAACTCTGGTCGAAATGCGTGAGGCAATACAGTGTGAGTAACCTATTTGATCAATACGTGCTGTTCAAAATCGAAAATGCAGTTTATTATAAAGAGATGTGTGTATTAATTCAAACCGTCAAAAGTCACAAATAAAAACCTAGTTCCAAACATAAAATTTAACATGAAAAGTACCATCGAGGTTATATGCAACCTCAACATCCTCCGGACGACAAACACTAGGCTGCCGCCTTCCAGAAGGTGTCTCCTGGCTCCACGCTCAATCTCGTACTCCCGCATAAATTCATTTTAAACTTTTCTCTGTCTCTAACAGCATGCCACTCTTTCATAATCTTCACATTTCTACTGTCGTAGATTTCGTTTCCCTTTTGTTCTTTTCCTACCTTATCTTCATTCACAGGTCTAGGCCATTTATCTTCGCTCGATTTAAGCCTTGCCAGCCCTTCCCGCCAGTTTATTTTTAGTTGTTTCTCCACTGTGTCTTTGTTGCTCTCCAATTTCTCATGTTCAACTTTCCATGGCAAGTGAACTTCATTACTTCCTTCTCTCTCTTCTCTGCTCTTATTCGTGGTCTCAAATTCTTTGGAATAATTTAAAATATCTCCTTGTGATTCTTTCTTAGTTTTCATTTCTATCGGATGTCCTATTTCCTTCTCCTTGAGATCACACAAGTCTGTTATAGTATTATTACCTGAGTACTCGAAGTTCGAACAACTGATACTCTTTTGCCCTTGAACCGTCCATCCAAGTTTTGTTTTTATGGCGGTTAAATTCCCTTCCAATTGTATGTAACAACCAGTCAACAACATTCCTGAATAATCAGCTCCAATAAGCAGTCCGATGTCAGGTGAATCTCTTCCTTTGTCGCTCAAAACTATATTATTTTCCAAGTAACGGATTAAATTAATTTGCTCCTCACACACACACACACACAGGTCACAGGTCACAGGTTTTGTCACAGGTTGGTGACAGTCCCTATGTCTAAGGAACATTATGATTCAGAACTTAGTATTATTTATCAACTTGCGGTTTGTAATGGCTACAGTAAATCAATAGTTGGCAGTTTACTCCAGAACAAGCGGAGGCGTTTAGTAAACAACCTATTCTGCACCTTCTTCTCAATCTATTGGTAAATATAAAGCAAGTATTACTTATGTGGGCCCGTTATCAGAAAAGGTTTACAGAATTTTGAAGTCCAATAACGTAAATGTAGCTTTTAAGACCAATAACACATTACGCACCCGTCTTTGTAATGGCAAGGAAAGGGTGGATGATGGGATGAAGTCGGGTGTCTATAGGCTCACGTGTGACACTTGCAGAAAAGTGTATGTAGGGCAGACCGGTCGTAATTTTGCAACACGATACAAGGAGCATGTCTCATCATTTAGGCATAAACATCCAAAAAGATCCAATTTTGCCAAACATTTATTAGAATTTAATCATGAGTTATCCGAGTCACATTCTTATGATATTCTGCATGTTTGCAAAAAAGGGTTGCGTTTGAGTGTTTTGGAACAGATGGAGATAATTAGGTACAACAGGAGGGGTTCAATTGTCAATGAACAGTTGAATGTTGCGTCATCACCGTTGTTGCGGATGTCATTAAGTAATAATAATGGGGGTAGTGAGGGTATAAATACGGCCAGCCGTTCTGAACAAGCTCATTCTTCGACTGACGGTCGGGGTGTCAACATCGAATACGTCCGTTGAGGATGCCTCGGAGAGAAGCGAAACACGTGTCCGGTACTATTTTACTGGTGGTGGTAGTTTTGGTTGTGGGCTTAGTAGCGTTTGCGTTGATTATTTTATTTTTAATTTGCGGAGGGCGGGCGGGAAAATTAGTGCATGAAAATAAATACTCAGCGCAGACGAGGCTATTTTGCATGGACTATACTGCACTACTTCGCGGAGGAGCAAATTAATTTAATCCGTTACTTGTAACATGGACCTCCGCAAAGTTACGCCTGAATCAATACAATATTTATATTATTTTTCTTAAGCTGGACCATCAACCGATCGTTTTCTAGTAGTCGCGGTATAACGCCACAGACTTTTGTTTTATCGAGTGCCATCATTCGAAATTCGAACTCGTTAACGACGCTCTGTAAGTTCAAATTATAAACGCCGTAATCTACTCTGTCAGTCTCTATGCTGCCGAACAACGAATGGGCTAATGAGACTCGGCCAGTTGGAGTTATTCCGAGGCTCTTCATTATATTTCGTCGAACAAACGACCGCTGCGAGCGATTGTCTAGGAAAGCTCGCGTCGTCAGTGTCTTGCCTTCGTGCTCAATTCTCACCATCAGCGTCTGTAGTACAGTGGTAGAATTAGTCTTCTCCGATACCGTGTTCTCCGTAATAGCTTGATTTTGGGTACTGTTTGTCGTTTGTTTTCCTTCAATAGACGGGCTTTTGTCACGAGTTCCAGAGCATAATAGCACGGTGTGTCGTCGCGCACAAACGATGCATCTCGTAAAGCTTTTGCATTGCTTGGCAGTATGATGCGCCTTTAAACAAATAAAACATACGCCTTTCTTCATCAAAAACTTCTTACGCTCGTCTAGTGTCATCTTGGCGGCTTTGAAGCGTTCCAGACTGCTATGCGATTTTTCACACCATATGCAAGTAATCTTGATATCGCCCGCAGGTTCGGTAGAGAACAGATAAGAAACGGTAGGCTTGTTGATGCAACAGTTCGTCGTAATAACATTGTTTTCACTGTCCATACTGGAAATATCGTTTCGACATATCTTTATTCTCTCTTCGCTTTCGACTTCTCTTTTGACAAAATCTAACAGGTTCTTCAAGTCGTCTGCAGTGTTGATCGCTTGTTGTCTCGACCTTTCCCAGGCTCTGAGTACGTCTTTGGGTAGCACCGACTCCGCCCCCCAGATTGAGAGAGAACAAGATTAAGCAACTCTCTTACATAAATCTCGATCAGCAAATCGTCTCTTGCAAACCTGCCTTTGAGTTGATCCATGGCTTCTCTGTAGTTCTCTCCTGACGGCGGAAAACTTTCAACGAACTCTCTAGCAGGAGAACCAGGTAACGTCGCTTGGATTAAGTACTGGAACTTGCCATCGATGTCGATGTCTACTGCTTCATCGATCTTCTTGAACTGACCCCAAAAACTAAGCCAGTTCTTAATTTTGCCATCAAATTCAATCAGTTTTATCTTTGGCAAAACAAATTTTCTCTTGGCCTCATGGTTGGTGTAATTTGGTATTTTCAAAATTGTGTTCTTACTTGACATGTTACTCCCTCTTGATTTTACCGTCGAATCTTTGCCCACAGAGTCCGGCGTTTTATGTTTTACTCTGGATGCTATCGTAGGATTTTCTTCTAAAGAGTGGCTCTCCGACACGGAATGAGCATCGATGGGGCAGAGTCTGTTGAACTTGAGTTTTGCCTCTCCCCAAGAATATCGATATACGTCCGCAATTTCGCAGTCGTCATCAAACTCCTTATTGCTCTCATACTCTAGTTCCTCAAGCCACTTACGTTTTATTCTTTCCTCAATATCGAACAATTGATTCGCTTTTTCTCGGAGTATCTCATACGTCACTTTTATACAATCGAAATCTTCGGCCGTGTCACATCTCTCCAAGAATCGGTTCCGCGTTCTAGTAAACGAGCTCCGGCAAATTTTTCTCTCTCGTTTAAGCAATTGCAAATCCATTCTTCACGGTCGCCACTTGTTCAAAATCGAAAATGCAGTTTATTATAAAGAGATGTGTGTATTAATTCAAACCGTCAAAAGTCACAAATCCAAACCTAGTTCCAAACATAAAATTTAACATGAAAAGTACCATCGAGGCAACCTCAACACGAGCATGTGTTTTATAATAAGTAAGTAAGTAAGTAAACGCTTTATTGTACAGAAATAAATACAGGTTACCAACAGTGAGATACGGTACAAAGGCGTAATAGGTAAGACTTTAATTATTTCAAACCTGTCATTGACATTACCTTGATTCTACGTGCAAGACTGGTTATTTTGTGCTCTGAACTCGTCATACTAGCGTAACCTGTAACCTATGACGGCTATAATTACCTGCTTTAAATTTCAAATCAAATTAGTAATACTTCACCGGCAGTTCAGAATTGTAATTTCTGCATGCGAGTGAAGCTTTGTGACTGGGTAATTTACACGCTAATGACTCGGCGTCTAGCCTGGCTCGGTTGGGCTTAAAATTAGATTCGGGTTCGAACTGAATCATCGCACGCCAATTAGGATTTCGGTCATTTCCGATTACTGATTTAGATGCCTAATTTTAATTTCGATTCTGTGTTTCGCGTGTTTGTTTATTTTATCGTCATCAAAAACGATGAAACGTAAAACGTTGAGACACAGCTTAATATCTTTAGATTAAGCTGTGTCTCAACTGTGCCCTAAGCACGACTTGTCGAATCCTGCGTCACGTAAAATCGAATAGTAAACTATAACGAGTTTGTATGACGTTTGGAACAGCGCCCGCCCGTGAGCGTATTTGGAACTAAAATTTAGTATGAGATTTCTCGATCTCGATACGATAACCGTAACGTAACGCAGGATTCGACAAGTCGTGCTTAGGGCACTGTTTTTTATTTCTTTTGCATGGAATAATTTTCGTCAATGTCAATTTCCTTTTTTGTTACTTTTAGCAAACAAAACACGATCACTAAGGAACCTCTTTCACGCTGTCACAGCAAATTACACTTTTCTTTGTCATAATAATCAACGAGTGCGAAAGTCTCGTAATCCGTGCTATTCTCAGGATTTTAAAAAAGGAACGAAACGAAATCCGTTGGATTAAATTCGTTAAAAGATCACGGTTGTTTGTTGAGACCGCAAACGGCTGCAGTAAAATGAATAAACGAGAGAACAAAAGCAGTGTTACGAAATATTAGGCTACGTACGTAACGGTGTTAGAATGAACATAGTACACAGAATATTCCAAGTGACGTTTTTGAGTGGCTACAGTGCACCGAAAAGCGGAATATTATGTAGGTCACTTCAGATGAAAATCGTATTGGTAGTATTTAGAGTTATATTTTAAAAGGAACTGGTACTTGGAAACAAAATGTAATTAAGAGTGTCCTTCAAAAACCAGAGATCATAAAATAAAAACAAAAAAAATCTAAATAGGTCTGAAAAGTTGTGCAATCTTGCACAGGTGGATTGATAAGTGCAAAAAAACCAGCGATCGCTCAATGTGACGTCCGTTGATAGTGACCTGCAACTAATACCTATCGAGAAGTGGACCCTCTTTCACTGGAGAGTATGAAGAAGAAGCAATAAGAGCAGTAGATCTAGCACAACTCACAGTGCGACTTCTATCTCGCGCGAGAACAACTGCCAGTCCTTTTCTGTCGCTCAGGATGCAACGGGACGGGTAATATAATCTCGCGCGACGAACAAAGTCGCGGCCATTCGACCAGAAGATGTGGGCATGAGGGCAACGAAAGTAAAGAAGTATTAAACAGACGGGATGATGAGAGTGACAAATTTCGTTCTTTTTATTCTTGTCATTTTCTTCATGTCATGACACAAAAACGAGTCGTTTATTTAAACAGTAATAAGCGGTTTTTTGCTAGCTATACTTTTTTATACTGTACCTACTACAATATCAATCTATGCCAAATTTTAAGTTGATCAGAACACTGGAAGAAAAGGGTCAAATTTAATTGGCAAGATTTGACAACTCAGACAGCGGGACAGCTGAAGGTAAATAAAAGCTTCTAAAACGCTAAAAGGTCTATTCAAAGAAATAACAACAGCAATCGCAACCACGGCAGTAATAGCCAGGGAAAATTCAAAGGCTATTTTAAGCTAAAGACTCATGAATAGTTAGTTATAAGTGTTCATTCACCGCGTCCAGTTTCATCTGGCTTGAATGCTTGATGTCGTACGATGCGAGTTTACTTTAAAGGATTACTTCATCTTGTGTGTTTATTGCATAATGAGTATGTTTAAGGAGTTAGCAATAATCGCCGTAAGTGTATCCTTAGTTAGATTTTGAAGATAATGATTAATTACGCTTAAACTTGTTTCTTTGATGATCGTTTGTTTTTATTTTATAAGTAATATTTCACTCATTTATGAATACCGTATTTATATTATTTTTTCTTAGTACAATAGTTATAACTACAATAACAAATCGTTTTGACATTGCCAATGCCACCTAAAATAATTAGCATGTAAGGCACAACCTTTGTGCGGCACAGTCTCTAGAATGTCGTTGTTATCAATAATGATGTCTGAAGCTCCAGAGTCTACAGAATACAAAGAGATTCTTGTGACCCATTTTTGTGTCTGTTTTATTCTTAGTTACATACGTTTGTCACACGCATTACATCCGGACTCACTCGAACTCAGCGCTCCCACTCAAAACTAGTTCCGGTCACAGCCTGTTACGTGTAGTGCAATCGACAGCGTTCTATACAAATATTTGCACCGTTTACTGTTTGTTTGTGTGGAGTTCTCGAGGCGTAACCGTGAGCGTCCAAATTGCGTTAGCCACTTTACACCAACCTTTCCTTTTGAACTGGAAAAGCTTTAGTGAAATTGGACATATGTGATACGTTATTTACATGAAAATGGACCGGGCTCTATTCAATTGTAGTATTTATACTTAGGTAGGTACTTGTCCTTATTTGGGATAAGCATGTTGCGATAGAAGTATTTGACAACCGTTGTTGCTTTTGCTTATAAGATTTAATAATCGTAAAATTTAACTATCTTTTAGAACTTAAAGAGTTCGTTCCAAATTGAATGTTCAAAGGTTGAAGTATAATTACTAGAATAACTTGTCCACTATTATTTATCTAATAATTTTTCAATAATTCCCAACCACAGATCTTGACCAAAGCGCTTAAAGTGCCTGCTTTGATTGTAAGAGAGCCCTTGTGAGCTTGCGTGTAAGCGCTAAGAAATAAACTCGTTTCGGCAATTCCTACATCGAAGATCCTATCTCTCCGGTAAATCTATAAAATACAAGACAGCACTTCACGTGACATCTTTTTACCTCGGAAGCGCTCCAGTTTGGAAAATATTTCTGTATCAATAAGATAAGCAACGCAATCTCCTGTGAGCCAGAAGCTTGGCGAACTCTAGCGGGGTTTACCCTAAATCACATTCAAATATCGTTTCTGTGAAATGTAATGTGTTTCGGTTTAGGAACTGGTTTGAACATCAAAGTGTAGTTATGAAACTAAATACAGTAGCTGTAATAAAAGTGGTTCTTAATAATCACGCAAATACACTCAAGAGCAAAAAAAACGGTGTCACTTTGTATGGAGTTGTTCATACAAAGTGACCCGTTTTTATTGCTTTTGAGTATACAATAATCAAAAGTTATAATTTCAGAAACAAAAGGCAAAAACTAAGCTCGCAGAACTCACGAGATTAATAAAGAAGATTGAATGACGAATGACTGTATAAAAATAGTTCTATGACCTATTTATTGAGTCCAACAAAATATGAAATAACTTAGGATTGATAAAATATCTAACTATGAAATTTAATAATACTAAACTCTGATTGATAAGGAACAAGAACCGTTAAGAAACGGACTGAAAGAATAAAATTGATTAAATCAACAGGGCTACTTTAAATGAAAAGAAATCCAATTCGATCCCGAAGCTGTTTAAAATTCAATAATTGTAGATTTTCCGACCGTTCCGAGTGCACTATAAATTCACTTGAATAGGAGTCCCATTTCTAAATGGACTAGGAAATTTCTTTGTAAAATTAAGAAGGGAACTGTCTTGGCAATTTGAAAGTTGGATTTATGTAACGTTGTTGGGATGAGAAAAGTAACATTACCATAACATACGAGCACCAAAGCCGGCTTAAACTAGAAACTATAAAAGCTGTGCAAACATTATCAAAGTTTTAAGTCAAATTTGAGTCTAGTGCAGTTTTAAAGCTTGTTTTAAAATAGGTTCCAGTTTAGACTGATTTTTATACAGCTTATAACCTTCATTGCCGTTAATATTTTTCTGCAAGCCTAAGTATTAAAGTGACCGTTTGAAGCAATTTTATTCAAACACAAAGCATTTCACCAATAATATAAAATTTGATTCCTAAAGGAAAATGCGATATGCATTGTGGCCTGTGGACTTAAACTCGTCGATTTTTACCTTCTTATGGCTTTAGGAGAAGCTTTCAGATCACAATGTTCCCCTTGGATCGTCTTCGATCGAGATTTTCAAAAGCTTTCAAAGAGTTGGGCTAAGAATTTTCAAAGACATATATTTGTACCCAGGAGTGCGTCATAAATTTTGCTGCTAGTTTCCGTTCAGCAAAATATAAAATATTTGAGAATACTTCCTCCTGGCTTGAATGCGGGCCGTAAGACGTAGTGTACGTTGCAGGATCTCGTACAAGACGTTAGGTTTAGCCACAATAGTTTATTTGTATTGTTACCTCTGCTTACCGCCTCCACGTCTCTATGATAGGTACCCATATATATTTTGTATTTACTGCTTAAGAAAAAACACCAACTAACAAATTCTTATCAATGACAGATATTTCATATTTCAACCTAACTGTATCAGAAGTAGGTAACCAAATACGGTAGAAAAGTTTGATGTGTAAGATTGGATTATTGACTTAAAATAATATTTTAGGCTAAAGGTTAAATTTATTCACGGATTTTGCATTTAAACGATTGAATTTGGATATCTGTGATCTAAATTACTAATGCGGCTTAAACAAGATTAGTGACTGCATTCTATGTTCAACCACGCCACTGATAAAATGTCTTGTAATAGTGTCACAAACTTATTTGATCTGTGCCCTAAGCACGACTTGTCGAATCCTGCGTCACGTAAAATCGAATAGTAAACTATAACGAGTTTGTATGACGTTTGGAACAGCGCCCGCCCGTGAGCGTATTTGGAACTAAAATTTAGTATGAGATTTCTCGATCTCGATACGATAACCGTAACGTAACGCAGGATTCGACAAGTCGTGCTTAGGGCACTGATCGCGGCGGCGCTCTGTTGTCCTACGTCACCCTACGTACTAGTGCTGCCGCTAAATCATCGTATTTTTTTTATTGGGTTAAAAAACAGATAGGTACAAATACAATTTATATACAAAAAACAACATAACCGCGAGTCAAAAATCCGCGAGTGAGGTCTATCTGTAAATTTCCACCAATCCTAGACCAGGAGCTTGACTCTCATTGGTGGAGAATGACAGATAGACCTCACTCAACACTAGCGATCCTAGCGGATTTTGGACTCGCGGTAGCATTCATTTATGTGTAATCTACACCCTGAACCAATTCCCATTTTGAGTTATTGTGTAATGTAATGTTGCAGCATTTTATGTATAGTCTACACTAGACCCTGAACCAATTCCCATTTTGAGTTATTGTGTAATGTAATGTTGCAGCATTTTATGTATAGTCTACACTAGACCCTGAACCAATTCCCATTTTGAGTTATTGTGTAATGTAATGTTGCAGCATTTTATGTATAGTCTACACTAGACCCTGAACCAATTCCCATTTTGAGTTATTGTGTAATGTAATGTTGCAGCATTTTATGTATAGTCTACACTAGACCCTGAACCAATTCCCATTTTGAGTTATTGTGTAATGTAATGTTGCAGCATTTTATGTATAGTCTACACTAGACCCTGAACCAATTCCCATTTTGAGTTATTGTGTAATGTAATGTTGCAGCATTTTATGTATAGTCTACACTAGACCCTGAACCAATTCCCATTTTGAGTTATTGTGTAATGTAATGTTGCAGCATTTTATGTATAGTCTACACTAGACCCTGAACCAATTCCCATTTTGAGTTATTGTGTAATGTAATGTTGCAGCATTTTATGTATAGTCTACACTAGACCCTGAACCAATTCCCATTTTGAGTTATTGTGTAATGTAATGTTGCAGCATTTTATGTATAGTCTACACTAGACCCTGAACCAATTCCCATTTTGAGTTATTGTGTAATGTAATGTTGCAGCATTTTATGTATAGTCTACACTAGACCCTGAACCAATTCCCATTTTGAGTTATTGTGTAATGTAATGTTGCAGCATTTTATGTATAGTCTACACTAGACCCTGAACCAATTCCCATTTTGAGTTATTGTGTAATGTAATGTTGCAGCATTTTATGTATAGTCTACACTAGACCCTGAACCAATTCCCATTTTGAGTTATTGTGTAATGTAATGTTGCAGCATTTTATGTATAGTCTACACTAGACCCTGAACCAATTCCCATTTTGAGTTATTGTGTAATGTAATGTTGCAGCATTTTATGTATAGTCTACACTAGACCCTGAACCAATTCCCATTTTGAGTTATTGTGTAATGTAATGTTGCAGCATTTTATGTATAGTCTACACTAGACCCTGAACCAATTCCCATTTTGAGTTATTGTGTAATGTAATGTTGCAGCATTTTATGTATAGTCTACACTAGACCCTGAACCAATTCCCATTTTGAGTTATTGTGTAATGTAATGTTGCAGCATTTTATGTATAGTCTACACTAGACCCTGAACCAATTCCCATTTTGAGTTATTGTGTAATGTAATGTTGCAGCATTTTATGTATAGTCTACACTAGACCCTGAACCAATTCCCATTTTGAGTTATTGTGTAATGTAATGTTGCAGCATTTTATGTATAGTCTACACTAGACCCTGAACCAATTCCCATTTTGAGTTATTGTGTAATGTAATGTTGCAGCATTTTATGTATAGTCTACACTAGACCCTGAACCAATTCCCATTTTGAGTTATTGTGTAATGTAATGTTGCAGCATTTTATGTATAGTCTACACTAGACCCTGAACCAATTCCCATTTTGAGTTATTGTGTAATGTAATGTTGCAGCATTTTATGTATAGTCTACACTAGACCCTGAACCAATTCCCATTTTGAGTTATTGTGTAATGTAATGTTGCAGCATTTTATGTATAGTCTACACTAGACCCTGAACCAATTCCCATTTTGAGTTATTGTGTAATGTAATGTTGCAGCATTTTATGTATAGTCTACACTAGACCCTGAACCAATTCCCATTTTGAGTTATTGTGTAATGTAATGTTGCAGCATTTTATGTATAGTCTACACTAGACCCTGAACCAATTCCCATTTTGAGTTATTGTGTAATGTAATGTTGCAGCATTTTATGTATAGTCTACACTAGACCCTGAACCAATTCCCATTTTGAGTTATTGTGTAATGTAATGTTGCAGCATTTTATGTATAGTCTACACTAGACCCTGAACCAATTCCCATTTTGAGTTATTGTGTAATGTAATGTTGCAGCATTTTATGTATAGTCTACACTAGACCCTGAACCAATTCCCATTTTGAGTTGTTGTGTAATGTAATGTTGCAGCATTTTATGTATAGTCTACACTAGACCCTGAACCAATTCCCATTTTGAGTTATTGTGTAATGTAATGTTGCAGCATTTTATGTATAGTCTACACTAGACCCTGAACCAATTCCCATTTTGAGTTATTGTGTAATGTAATGTTGCAGCATTTTATGTATAGTCTACACTAGACCCTGAACCAATTCCCATTTTGAGTTATTGTGTAATGTAATGTTGCAGCATTTTATGTATAGTCTACACTAGACCCTGAACCAATTCCCATTTTGAGTTATTGTGTAATGTAATGTTGCAGCATTTTATGTATAGTCTACACTAGACCCTGAACCAATTCCCATTTTGAGTTATTGTGTAATGTAATGTTGCAGCATTTTATGTATAGTCTACACTAGACCCTGAACCAATTCCCATTTTGAGTTATTGTGTAATGTAATGTTGCAGCATTTTATGTATAGTCTACACTAGACCCTGAACCAATTCCCATTTTGAGTTATTGTGTAATGTAATGTTGCAGCATTTTATGTATAGTCTACACTAGACCCTGAACCAATTCCCATTTTGAGTTATTGTGTAATGTAATGTTGCAGCATTTTATGTATAGTCTACACTAGACCCTGAACCAATTCCCATTTTGAGTTATTGTGTAATGTAATGTTGCAGCATTTTATGTATAGTCTACACTAGACCCTGAACCAATTCCCATTTTGAGTTATTGTGTAATGTAATGTTGCAGCATTTTATGTATAGTCTACACTAGACCCTGAACCAATTCCCATTTTGAGTTATTGTGTAATGTAATGTTGCAGCATTTTATGTATAGTCTACACTAGACCCTGAACCAATTCCCATTTTGAGTTATTGTGTAATGTAATGTTGCAGCATTTTATGTATAGTCTACACTAGACCCTGAACCAATTCCCATTTTGAGTTATTGTGTAATGTAATGTTGCAGCATTTTATGTATAGTCTACACTAGACCCTGAACCAATTCCCATTTTGAGTTATTGTGTAATGTAATGTTGCAGCATTTTATGTATAGTCTACACTAGACCCTGAACCAATTCCCATTTTGAGTTATTGTGTAATGTAATGTTGCAGCATTTTATGTATAGTCTACACTAGACCCTGAACCAATTCCCATTTTGAGTTATTGTGTAATGTAATGTTGCAGCATTTTATGTATAGTCTACACTAGACCCTGAACCAATTCCCATTTTGAGTTATTGTGTAATGTAATGTTGCAGCATTTTATGTATAGTCTACACTAGACCCTGAACCAATTCCCATTTTGAGTTATTGTGTAATGTAATGTTGCAGCATTTTATGTATAGTCTACACTAGACCCTGAACCAATTCCCATTTTGAGTTATTGTGTAATGTAATGTTGCAGCATTTTATGTATAGTCTACACTAGACCCTGAACCAATTCCCATTTTGAGTTATTGTGTAATGTAATGTTGCAGCATTTTATGTATAGTCTACACTAGACCCTGAACCAATTCCCATTTTGAGTTATTGTGTAATGTAATGTTGCAGCATTTTATGTATAGTCTACACTAGACCCTGAACCAATTCCCATTTTGAGTTATTGTGTAATGTAATGTTGCAGCATTTTATGTATAGTCTACACTAGACCCTGAACCAATTCCCATTTTGAGTTATTGTGTAATGTAATGTTGCAGCATTTTATGTATAGTCTACACTAGACCCTGAACCAATTCCCATTTTGAGTTATTGTGTAATGTAATGTTGCAGCATTTTATGTATAGTCTACACTAGACCCTGAACCAATTCCCATTTTGAGTTATTGTGTAATGTAATGTTGCAGCATTTTATGTATAGTCTACACTAGACCCTGAACCAATTCCCATTTTGAGTTATTGTGTAATGTAATGTTGCAGCATTTTATGTATAGTCTACACTAGACCCTGAACCAATTCCCATTTTGAGTTATTGTGTAATGTAATGTTGCAGCATTTTATGTATAGTCTACACTAGACCCTGAACCAATTCCCATTTTGAGTTATTGTGTAATGTAATGTTGCAGCATTTTATGTATAGTCTACACTAGACCCTGAACCAATTCCCATTTTGAGTTATTGTGTAATGTAATGTTGCAGCATTTTATGTATAGTCTACACTAGACCCTGAACCAATTCCCATTTTGAGTTATTGTGTAATGTAATGTTGCAGCATTTTATGTATAGTCTACACTAGACCCTGAACCAATTCCCATTTTGAGTTATTGTGTAATGTAATGTTGCAGCATTTTATGTATAGTCTACACTAGACCCTGAACCAATTCCCATTTTGAGTTATTGTGTAATGTAATGTTGCAGCATTTTATGTATAGTCTACACTAGACCCTGAACCAATTCCCATTTTGAGTTATTGTGTAATGTAATGTTGCAGCATTTTATGTATAGTCTACACTAGACCCTGAACCAATTCCCATTTTGAGTTATTGTGTAATGTAATGTTGCAGCATTTTATGTATAGTCTACACTAGACCCTGAACCAATTCCCATTTTGAGTTATTGTGTAATGTAATGTTGCAGCATTTTATGTATAGTCTACACTAGACCCTGAACCAATTCCCATTTTGAGTTATTGTGTAATGTAATGTTGCAGCATTTTATGTATAGTCTACACTAGACCCTGAACCAATTCCCATTTTGAGTTATTGTGTAATGTAATGTTGCAGCATTTTATGTATAGTCTACACTAGACCCTGAACCAATTCCCATTTTGAGTTATTGTGTAATGTAATGTTGCAGCATTTTATGTATAGTCTACACTAGACCCTGAACCAACTCCCATTTTGAGTTATTGTGTAATGTAATGTTGCAGCATTTTATGTATAGTCTACACTAGACCCTGAACCAACTCCCATTTTGAGTTATTTGAACTGAGTATTGATATCTGAGTTGTGTGAACAAATTTAACTAATAGTAAGTCATGGATTTCACTTTAGATTTGAATATTATGTTACATAAGGTCGTCAGTAGTTTATGAATAAAATACACCATTTAAAAACGAAAAAAATAAAGCTCTACTCATATCGTTATTATAATAAAATAGACACGAACTATAATTGGCAGTCTGTTCTTTATATGGTGTTAACATTAATCAGTGTCTTGTTAATTCAATAAGTTACATAACTATTAATAGAAGGAAACGGTGTTGAGGAAAATATTGGCATGTTTGTGATTAGTATAAGGAATGCGATAATTTGCACGCCAGACAAACATTTTTTTTATAACACACAGAAAACAAATGGCACTCTAGTTAATATTTATCTGCATGTTTCGTAAATGGTTTAGAGTCATAGTGAAATAAAACGGATCACACAAGTACATAAGTCGAGTTTAGCCCGACTTGTTTCGGAATAATTCGTAGTCCTTGCTCTGGAAGCGCGCAACTTAGTGGCAGCTAGACGCGAACTGTGCGCCGCGGCTCTGCTCGCGCGACTACTAAGCGCCTTAAAGGCGTACGAAATTTAATAGGTACTTTGTGATTTCATGCAATTCTGAGATTTTAATAATGTATTATATTATGTCATCATCAGGGTCAAAGACTAAATAAAACCATAAAGTTTTAATAATTTCAAAACACGAACACAGTTATTATTGTTATTTTAAAGAGTTCATTATAACAATAAAAATTCAAAATAGTCTAAAATATAATGAAATTTGAAACATCAATCAGACTACTTTAAAACACGGAACACAATTAGGTACTTAGAGGTGAATATCAGTATCGTTTAAATAATCATTCATAATATAATAGCATCTTTTTATTAATAATTTGCTCAATAAATGTTTAAAACTATTAGGCGATTTCAACTTGAGTGACTCTGAAAGCTTATTAAATAATTTGGGGGAATTAGAAAGCTTTTCCTCATGAGCGCAGTGTTGTAAGTTTAATTTCGCTGTATGTTTCCTTTGGCGAAAGTTAATAGAGTAGTAACTCTAGTTAATGGTAGTAACTGTAGTTAACAGTTAGTCAATAGGCTTTATATCCGCTTTGCGCGACGATGTTACTATTATGTTTCCCTGATATTGTTGATACGTGTGGAATAATAGAGAATTTCGTCTTCACTAAGCCCAGGTACGTTGATGGACGGGCCACGGCGGTGAGCAAAGTATAGCCGAAATACCTCAACAATACGTGTACGCTTTAATAGCCTTTATCGTTACATACTTTACATAATTTCCGTGGGCCGTGATATGTCGAAAATGTTGACGCAGATTATAGAGAAGATAACTTGTCTACGTGTATAGTCTGGTTCAGATAAGGTTGCCTCAGAGTGACAACGCGGTATTCATCGTACTCCAGAGCCTGTTATGTAATTTTCGGCAACAAAAAATGTCTCCATTGCGTTCGCGTTAAAGTCTCAATTACTATGGGCAAATCGGCAGCGCCGCTAGCGGCACGTATTGTTGGCAACGTACTATTCAATCGAGACGCGTTTTGTTGGTCGCTGATTACACTAAGCACTTTGAGTGCGTAGTCTTAAGTAATCGACAATCAACAAAATTACGTGTGAAAAATTATGATTATGAAGATCGAATGGATCAATCCAGTTGCTAAGTTTTCATTGTTTTATTTTATATTTGTGAATTGTGTAAGTATCTTGAGCAAATATTTTTCTTTCTGTCTTTCCCAGTGGAAACGCACCCTTAACAGTTTGGTGGGTCGCTTTCATTTGTTCAAGAAACAAAACAATACCTGAAATCTGAACAAATTTCTATAAAATAAATAATATTATCGTGCCATAAAACAGCGTAAACCCACAATTTACAAAATTTACCGGCAAATGGTATTTAGAACGGAAATGAAACCAATAAAGTGTTGTAAGAATAAGGTCACTTTCCCGTGTGGTTCGTGAAATCGAATATCTTCCTTAGTCGCAAGTAACTACGGGTATAACGACCTCTAAGGATTAACTTAATTTAATGAACAGCGATAAAAATGAAATAAACGCATCACTCACGTATGTCAGTCGAGTTTGAGTAAAGATAGAGCGCTCGATAGCCGTGATAGCCTAGTGGTTTGACCTATGGTCTCTCAAGCAGAGTGTCGTGGGTTCAAATCCCGGTTCGCACCTCTGAGTTTTTCGGAATTTATGTGCGGAATTACATTTGTAATTTATCATGAGCTTTTCGGTGAAAGAAAACATCGTGAGGAAACCTGCACACACCTGCGAAGCAATTCAATGATGTGTGTGAAGTTCCCAATCCGCACTGGGCCCGCGTGGGAACTATAGCCCAAGCCCTCTCATTCTGAGAGGAGGCCTGTGCCCAGCAGTGGGACATAAAAAAGGCTTGTGATGATGATGATGAGAGCGCTCGATATCGCCGAAGCCGTTTCAAGGCTATGGCTGAAGAGGTATGATTTTCCATCAGGTTCCTTTTGCTACTTTTTTTTGTAAAAATAAGATATCCCAAAAAAACTTGTCTCTGTTGGTTGATTAAGAAAAACGAGTAATAGTCATTTGCTAAATTCTATTCTATTCTATTGTAGTATGCGAGACACATTTTCACAATCATCTCAATTTTACCCATATTTTACCCGTTAAAGGCCCACCGCCATCGCATCGCGTTCAACCGTGAACCGTACTGTTCGAATGTAAACAGCGCACATATGGTGACTCGTTAATTAATAGCAGCAATTACTGCTACTTTCCCGTGGCTTCTGATTGAGCAACTTTGGACAGATGTGAAGTTGTGAACTCTTTGATGCTAAGAGCCGTAAGTACACGATTTCTTACGAAAACGCAGCTGTTGCTGGAAGATGGGAAAACAACAACACGGTAGGCGGTTTTCTATGGTGGGTCCTACTTAACAAGGATATCGAATTATTTGTTGGTCTTGAACTAAAACTGGACAGTCGGTGCTTTAGCACGTTTGTCGCATTAAGACATAATATTTTTTTACAATCATGTAGATGTATGACGTTTTGTAATCGGCTGACTGACAGTGGGTACACTCGAATACGTGGTTTTTGAACATAAGACGATGGAGGTGAGGGAAATAAATGATAATGAAACAGACCAAAACATTGATAGGTTAGGAAACCGCACAAAGTTGCAAAAATAAATATACAATCAACCTTACTGCTGCGGCAATAGGGTCTGTATACATATACTTAATAACGTATTTTTGTAACGCTCAAAAACATAAACATAAATCTTTGACCTCGACTGTAAGTATATATTCTTTTCGACCATAGACAATTTATCTCAGCGAAGTCTTTAATCGTTCTAAATAAAATGTTAAATAAAATATTCAATACGAACAACTTAATGCTAAGTTTTTTTAATAAACATAATAATATTTACATGTAAAACTTCTTATGCTTACTTTTTTTCAATAAGTAAGTAAGTAAGTAAGTAAACACTTTATTGTACAAAAAACAGGATAAAACACAAGTTATAACAATAACATTTGAGTACAAAGGCGGACTTATCCCTTTAAGGGATCTCTGCCAGTCAACCTTTGAGTGGTGGAGAGGAATAGTTCACTGGGGATCGACACAAAGTGAGTTCATAATTATAAATATCGAGAGACAATACAGTACACACACCCATACAAAATCCTACCATATTACAATATACTACTAAATACAAAGTAGAAGTAAATACCAATATATAAATAAATATATATATGTCGGAGAATCGATACACTAGTCGGTGTTGATCATAGTCTAAAGTTATAAATTACCTTCATTTGTTATGATTTTAACGAAACGTCAAGCGGTGACAGCTGTCAAATAAATACTGCTTGGGAGTGGTCTGTGCTTGGTTCATTTGTGGGTAGTTTGTATAAGGTCGAAATGACATTTAGTAACTTTGAAAAGAAAAGGGCATTATTGATCGGGGGGTCGGACTGAGCACAAGTTGGTAATGTAATCCGTTTGCATCGGCTTGGTGCTTTGAGTTTTAATGAGAATTGTTAGTGATTTAATGAACTAAGTGCCTGTGCCCCAAGTACAGAGTCTTATTTTGAGTCTTAAATGATATGTTGGCAATAGATCACGTGAATGGGCGCAAGCACAGAACTCTCCAACGTTTCCAATATGGTACTTTCATTTCGCGTTAATAGTAACGAGTTAACTGTGATATCAATTGTAACTAATTTAGACCTCGTATGGTGTTATTATTGAAAAGATTATACCTCATTGAGTTTCTTGCCGGTATCTTCTCAATAGAGGTTATTTCCGAACCGTGCGGTAGAGTCATTGATGTAGGCCTTAATCAAATAAAGACTGGCTTAGAAGTGAAACATGATGTGTCTGCAGTTATTTCTACCACCTCAATCGACCTTGAGGATGAGTAAAGCTCATGACCAAGCTCTACTACGTGTAAAACCCATTTCTTCCTGACACAGCTAGCTAGCAAACCAAGTCCGCTGGTGTGTGCGATGTCTCGTCTCGGTCCTAGTCTCCGAGTTATATATATATATATACATCAATATGTCGTAATGCTTATTAATTTACTGATTCATCATTCAAATCATTATTTATTTAGGCCATCTGCATTCCGTTTTTTCATTGATACATTGAAGTGTTATCGATTACAAACGGTTAAGAATCGATAAATCAATTAATTCACTTCTCTACCTGTTTATCATTACCGTCATGTGGTAGGTCTATACGTATGATTGAATAAAATATAAATATGAGCTTTGCACCATTCGAGTTCCCAAAGTACGAATATATTAATTATGTCCATTTAACACATCAATTCACTAACCCGAATCAACCAAAGTGCCTAACCTCAACAATATTAACCAACAAATATTTATATTAATTAGTGATTGAGGCTAAGTGCGACAGTAAGTCACCGGTAAATACTGAAGATGCCTATTATACCGGCAAATTACTACCCTGCGGGCGTAAGCCGTGTCGACTAATGATTTAATCATCCGGTTTAAGCTTTAGTTCCAAAGCCGCACTTCCTATGGTACCTGATTAATTCAGATTGCATCAACCAGAGGTTGTATGGGATGAATTCAATTCACCAGGGGCTGAGTTATTCAACATTTATCCCGTATGACCGGTAGTTCGATAATGTAGTTCAGTTATTATGTAACACTTGTGGTTCCGTGTTTTGTTGGGTGTTCGAGTTTATAAATGAGATATGAACGTTATGCGTTGAATAATTTGGTACTAGGAAGCAATGACACGTCTATCCCCTATTCTCCCTCGTTAAAAAAACATGAAAGTGATAGTTGTCATAACGATTATAAAGAAATACTTCGATTTAGCTCATATTTAATATACGTATAGTTCTACTTATGCCCCCAAGGCATCAGGGCCCATGTGGGACTCTCTCCTTATGTACTACCTCTGCTAGTTAGAGCGAGGAGAGGTGCACAGCGACTAAAAAAAACCCCGACATTGTCATTTTAAAGTTCAATAATTCAAAAACGGGTGAACCGATTTAAGAAACTTAGGTAAGAACCATCTCGATTAACCTAGATTTTGGTTAAAAAAACCGCATCGAAATTAGTCCATCTGTTTGGGAGCTATGATGCCACAGACAGACACAGATACGCAGGTCAAACTTATAACACCCCTCTTTTTCGTCGGGGGTTAAAAACACACCGGCGTTTCAGCCGTTGTGGGGGGGGGAATGGGATAGCGGACATTCAACCACGACGCCCCCGGTCCGGTGACCCCAGCCAGTTTGTTGGAGCAACCACGCCAAAGAGAGAGGAGCAGACGATCTTGCCCGCCGTGTAACAAATCCCGGGATGGTATCTAACCCAGGTGTAAGTCGGCCTAAGAATATCTATTACCTAATTATAAGCTGTTGATCGAGTGCTGCAATGTAATGCAACTCACTCAGAGGGCCGAGCACGACTTTACGAATGCTACGTAACGTTACGGTTATCGTATCGAGATCGAGAAACCTCATACTAAATTTTAGTTCCAAATACGCTCACGGGCGGGCGCTGTTCCAAACGTCATACAAACTCGACAACGTTTACTATTCGATTTTAAAGTCGTGCTCGACCCTCAGTATTCTCAGTAAGTTTATAAATATTTATTAACTGTCCCTTACTTCCCTTTTTTGATAGTCCTTATATTTCTTTCCGGGTGAAATTTTTTTCTTATTTAATAATATCAACGCGAAAGCATGAACTTTGCTTTATTGCTGTAGTATATTTCGAATCGCAAGTAAAAGTGAGAGATCTGAATGATACGGCGGCTATATCACTCGAGTGCTATCAAAATAGGGACCCGGTATACTGAAAAGTGTTTATGACACAATGTTTAAAGATTCAAGTGACAAAGCTACTTCAAATTACAATTAAGGAACACTTAAGTGGTGTAAATAGGCTACTCCGTTAATTGTTCTGTTAAAGGTCACTAAAAATCCTCTCTAAGTAAAATAAAGACATGCTTTTTAGAAGAGATAATTAGTGACACCGTGGAAACAATGAGTGCTCAATTCTTTTGAACGACTTCGTTTTAATCAGATGGTTTTATACTGAAGTATCTAATTGAAGTTTTTACCATCTGACTCACATGAGACTCGATTGACACATTCTAAAATTTAAAATTAGTTGATACTCATACGCGGAATTTTTGCATTAAGTATTTGTATAAGTATACTAACATTAGCAGCAGCAGCAGTAGTTGTAACAGCAGCAGTCGTAGTAGTAATAGAAAGTTATAGTAGTTAATAGTAGTAGTAATTGTAGAAGTAGTAGTAATGTAGTACTACCAGTAGCAGCAGTAGGTAGTAATATTAAATGGCTACAAGTATTTGTGGCACACGCTTTGCCAAATTTAATCGTAACAAATGAAAACATGTAAAATTTTATTCATTCGCATTTTGCACCATCTTAAATAAATTATGACACTTCACTTTACACTCTTGCTTTAAAGTGTGAAGTTAACGCCATTGGTGTAAATGTGAACATGATCACCGTTTAAGTGGCGTGTTTATTACCTGTAACATTTTATACGAGTGTCTTATACCGATAAATAATGAAATATACTGCCCAAGAACAAAATAAATTCGTTTATAGCTACAACGACTTTATGACATACAGAAATTTTGTTCTTATCTTTAATCCAGTGAACAATTTTTGATGGCATCTTTCGGCTTGAACTTTTCGTCTTATGCCTACTGTTTTGAAGTTCAAAATGGCATTTAAAATTTATTCGGTCATGAATCTAATAACTATAATAAATAGTCATCCCACACGTCGCCCACGATTTAAAATGACAATGTCTTTCCAAAAGAACTTACGTCTATTTCGACACCATATCCAATTTGAACTTTAATCTTAAATTGAAAAGGTCGAAGTATCACTGAAGGAGATGTTGGACCCATTGAAAAATCGGTCTTCGATTACGGTCAATGGGCAACTCAGGTAACGTAATAAAATAATGTCCAACACGCTATTCATCGATCAATATACGTGGCTTAATCATTTACAAATTGTCAATGCGCTTTTATAAGGCTTGTCGTAACTTATACTGGAATTTTACTTCGTTGTTTAGAGGTTAAAGCTTCGGGTATTTTATATCACTGCTTATCTCGGTCGCTCGCGTAAATAGTTATTTGTGATACGATGTTGGTAAGAAAGGTTATACAAACGGCGAAGCTTTTTAAAGTCACGAGTTTGTACAACCTTGCCAACCGTGTACGGCGTTTTACAATACATTTGTAAGAAAACAGCTAATTAAATAACACTAAATTAAAAAATAAACACCAATTACCAAAAATGGCGCGTTGTTAAACCACGCATACGTAAGTTTTGTTTTTAATTAGGTTAAATAATATTTTTAGGCAAAATGTACTCGAACGTTCAGTTACTGCTGCACATTTTTCGAATAAATATAAGGTGAAAAACTTTAAAATCTGAGCCTATTTTAAAAATACAGTCTACGTATTAATTACAATCAATTTTGCAAATGAATTGCTTAATTTACATTATAATTATAATTTATAATTTGCATTATACTTAATTATAAATTTTTGTAAACTTTTGTTTTGTAATTTTTGTAAGTAATCGATACCTTTTTTTTTATTTCAGATATTCAAAACTCCTTGCGTATTTAACTTTTAAATTAGACTTCTAATAAAAATAGTAAACTATAAACAAACCGCAATAGTGCGGAAATACTTTTGAAAGTGAATTTATCGAGCAAGTGTATTGATAAGAATATTGTCGTCTGTATACGCATGGACTGATTCTAACTAGAGCACTTACTGTACTCCCCTTTTAGCTTCTGATAGGATCTGTGCCCTAAGCACGACTTGTCGAATCCTGCGTCACGTAAAATCGAATAGTAAACTATAACGAGTTTGTATGACGTTTGGAACAGCGCCCGCCCGTGAGCGTATTTGGAACTAAAATTTTGTATTAGATTTCTCGATCTCGATACGATAACCGTAACGTAACGCAGGATTCGACAAGTCGTGCTTAGGGCACAGATAGACGCACGCAATTTTTTCAGTGAATACCTTTTACAGTTTAGGCACTCAGGCGATCTTTTGATGTTAATCGTTGAAAGAGGAAAAATCTGATTTAGTTTTTTCAAATTGACACACACTACTTAACAATTTCCAAATACCTGATAAAATAGGTACGTCCAAGCTCATCTTAACTTCAATTAAAGTGGCTTTCAAGCTACTATTTCTCTTACTTTAATGGTTACACTTAGCGTAGATAAGTAGGTAAGGAAGACAAGTTATCTTATCATGTAAGTAGCGCACTACGCCTGGAATTTTTTATTGTTCTATATATAAACTTTACTACAGATCTGATGAGCTGTAGCCATTATGCTTGAAAGATAAGCAATTAAAGAAAAGAAAAATATTTATTCAAATAGTACAAGTAAAATCTAGTATCGCTGAAAGGGACCACCACTCAGAATAATCTAACTATGTTTATGTTAAGAAGATACTATATTGGGTAGGTAACTGAACTTCTCGTATGCAAATAAATGTGCAGAATTGATTACCTTGTTTAAGAGAATTATGAGTAAGTACATACTTTTGCATGTCGTTTGAATTGGCTCATTTATTATGTCATTTATTTTGAATTTGAATTTAAAGATTGATATAATAATATGATAAAATGAATTAAGTATACTGATTTTCTTGTGAAATATCGTAGGTAATATTGTTTTCAGATCCTATTAGGATTCCTTCCTTTGCTTTTGCGGCACGAAACACTAAATTAAAATACGTAACTATGTCAATAAGTGCGGCATAATGTTAGTAAAACCATAAATGTAACCAATCATTTGTCACTCATTCTTGACGTAGGTATCCATTTATAAATGCAGGATTCTAACTAATTTATCAAGTGCATCCCTAATAAAATAAGAAAGCCGTGATAGCCTAGTGGTTTGAGTTTTTCGGAATTTATGTGCGAAATTACATTTGTATTGCATCATGAGCGTTTCGATGAAGGAAAACATCGTGAGGAAACCTGCACACTCCTGCGAAGCAATTCAATGGTGTGTGTAAAGTTCCCAATCCGCATTGGGCCCGCGTGGGAACTATAGCCTAAGCTCTCTCAATCTGAGAGGAGGCCTGTGCCCAGCAGTGGGACGTAAATAGGCTGATGATGATGATGATGATCCCTAATAAGTTTTTTAATTAAAAAAAATACAGGCATTATGGCTGACTGTACTAGCATTTTCCATCAATCCAATCTACTACATATTAATTGTCAAAATCAGGCGTTCCCTACTTTGCAGAGGTCCATATTTTTTAACTAAAAACACATATCACATAATCCTAACTATCACCACCACCACTACACTATACTCTAACGCCTTTCGAACTCTTTACGAGCTTATTCTCAAAGCACCAAAGCCAACGCACCTGTTATTGTAAATTGTTTTTAGTTCATCATAAGTCTATAAATTATCCACTCCAAATTTCAAGTAAATCTGACTAAAGAAAGTGTGTGAGATTTGTGTGACTTGTAAGATTTGACCTAAATGAACAAACAAACCTGCATGTTACATTGCAATTTTATAAAAATCCGTAAAAAGCAAAAACACCAACTTATAATAGTTTATTAAAGCAAAGTCTATAGAGTAAAATTAAAGACTTACTCTAACTCAAAGACCGCTATAAATTGTATTGGAGAACTTGTATACATGTTTCCCAGAATTATTGTACAGCTAACAAATGTCACGGATAATCGTAAATACGTATAATCGCACAATCTGACGACATAACGCATTTGCTCACAATCTTCATTCAAGTCAATCGCACACCTAAAAAGGTTATGGAGTAAATCTTATTTACAAGACATAAAATACATTTTGAAATGGCTTCCAGTCCTTCTATGGTAAAACACTGGTAGCTATTCAATGTTTAATAGCATAAAGCAATCTATCAAAATATTATCTACAGATACTATTGCTTTGGTCGTTTGAAGCGATCTCTGGTAACCCAACTTCAAGACATCTATTTTTAAGTTAATTTAGTTTAGTGGTGCTTTCGTGCGTTATAAAACTGAAAGTGAGTGCAACGATCTTACGATCGGTTCGTACTTAATATTTTTTTTGAAAAAAAGAAAACATTTTTAAGCAAGCACTTTGTGCTGACTATTTGCATTGTCATCCAATTTTTATATAAGTACATACAAGATTTCGAGTCAATCCGACTGGAAGTGGGTCAAATTTAGCTAAGGTACGAAGTTTGACATAAACTAACATAGAAGCAAATAAATAAGCACTGCGAGACAATAAAAAAATCATGCAATAAACAAGATTGCACCTTAGTACCTAGGGTATAATGTTCATTCGATTACAAACTTGTTTCATTTATTTAAACGTTACACGTCCAATTATAAACATGGCACTGAGTACTTAAACTGTCAACCGTCAACGTGTAGGTACCTACAAATGCAGTCTTAATGGCTTCCCTTATGCACGAGTTAATCTTAAAATTGCATTCAATTATCTGACCTTTAAAAATGCCACGATTTTAATTTGCGATCGGAATCAAGTTGTCACTTTACATAAACGTCTCCAACCATTTATCTTTTGCTGACAACACAACTAATGTCGCCAGCGTATTAAGCTTAAGCTGACAAACCATTATTGCACCCGCGGAACAATAAAATAAGTGAAACGAAACTTTAACAAGATAACAATAAAGGTAACAGTATTTAATTACAGATGGGTACAGTACAGAGGGTATAAATCCTAGAGTGTAGTGCTTTAATAGGGTATAAATCCTAGAGTGTAGTGCTTTAATAGGGTATAAATCCTAGAGTGTAGTGCTTTAGTAGGGTATAAATCCTAGAGTGTAGTGCTTTAATAGGGTATAAATCCTAGAGTGTAGTGCTTTAATAGGGTATAAATCCTAGAGTGTAGTGCTTTAATAGGGTATAAATCCTAGAGAATGTCTCAAGTACTACAGTCAAGGAGTTTGTTCCTACATCAGATTATGTTCTAGATAAATCTTCTTAAGTTTCGAAAATGCTTCGGTAACTTAATCAGACAGAAATTCTGGGCTGATTCAGTCAGTGATATATGTTTTAGATAGATTGACCCAAATATCTGGTTTGCGTGTCTCGTTTCTGTTGTCAGTGTAAAATATTGGCTTATCTTATAAGGAATTCTAGTTGGGTTCGAGATATGTAAGACTTGTTGACAAAAGTGTTACAGTTAACACCTTCCGAGAAACGCTTTATAATTGGTACGCTTTATAATTGGTCACGAATCTGAGAATTTATAGATACTTGAAGCTACTGTTGATATTATAAAAGTGACAACAAATGTTTGCAAGGGACCGTTTAACTGCACGACTATTTGTGATGTTGTGAGTGATGATGAAATTGTATTTCCATGTCCTGCTAAAACTAAGTAAGGATTACTACCTAAGTAAAAAAAAAACCGGACAAGTGCGAATCGGACTCGCGCACGAGGGTTCAGTAGAAAGATTTTAACGCTTTTCCCCAGTGTTTTAGAAGTCCTGTGTTAGCAGAGCCCTGCTCCTAAGCAAAATTTACGCATATGGGATCATCTTATATTGGTCTGTGAAATCTACAGACAGACATCAAAAATTAAGATTTATTATTGTGCTATAAGAGCTACCTTCGTAAGTTTCTAGGACAGCTGGAAGTACCCTTTAGGTGTTTGGGGTAAGGCAATTTGTATGGAAACAACCTTTTTAATGAATGTATCTTTTGCTGGCGTTGACTTAGAAGTTTGATTTTTTCACAGCTTCATAAGGGACTGCAGGCTTGAGTATTTGATATTAATTTCAGCATGCTACCTTCACTCGTTCCAGAGAAAAGGGGTCTTGACAGACAGACAGACGGACAGCAAAGTGATCCTATAAGGGTTCCATTTTTTCCTTTTGAGGTACGGAACCCTTAAAAGAATTGCACACACTCAATTTCAACAAAATCGCTATTAGCCGCATCCAATAGCTATAGATAGTAATGTTCCGGAAGCCAGATGTTTTCACTCGCTCCGGGCTCCGAGTAAATACGCGACCGTAACGCCTCCAAACTTTGCCCGTACTTACGTAACGCCGAACATGCGTAGCACACAGAAGAATCAAACAAAAAAAAAATTTTTAAACAGCATAAGTTGGTGGTTAAATGCTCTTTTACATGTCATTTTTTGAGTCTACCAGCGCTTTCGGTAATACCGATTACCAAGAAAAATGCGCCGCAAGAAAGTTGGTACAAAGCATTTTTTTCTAAAAAAAAATACGAGTTACAGTAGCTCTACTAACAAAGCATAACCACAAATTGTATTAATTGTATACAGAAAAAACTCCTAATTCAATACAAAATAAAAATTAATGTACATTACAGAATTATAGGAATAAATGTAGAAAACAATTAATAGCACAGCAAATAAGTTTTAAAATTATAATGTATTTTTTGCTGTCTGTACTTGCATAATTAAACAACCCCTAGAAGTGAATTAAATTTGACTTGTAAAATTTGTCCAAAATAAGCATTTCAAGTAACAAGTAAAATTAAAAATCAGTTTGTAAAAAAAACTATTTGACAAAAGATCGCTGCCAACCTAGCAATTTTCCCGCTACAGGCAAGCATTCTTCTACCTATTTTCATTTTCGGGTGATGTTCAATAAAGAGTAAGTTTTGTTTTTTTTTTCGTCATCTTGTAACAATGTCCCATTTTTGTTTTTTTTTTTCGTCATCTTGTAACAATGTCCCATTTTTGTTTTTTTTTTCGTCATCTTGTAACAATGTCCCATTTTTGTTTTTTCTTTTCGTCATCTTGTAACAATGTCCCATTTTTGTTTTTTCTTTTCGTCATCTTGTAACAATGTCCCATTTTTGTTTTTTTTTTTTCGTCATCTTGTAACAATGTCCCATTTTTGTTTTTTCTTTTCGTCATCTTGCAACAATGTCCCATTTTTGTTTTTTTTTTTTCGTCATCTTGTAACAATGTCCCATTTTTGTTTTTTCTTTTCGTCATCTTGTAACAATGTCCCATTTTTGTTTTTTTTTTCGTCATCTTGTAACAATGTCCCATTTTGCTGGGCTTGCTTTTTTGGGGGTTTTTTGGGTCTTTTGGTTATCCAAGTCAGTATCTACAGTAGGTTACTTCTACCAAATCACACAATTTCACATAAACGACCGAATAGCCTAGTGGTTAGAGACCCTGACTATGAAGCTTGAGGTCCCGGGTTGGAATCCCGGTCGAGGCAGATGTTTGTATGATGAATACGAATATTTGCTCTAGGGTCTTGGATGTTTAATAATGTATATAAGTATGTATTTATCTATATAAGTATGTTTATCCGTTGTCTAGTACCCATAGTACAGGCTTTGCCTAGTTTGAGACTAGGTCAATTGGTGTCAATTTGTCCCATGATATTTATTTATTTATTTTTATTTTAAATAACTATAATACAACGTTCTATCGTAAAATTGAGTTTTAGTGCAAATGTGGGTTTAATTATTTTAGTTTCACTTCATTTCATATTTTATTACAGTTATTAAACTTCTAATTAAACCCGTTGCTAGAAAGTTAATTACGTGAAAGTAATTGAATTAAAATTACATGCCTACTTTACTTATTCAGAAGCCAATGATGCCCTCCCTTCTTTTAACATAATAAATTATCTTAATGCCTCTACTTTTCTTGTTGGTAAAAGTTAAAGCTACTGACGTAATAACACATTGTGCTTTTGTTCTAATAAATAAGTAGATAGATGACTGTACTTGCATTTTTTTTATCAAAATTTAAGTTTCAAATCATTCCAACTACACAAAGTGGATCAACTTTATCTTGCAAGATTTTATTAAACTCAAATCATACTGTTTTTAAAAGTTTGCTGTGACCTTAGCTATCCGGGCGAACGCTCCTCTGAAGTGCCATTTCTGAGACTGCATTGTTTGTAAAAACTTTGTAAGTTTCAGTTTGGCATTGTCAATGTGCGGACACCAATGGCGTTTATGTTAGGGGTTGCAATGCTATTTCAATCAATCAATTTTATGACTTATGACCTATGCACCTGTTAACAGTTTTGAGTACTTTCTGATTTGTATTTTTTATTCTTTAGTCAAACATTAGACCAAATAATAATAATAATAAATAACAGGGCGCATAAAGTTACAGTCAGCTTTTGGATAAACTGTCGATATAAAACGCCATTGAATAAGGTAGCCACCATCAAATTTACATGGACAACGGAAAACTGTAACACCTAAAATAAAACCCAATTATAAAAAATAAACTCTCTAAGCGATTGTACTTTAAATTTGGGTACAAACACACTCGTGTTTTAAGGACCCTCATCATGTAGCAGTTGCATAATCCACTATTAAAACACCGACTTTCAACGGTTGCTGTTTCGCTGCGCGATTCAATCGAACGCCTGAAATAAACTCCAAAGTTATAATCACCATTCACCAGTCTTTCTGGCTAATATCGTTAGTGTCAGAACAGAACCCATTTTACCTCGAACTTTCCCGTCCATATTCCTGTGCTAATTCCTTTAGAATTTGGATTATCAGCTCGCTAAAAATACAGGTTTTGCAGACTAATTGAGACATTATCGCATCACAGAATTCCCGAGGTTTCTATAGGTTTCGTAATATTCGAGCAAGGCTTCTAAAATGAAAGATTTCTTTAGTAAAAAAGAAATAATCAATGTTACTAACTTTAAGGTTAAAATGAAGAGCTTTTTAGAAACGGGTAATGGCTTGATTTAAAGCCCCAATACAATAAAAAAACCTTTACGGATGGTATCCTGGTAAAATTACTACGTTTTAGGATTACCTCAAAAGGAAAAAACGGAACCCTTATAGGATCACTTCGTTGTCTGTCTGTGTGTCAAGACCCTTTTTCCTAGGAATGCGTGAAGGTATCACATTGTAATTATTGGCAAATATTAAGGGCAATGGTCTCTTTAAGCTGAGAAAAATTAACTTTCTAAGTCCACGCGATCAAACGATACAACGTCATACAAAAACCGCGTGTATCAAAACCTAATGGAGTAGGTACTTCCCGTTGACATACTTCTCGGTGCACGAGCCAGACTATCACTTGACTGGTTTATTATTTTAACGATAGGTATATTTTCGGTTTGTTTTTTATAAATCCAAAACATATTATTGTTGGATAGGCCACAAAGTATTATAATCACCTACTTACATTAGGCTTATTTCCAAATCCAAAAACCAAAACTTAGGCACCATTTTTTCTCTTTTCCTTCATCACTATCTTAACAATCTCGAAGTCTATCTTACTAGCTCTATTTGCAGGGACATTAACTGCCAAGTCCATTCAGAAAGTTTGTAAACTTTCGAATTGTAGCGTACCTAATGGACTTAAGTCCTGGCCACGACTACCGGGCGACTCTAGGCGACGCGTAGAGCTATTTTGTAACCCATTGCGTGTATTACCAATGAACCGTTTCCTGTGAGCATCTCAATCGCGCAATGAACGGTGAATATGCGTTTCACGCCGCTCAAGACCGAGCTTTATACTTCTAGGGCCTATCATACTACAAAAGGACTATTGTTCAGCCCCGCTACAATGTAGGTAATGACTATTAACATCGCAAATTCTTAATTGGCCCTATCGAACCATTTTGTAGTGGTCTGAGTGTATTAACAAGTTTCTAATAATTGTAAATGTCTGCATTGTTTATATAAAAATGAAAGCATTTTTTATTGAAACGTCGTTAAAATTTTAGTATGAAAACTATACAGTGAAAATTAAATTAAACCCTCCAAATCAATATAATATGCCGTTAAACTTGCAAATCTGACTAATCAAGCTAAAATACTTTGTAATGATTAATAAATGTGTGTATGTGTTTGTTACGAAACCGTTGTCAAGTTATGACCAATGTTTGATTAATTATTTATATTATCATTTGTGATGGCGGACCCTTTGATCACGCAGATGGTAAATTCTTTACATTCAATAAACATGTGCATTAAAGGTCATAATCATAACTTTATCTTTATGCAAATTGAGCATCATTAATTTAACAGTTCAAATGAATATTGACCCCTTTTGTGGTAAAAGTTTGCGCCTGAACTGTTAAAAATAGTTTTCAGGGTTCCGTATTCCGGAAGAGTGGTAAGCACGTGGTTGTTTTATGCAATAAACGATATTTTTTAAAAACCCTGTTATTTAGAGACATCGTCTATAAATAATAATGTCGCATTTTTAAATAAAACGCTTTATTTTTTAGGGTTCCGGACCTCAAAAGGAAAAACGGAAACCTAAAAAGATCACTTCGTTGTCTGTCTGTCTGTATGTCTACCTGTCTGTCTGTTTGTCTGTCTGTCAAAACCCATTTTCTCTGGAACGCGTGGAGGTAGCACGCTGAAATTGATATCGATTACTCAAGCCCAGAGTCCCTTGAAGCTGTGAAAAAATCAGACTTCTAAGACAACGCAATCCAAAGATACACTCATTAAAAAGGTTGTTTCCGTACAAATTGTGGTACCATGAAAACCTAAAGGGTACTTCCAGTTGTCCTAGAAACTTGAAATTTGGTATGAAGGTAGCTCTCAAAGCACGGCCTCTCAGAAAATTCTCAAAATCTTGAATTTTTATGTCTGTCTGTAGATTTCGTAGACCAATATAAGATGACCCCACACTGCGTACATTTTGCTTAGGAGCAGGGCTCTGCTAACATTGGAATAATTAAAATACTAGGGAAAAGCGGCAAAAAAAGATGTACGGAACCCTCGGTGCGCGAGTTCGACCGGTTGGCCCTTTTTTTATTAAGAATATAATGTTGCAATAAAAATAAATACGCAGTTATTTTATTTACAATCTATTACCTGAATAGCTCGGCAAACATATCTAAAACCATTTCGAATTTCAAGTCGATAGCATAAGTAGGTAGTTACTGAAATAACCAGCTATGACAGACAGACAAAGAAATGGATGGACAGACAGTAGTGCCGCACCATCTTTTATTCATTTTGGTTCGGAACCCTAAAAATGAAAAGGCTTTCTATAAAAGAAACGTATTCTTTCAGCGTTTTAGTGTTGAGTATTGTATTATAGCAGTACTGAACGCTTCGTGCGCAAGTCCGACTCGCGCTTGGCCGCTTTTTATTAATATTACCATCAATTAGACCGCGCCATTAGCGTTGCAATCTAATCTGGTGCAGCGCGATCCACTCACGCGCGCTGATTTATGGTAGTTTGATTGGTTGCCTTTAAACAGGGCCGAAAAATATTAATTTTAGCTCATTTGAGAAGGAGTCTTTGCATCCAACGGTAAAATGTAATACGTTTTAAGCTGGAGCTGAAGTCCATCTATATTTATAAAAAATAGTTCTTTTAACATGAAACTACCGTGAGACTCAAGCCGTGTGCGTCTCGCCGCCGCTGGGTCGTGCGCTCCCAGAGGAAGGACTACGAATTAGTCCGAAACATGTCGGGCTAAACTCAACTTATATACGTAAGTGATCCGTTTTTATTTCACTAAAAATAGTTCTGACTGATTGACAGAGGCGCAAGTACGAATATTCGAATCCTGAGTAACGTAATCGAGTAGTAACGTTATCGAGAAAATTGTATAACGTTTGTAACAGCGCCCGCCCGTGAGCGTATTTAGAACTAAAATTTAATATGAAGAGTCTCGATTTCGATACGTTAACGTTACGCAGAATTCGAATATTTATAGGTATTCTGGCCTCAGACAACAATCACACAGGTTGAAACGCAAAGAATCACAGAACTGCACTTACAAGGCATTTTTCGAAAATCAGTCCTCTTTGATTTTTTAGAATTATTGTATTTATATTATTCAGTATTTTTTCATGGGGGCAAACCTGTGGGAGTAAACTAGTTGTAATAATTGGTCAAACCAGAAAAAAAGATATTGGAAAAGCAAAAGAATGTAGAAAAAAGGTACGAGTTGTATTCAACTATTCTTAAACTTTGTGAGGCCAAACTTGACTTTCCAGGTTGTATTGAGTTGACAATTAGGTCATAATTAGATGTAGTTGTTAAAAATGACTACATTTAAACTAAACTATTAACTTTAACGAAGAAACTCTCCAAAAACAAAACAAAATCAACCAGTAACGTCTTAAATTAACGGAATGAAATGCATCTTCATACACGACGGACAATTTAAGTGAGATACGGCCATTTAAAACAGTATAACGTCGGTTGAGAAATCCCAAGAATACAGATAAATCGAGTCAGCTGTGCAGAATGTTTCGGGATCAGATGCAAATCAAACAAAACAAGAGACGAATGAGGGCATAAATATCATTGCTTCAGCGGAAACAGCTAACATCGCTGGTCCTAAATCTACAGGATTATTTTAACCATCTGCTTAATACTTTGGGGTTTAATTCGTTCATTGCAACTCCACCTTAAATATGTGTTTGTGTCATCATTCAGCGTTACCGTATTGTCTCGTGTTCAGAGCCTCTAGTGTAATCAACTGCCAAAAGAAACGTCTCGATCGCGTTCGCGTTTACGTCTGCATTACTATGGGCACTAGCAGCGCCACTGGTGGCACGTATCGACAACAAACAGTTTTCATAATATTATTATTTGACAGCCGTAACGGCCAAAAATACGTCTCGATCGCGTTTTCGGTGTCGAGTCGCGGCTAATGGTGTCCATTCCATAGTAAGACAGACGTAGATGCGAACTCGATCGAGACATTTTTTTTTTGCTGTTGATTACACTAGACGCTCAGAGCCTCTAGTGTAATTTTTGACGTGTTAATCGCGTTTGCGTTAACGTCTCAATTACAATTACAAGTAAAAATAAAATACCTTCCAAAAATACGCCGCCATAACTCTTTTCACTACTATTTTTAGGGATCAAGAATAGCTAACGAGATTCATGAGTATTTATAGCAACGATATCTGTCATTTATAGTTTGCGTGAAGTCTTTTGAAAAGGCCCCTAATTAGTATGGAGACTGTATTAAACTGAACAGTGAGGCGGTTCAAAGAGTATTTCTAATTGTTTGTTTTTGTATCATTCATCTCTGATTCTCTGATGGCGAAATAACGTCATTTGACGCAACGTAGTGGACTAAGGCACATGTGAAGGGATTAATTCATTATTTGGTTTTGTTATGAAAATTATACATAAGATTATTTATGAAATTAACACTACCTACAAAGTAAATTAAAATATTAAAACTAAAACTAACTTAAAAATTAAATACCTACCAAACCTGGACCTCTCGGCAGGGTGCCCATCACGCAGGCAGCATTCCCGCGCTGAATTGCAATAGCAATTCTTTGCGCGAGAAAGCTGCCCGCGCGAGGGTCGCCTGTTGCCTCTTTCAGGCGTTTGCTCAGCTCCTTGTGGAGCCCGAGCGCACCCTTACCCCAGGGACCCAGCGTCTCGACGCCAAACGGCAAGAACTCGTATTGGGCGCCGAGACAGCTGTACTTGCTGACCTTGAGGCGCTCCCGGGCGTCCGCTGCCGCTCCTGCCCGTTTGCTTGTTAGTGGGACGTAGGACGCTGCCAGGGTGTTATAGTTATAGTTTTGTTATAGTTTTATTTTGCTTCGATTTGTCATTGTAATACGAACTTCAAAATAAAACGCATTGGAATGTTAATTAGACAAGAGAAAAGACTAATCGTGATTACTTACTTCTATTTTCTTAACGAGCGAACAAATGTTCTGGCTCAGCAGGAATAAACGCTCTTAAAATCTGCGGCTGCTTAAAAAAATATTGATGTGTCACTGAACTTGTAAAACAGTTGCTGTTGCGGAATATGATTGAAAAAAACAGCCGTAAATTCTAACTTACATGTGTAGAAGTAGACAGTTATTTCTGCTGTAAACCAAATAAAAATCGCGAAACGCAGTATGTTTCTTCGGTTGCAGTAAATTAAAATCCAGCACTGCTGAGCCTTTGTTAGTCAATCTTCGTTAAGATAGTACTAATTCAAGAAGTGCATGTAACACATTGTAGGTACGAGTAACATGATACCCTGCGCCTACGCCAGGCTGGTTATTTCCAAGTCAAGTGATTCACGACGAGATGCGTAATTGACTTTATAAGATCATGAAATAAATTAAATTACCTACATTCTTACATGGAATCCTGAAAACAATGCACTCTTTCTTTGGGCAGTCGTGTAAAAAATGACCGGGGTTGAGTCGGTCCCGCACCTGACAATATAATCTGTCAATGATATATTTATGATCTCTCTATCTATCCTATATTAATTATGATCTGATAATATGATAATCTGTCTATCCTATATCAATTGCAAGTAAATCAAAACCTATAGGTAAGGTACTTCTTATTGACTTGTTTGATTTGCTACATGCCAAATTTCATGACAAACAGATATTGACAATAATGAAGTGATCCTATAAGAATGTTGTTGTTTCCTTTTGAAGTACGGAACCTTAAAACGAAATCCTTTGAAAACCAACACTCAAGATCGCAAGCGAAGGGGACGCCACAAATCTCTTTTGAACTTCGCGGGATAATGCTTGCCATTTCGAGATGTCGAGAGGTGAGGATTGCAAGCATCTTAGGGTAATCCTTTGAATTTATTTATAGGATAACTGTTTCAATGAATTTGCGGAGGGTTTTTTGGAATTCCTTGCCGCTTGAATTTGTCATTTATTTTCTTGAAAGTCACAACGCTGTTATCTTTGAAACTAGCTATTCTATTGATCGCGACTTTGTCAACGTTGAATTTGGTTACTGCTTTCCCGCGGGAACTATTCAATTTTCCATGGAAAGTAACTTATATCCTTCCTTCATCAGACAAACTCACCTTCGTAATTATAATATTCGTTAGGATAAAGAAGCACATTCAGATGTTCATTTATTCCTGTTTGTTGAGACGTTATTATAATTATTTTTGTAAACTTTCGTATCGTTTTTTGCCTACCTACTTATCTTGCGAACATCTGTCTCATACTTCAAAATATTTCTCTCGTTCAATTTAATAAGCAACAAAACATTTTTATGGCATCGCAGAAAAATTCAGCAGAACTCTATAGCGTTTAGTTTTGAAGCAAGGAAGCTTGTTTACGGGGCAACAAGCTTGGCTTATTATGCTCTTTGAAGTTTAAATTTACGATTCAGCGCCGACTTTTTGATTTGAAAGCCATGTTTTGTAGTGATTCGGTAAATGGTTTGTCTATGAATGCGATATCTAGAGGAAGAAGTACTAAGTTACAGGCAATTGAAAAGAGCTTCTACTCTTTGTAAATCAGTCATTAGATTTCAGTTCATCCACTAAACACTGACTCCATATTTTCCATGACTGACAATGACATTAATGACAAACAAAATACTTCAAAAATATAAACACAATAAATTTTGGTTTTAAAAATTACTCACTCACTTTTGTAATCTCACACTTTCAACGCACAGACTAATCTAATTATTTTTAAAACAACCAGTTTATTGTGTGTTGGTTAAAAATCTCACCAAATGCCTGTTAGCTGATGCTTAATTATAGAACATGGCTACTGTTAATTTAGCATCCTAATGAAGATGTGTGAGTTAAGGGCTCATCAGTGAACTAAATAAGCGGTGAGTTCAGAATGACTGTTATTGAGCGAGTGAGTGCGAAGCGCGAGCGAAGCGTCTCCTTTTCTGCTTGGGCAAAAAAAAAAGAAAACTTTTGTATGTCCGTCCGGCTTTCCGGCTATTTTCCTTTACAGGTCGGATTTCGCAACCGATTCTCGTATAATTTGTGAGCAAGTTCGCGTAGTCAGATTCACTAATTTTTAACTAAGAATGTTTGTGCGATAGTGGAGCTATGTGAAAGGAAAAAATCTACCACACGAATAGGGTAGGATACTTAGGTAAGTACACTTAGGTGGTCACAGCACAGGTTGTGCTGAGCGACTTTAATAAAATGCGATTGGTGGACCTTTTCCTTCCCCAACGCTGCGCTACCCGATAACCTAATCAATTTATGGGCTCATCATCATCATCATCATATCAGCCGGAAGATGTCCACAACACAATATCACATAGGACTTCCCCAACGATCTCCACGACGATCGGTGTTGTGCTACCCAGTACCCACAGCCAATGGCATCCCATCACGATTTTTACCAGATCGTCCGTCCACCAGCGGGAGGCGCTACCAATACATTTAAATAACCTAAGCTAAGTACCTTATTTAGTATTAGTAAACATTAACATTAATAATTAAAATAGCAATGTAACGTACCATTGTACGTATGAAGTTCCGCATTAGGTACGAGTGGGAAATACAGTGTAAAATCTTTAATATAATTAAGAAATATTGTATACCAAAACTGGCTGATTGTGTTGGCATGCATGTAAAAAACTTAACAACTGTTGTATTTGTGTAACCCACAGTCTACAATAAAAATACTTTGACTTTGACTTTGACAGCCCAAACCTTCTTATTCTGAGGGAAGGCTTGTGCCCAGCAGTGGGACGTAATAGGCCAGAAACAACGATGATGGAGCCCTCTCTTAGATTGAATGTTGCCGTTGTTTTAATTACTGACCTTGTAATTTAAACTCGCCCTCTCTTCAAGTGAATCTTGGTAAATTTCTCAACTAAGCTATGTTCAACTGCAAATATATAAGGAACAAAACACTGTTTACTCGTTAGCGACTAATTGTCTTCAAATATCGATTACCAATTCCTCAGAGTTACCGCAAAAAGAAAACGCTAGAGAAAGCAATTAATAGCCCGGCATTCGATCACAATATTCCATTGTGTCATATAATATGTCACTGGCTCCAAGAGGTATGAAAGAGGCTATTCCGTGTGTTCAATACTCGCTGATAACAATAGGGGCGTGAGTCTGACACTCCATTAGTCCGGAGCTATCAAATAATGACGGTCCGATTCAATTTATAAATGATTAATTCGGAAAAAGCACGCGATTTTGATGGTAGATTTTATTTACAAAGTGTTCTAACTGAAGTAAACTAGGTAATGCAACTTTAGGTAGGGTCCCCATTACGCATTTGATAGTGATGTAGGATACCTTTTTTTATGGGTTCAGCATTTTAATACCGTAGCATTTTTTTAATTCCTTTCGAAATCACACATTTGTCTTAAGTTACTCTCTTACAATTTTTTTCTTAACATTTAATCTACAAAATGAAATAAAAATAAGCTGTGGGGTGTCTATATCCTTTCATAACCGGATGTAAACATTTACATATCACTACACAATTTTAGCTTGTTAAATAAATCTTCTACGTTGAATATCCTAATGGCACTTTCAATCTTATAATCGATAGCAATAAGAGTGACAAGCAGGGGCCTGTTTCATAACGACTTGTAATATAAGCAGAAGTCTCTTTCTAATACAAGGAGTTGAAAAGAGTCTTCCGCTGGTATTACAAGTTACACGTTTTTGTGAAACAGGCCCCAGGGTGTCAATTACTGAATTTAAGATGTCATACACTAGGACGTATATTTTATGCACAGAATAGCTTAAGCTTACCTACTACATTTGGAACGTATGCTTTACTGTCGTGCAATAACCCTATAAACATGAATTTAACAACTACAAGCGGCTAGAAATCATAAACTTATGTGTATTTCGTCGACCGGCAAATTTTAATGTAAATCAATACATTAACCACTACGTTATGGCTGTAATAAATTGTGGCGCAGCTCCACCGTCTTGTATGACTCAAAATCATAATCATAATTTCAGCACTGGATTCACCAGGAAATGGTACATTTAATTTTATAACTGTACTATTAAAATACTGCCCTGCATGAGCAATTAAGTATAAATAGTGTAATCAGTGTAATGGTAACCCTAAATGCAATTTCCATGCTATGATTGAGCATAATGGTGGCAAGGTGAACATCTGGATTTTGTTTTATTGCTAAGTTCTGCGTACCAAGTGCATTAATACAAGTTCAGTTTATTCAACACGTGAGTTAATTCTTCACGAACAATTAATTTGGTCCTTCGCGACGGCTACGTCTAAAGGCCTTTACACACAGGCGATTTTTTTCGGCGATTTAACGGTGGAGCGAGATCGCGGCGAGCTGGCAGAAGCCCAATGCTCGCCGCGAAATCACACATTTGAAAGGGTCCTAAGCAACAAATGCATGTCTTCACGCATTGCCCACCCACTTTCGCTTCCACGTGAATAAACACATGTCACACAGACTCATCTATTACCTATACATTTAATGCTAACGCGTTTTGAAATCTCACTAGTTGTGACTGTGGTCACGGGGGAGCAAATTACTTAATTATTTTTGGTTCATAAAACTTAAGTGTATTTTAATTTTATTGAACGTAAAAAAAGTGAAGGTCTTTTCTCATTTTATTTTATACCATTTAAGTCTTTAAGTGGTTTTAGACCATCTAATAATCTTAGCACTAGGTACTATATTGTCAACTTCTAAGTCGTACATTTTCTATGTCACTGTTTCTGCTTTGTTAAACCAATAAAATACGTGTTGTATGATTAAATGAAATAAAATTCTTCATCAACTTTCAGCCACGCGCATTTTGATGAAAACCCTACGTAACAAAGTTGCTTTTATCAGAACGTAACAATTTCCCTTCTCATCTCATATTCCGAGAATACAAAACACATTTCACTACAAAATACGTCTCCTTGGAGAATTTTAGAACATTGTGCATTTTCTTTCAATGAAACCTAACGCGCCCCGAACCTCTGGGGAGGAGACGAGCCGGAGATATTTCGTAAGTAGCACACGCCGATTCGGAACAATATGAGGCTATGGGATAGTTTTATTTGCCTTGAACTAGTTCTATAGCAGACTATAGCAGACTATAGCAGACTATAGCAGTTGACTATAGCAGAGGGCAGATTAGCCTGTGTCAAAGAAGTTGTTAAAATTTAAATATAACCCGGAGCTAAGGCCAAGACCTTTCTCGCGTAGACGTCGGATTTTTTAAGTAAGTGACGCAAACTAATTCACAAAAGTTAGCTTAATTAATATGAATTATTACGGGTAATAATTGAAGAAATGTCAGATCATAAATTATTCATCATGTCAAAAAAATAGAGCCCTGGGGTGAAAATACTTAGTAAAATAACAAATTTACCTTAAGAATGGTAAGTAAGGATAGAATAAAATAAAATCTAAATAATCAAAAGCATTTTTACGCGATTAAGTCCCGAGTATCATGATAATGAATCAAAAGGATTGTTGCTGCAATAAGTTATGTGAGAGATAAACTATATTTCTCCATCCACTTCAAGCGTATGCGCATGCAACAACGCAAATGTGCATATATTCTGGGTTTTTATTACAGTGTTTGACTAAAGTCAGAGTTTTTTTGTATCTCCCATGTCCGTTTACTGTGTTAACATTTAGAAAAAAAATACCGTCGCACCCGCAGCAACGAGCGTCCTTCAGGCTTCGAAGGTTTTCGCTCAGCAAATTGCTCTATTGTATACATATAGAGCCATTTGCCTATTTCTTTTCCCTGACGTGTAGCTTGATTGAAATAGTAGCAACAATAGAATACTCCTTAACATATGCGTTACAAAGGGAATTTGATTCGGCGCGTTTCCATAACGGGCGGGAGTGCTCGCCTTTGTATAGTGGAAACTGGCTTCAAAAAATATTAACTAAAAGAGGTATTCCCAATTTGAATTGCTTGTTTTCGTACGCATGCGCTAGCTAAATGTTTTTTGATGAACAGTTTTAGAAAGAAAATGAAGTTTATGAAAATTGAATATTGTAGACATATGGGGGTGAAAAACATTTTTAATAACACGGTTTTATTCAGCAGCGTCAAAGAACTCAAAGAGTGATGGCTATGCATATAATTTATTGTTAAACGTATTTCAAAACAATGTACATACAAAAGCACGTGAATTAATAAATAAAACGGTTTCTTTAATAAAGATGCTCAAAAAGTCGTACTTTTTGTAGCTACCTAGCATGCGGAAAGTTGGATTTTTCTTACAAGTGCTTTTACTTTTCCAAGGAGCCGGTGTAACAGGACGGAGCCGAGCTCCTGCGGGTGGAGGTGAGGCTGCCCACCCCCTCGTTGTCATGTTTTCGCAAATGTATTATAAAACGTCGTTTTTGTTAAACGTGTGGAAGGGTCATTCTCGCTCGCCTGGCGGTTCAGGCCAAGACACCTCGGGACTCGTGCAAAATGACATGCCTTCCGCACTTATAACAAAAAGTACTACTATAGAAAATATCTAAGGCTATAGTTTTATTGTATTTTGTGATAGTGCGCACTGACGTTATTGTAATAATAGTAACTTTAACCACATGAAAGTGTTCAGAGCCCCGAGTACGAATCTTCGAATCCTACTTAACGTACCTAATCGTTATCGTATTGCCATCGAGCAACTTATTTACTTGATAACGTTCTAAGTTCTCCATTACGTTACGTATCATTCGAATATTCGTGCTCTGGGCTCAGACGTCAACAACGAAGATGCAGCAGCTGTTAAGTAGACTTGGCGCAAAAGAGAAATTTTCAGGTAACTGCGTAACAGGAGCGTAATAAAGCAATGCGTCATAATTACGCTCCTCTTCTGAGGGTCGAGCACGACTTTACGAATGCTGCGTAACGTTACAGTTATCGTATCGTGATCGAGAAACCTCATACTAAATTTTAGTTCCAAATACGCTCACGGGCGGGCGCTGTTCTAAACGTCATACAAACTCGACAACGTTTACTATTCGATTTTACGTTACGCAGCATTCGTAAAGTCGTGCTCGACCCTCAGAGCGTCTAATGTAATCAACGACCAAAACAAAACTCGATCGCCTTCACGTTTACGTCTGAATTACAATTGGCGAATTGGCAGCGCCACCAGTGGCGGCACGTATTAACAAACAGCAATTCTCATACTATTTGATACTTTAACGTAAACGCGTGCGAGACGTATTTTTTGGCAGTCAATTACACTAGAGGCTCAGGTCTTTTTACTTTAACACTTTGATTGAAATCCAATCATAGTGAGTCTAATTCTTAATAGATGTTAACGTGTCACAGCGCCATCTAGCGGAGTTTACTGCGAATCGACAAACGTACCACCGAACTTGTGTCGATAAAGCAGTAAGCGCCTCGCGCGCCGCGCCAGTGGTGCCCTGAACGGCCGTTTTGTACAACTTTTTTGAATTATATCGAATCATTTCCCCTCTACACTCGCTTACCACCCTTGTAACGTAAAGGACACAATAAATTATTATTTTTCATCATTTAACTAAAATACGAATCATTCAGCCCCGTGTTGCACTAGACCTTACTATAGGCAGGAATAAGTAAGAAAGAAACCAGAGAAAGGGCCCTTGCTCCTTCTCCTCGATCTCCTTTCTAAGGAGAAAGGAGATCGAAGAGAAGGAGCTGACTGCAGATATAAGTATCAATCCCCAACAATAGTTTTTTTGTTAAATATATCACTTTAAATAGCTCTTTTGCCGACTGTACCTTCAGGTGTCCGTAATTGTATTGTCGTTCAAATATCCTGCGGAAACGATTCCAGCGGAGCCATCAGAACTTCAGTACCAGATTATTGTATTGTCACCGGACCTATGCAGGTCCGCAAGTACTTATGCAAGTACTATGCAAAATTTAGACTCAATCGGTTGAGGATACAGAACTGCTTTAAAATTTGTCCAGAATAAACATTCAATATATACATACAAACATTGCAAGTTAAATAACTTGCTTTTAAAAGGTGATCTCCATAATTATTCAATTACGAATAAAAGGCATTTCTTCACTCACTCTCTATGGCATGTCCATAAATCTTAATCGTATGGCGCTTATTCATAAATCTAAATGCGTGCCAATTAGTCCACAGCTGCCCTCTCAACACAAAAGGGCGTAACTGTCATGGGTTTCCTGGTGAGATATGCTCTTTTGTGACAGCAGGCCACAGCTGCTGTTAATTTGTCTGAGTTTTGCATGCACTGGCCGAGCGCAGCTTAACAGAGTTAAGAGGCTTATACGTCTTGTAAATTAACAGCCGTGAATTGTCTTAAACAACAATAAATTAGTAACAAATTCATTTGGTTTGCAACTGTATTTTGGAACATTTAAAAACAAATAAATGCGAAACTTTTATTCTAGCACGGTATTACATTAATTGCTGCCCCTTATAGGAAGAGCTCATGTTTTTAGATCAAGTGGGTTGTTTCGGCGTTCTGTCCAAGTTCCAACTAACTAAATTATAAAACTCCTAGTAAAAATACAACAGTTATTTACAAAACAATCCATAATAGTGTTAATAATTATGTGCTTTGGTATTTTGCTTCATCATGTAATTAAATAAATAATGATGTAATTCAATAACACGCATAGCATAACATTAACTACAATCTTAATTAACAATATATAAACCTTTAGGCTAAGAAAACAAGATCTTTTCCCCTCACTACCTCGGAAAGCCGTCTTTTATCCTTTAATACAAGCGGGTAAAATCGCGTTTTATCCACTAGTGGGGAAAGTAATTTGACCTTGGAGTGGAGCGCGTTTAAGTAGCTTTTGACAGATGACAAAACGTAAAACGCTCATAATAATGGTTCGTTCGATATTAATTATCATTAAATAAATGATGAATGGTTTGAAAATTTAAATGAAAAATATCAAATTTAGCTTTATTCTTAAAATTCTATAAGAAACATTTCTTTTTTTTTATAATGATGTTGGATATAACTCTGAACGCACAAGTTGACTCGATGCAATTTCAATACGTATCGTCAGAAATATCAACATTATGAACTAAAAAACAATTAAAATTTGTGGTCGCGGGTGAGCAAAGTAATTGTTTTTTAGTTCATAAATATGGACCTCCGCAAAGTAACGCCTGATTCAATAAATTATTTAATATCAACATTGTCAACAAAATTTTTCTCACCTACTCCGACTCACGTAAAAATACACAACTTCCAGAGTTTTCTGTTATAATGTCGTAAAAAAATAGTGATTCCAATGATAGCGATTTATTTATATGAGCTGTTTTTTTGCATGTTGCGCTTTCGTCGCTACAGTGAGGTGTAAAGTTTTTTGTTACACACTGGTGTAATTAATTGATTTAATCAACATAAATTAAAAACGTGTTTCCTCGAAGCTTTCATTCAAAGCAACATTTTTATAAACTTAACGTTCCTTCCCTAATTGTGAAAAAAAATCGAATATCAGGTATTAAGTCTATTGTAGTTTAGGAACAGCTATACTTAAATACTTTTTCTCATAGATATAGAGAATTATGTTTTTATTACAAGAAAACAAACAAAAATATATTTCTCGAAACATTTTCATCGACATAGCCCTTAAGAGCTAAAGACTTTACTCACTGCCTGCTCGTTTTGCCAATCAACAACGGTTATTGTTCTTGGATGGATATGTTTCAATGTTTGTTCAAATTTGTTTAGTCACAAGGGAAACATTTTCTGACTAACAAACGTTGGCAATGTCAAAGGCCTTTATACAGTATTGCTTTTGAGAGAATACTTATTTTAATAAAAGAAATATGGCGGATGGGTGCTATTATTGGAACATGGTTCTGTCTCCGTAGGCAACAGTAAGTACACAAGTTTTAGTCATATCGTTTTCGTGTCGTTTTAGCTAAAAATATTTTTAACCTTTTTAATCTCTTTTTTATCATCTAAAACTAAAAGAACTATTGAAAAAAAAAATTGTATGTACAGAATATCTAAAGGTACAACTTAATAATCCATGATGACGTGTCAGAGCGGTAGCGATTATTTAATTCAACGAGAACGACCTATTTACATTTTATTTTCGGTAACATCCATTCCCGTTTCACAAAAAGGCGAACCTCACAACCCAACAATCGGGCTGTTAATTCAATTCAAAAATTGGGCTTCATTAGACAACAGTAAAATTAAACTTTCTGTTTGTGTTCCTACGGTACTGTCACGTATGTGGCTTAATAAGCGGCGCTCGTTAGAATTTATGCTTCCTACAAACGACCCCAAAATTAGGCGCAATTTCGTTCACCTGACCCAATGTTTACAAAGACAACAGTCCTGAATTAAACCAATGTTGATAGATCCCCGGACCCCTGTTCACATATTTGTGACAAGTGTATTTCAATGTGGATCCAGGGGTCGCCTTTAATTGGTTCGTGCGATAATAGGACGTCACGGGCATAATAATACGTGTGGTTCTCTGTGCACGACAAAGGCACAATTAGTCAACCTTCGGCATCATTGTGAACGTAAGAATCAGCCTGTATAACACAATACGGGTTGATTGGGATGCCATCACCTTAAAAACTAACTGGCTGACGTTGTATACAAATGCCCAAAGGTCTCACTTCCATTTATATGATAATTTTGAAAACTGCCACAGGAAAGGGCATCAAAAGACATCGCAACGACTTGCTGGATTTAACGGAATACGTTACGACTACATAACATTCGTATCCAATTACTTGTTTTGTCATAGACAGTTTATAAATTTAAAACAAATATAATTGACTGTTTTCTCGATGTTAAGTATCGTGATTTATTAATGTTTGATGCTGTAGAGTTTCATAAGTTTTGTATTTAATTGTAGTATTTTAGCTTGTCGTTTGTTTTATAGCGATTAAAATGTTATTGTCAATCTTTGGCCCAAATCTAAGAGAAGGAACGTTTTTGTATGTAATAGTATACCTCTTGTTTGTTCGTTTTGATGACATTGAACTTGTGAAACGTGATATGTAGGTACCTATCTATTGTATACTTAAGTTGAATGTTTCAATTTCCCTTTTGTGATTTTGCAATGTTAAACGTTTTATATTATTAGGTATCTGCACAAATAAAACATTACTTATTTAAACCCGTAAATTTCTGGATAAAACTTATTTAAATACATAACGTTAAGTATTCCGCTTTAAAAAATGAATAAAGATGAATGTAATGAAGATAATAAAAGAGCTAAGGTATGGGACGAAATTTAATTACGAGCCGGAGGCTTTTTAAATCTCAAGGACGTAATAAAAAGATTTAGAACTCCAAAGTTACTGAGTTTATAAATAACTAGGTATCTTTCATATAATTTAAAAACGCTTTTCCTTGGTTTGGTCGCGGGAGACCCGGGATTAAGAACATTTTTGTAATGGAATTCGTCTTTGTTCCATGCAGATACTTAAGGAGTTCGCATCGCTGTAAAATTTCCTAATATGAGGTAGCAATTTGCGCATACTTTCTCCATGTTTATTATACAGAAACCTTTGAAAGAAATTATTATTCAGAAGTTTTCTTTTAGTAAAGGCAATTTAGAAACCTTTCCTAAACAAGCTCTTATTTAAAAATATCAATAATTTTACTAGAACGAAAAAGGTGTCATACATGTAAGAAATAAAAAAAACCGTATTACTTACGGTTATTCTAAGAACACGAAATGTCGGACTCATAAATATTAAAGCACCAACATGACCTCATGACATACACTTCAACCTTACTCATCAACAGACATCATTGAAGCAAAGCTTCCTAACAAAAACGAGCACATAAGGAAGTTTTTGTTCTGAGAACGAATCAATTGCCCACTAGTTTATAGATCGCCAGAAGCAATAAGCTATTAGTATCGGTAATTGATTCCCAGTAAGAACATTCACGGTTTACTATAAATCTTGTTAGAAAATGAATGAGGAATGTTAAACGGGCGATGGGTGTTGATTAAGGAATTTCTGTGAAATGAGTAAGAGTCACTGCGGAATCAGCATTTTAATTAGTTATTGCGTACTAGCACAGAACACACACACGCACACGTATAGAGCTGGCACTTCGCTTTTCAGTATTTGACCAATAGGTGTTCGTGTCGTCTGCCTTTTGTTTTTGACCTGAAAGACAGATATGTTGGTACATACGGGTAAGTGGATTGCTAGCATCATACAATCATGCATACAGAATGGACACTATTCTCTCTCTAACGATACGGCCGTTTTTAGGGTTCCGAAGCCAAAATGGCAAAAAGGAACCCTTATAGTTTCGTCATGTCCGTCTGTCTGTCTGTCTGCGGTATAGCTCAGAGACTATTGGTACGAGAATCTTGTTAATTTGCATAGATATACATATTATTTAGGCCAAAAAAGTGCTGGTATAAAATCTTAAAAAAAATTTTTTTGGGTACCTCCCCTACACGTAAAGTGGGGATGTTTTTTTTTTATTTCTCGCCCACCCCATAGTGTGGGGTATCGTTGAATATTAGGGGTGCTTGAAGATTATATTTCGATAAAGTTATTCGTTTGTGAAATATTTAGGTTTGAAGTGCTCATTTTTGTTGAAAATGAGCACTTCTAAGCCCCCCTCTACCGGAGAAACTGTTATATTCGGAAATGTGGAAAAAATCAGAGCAGTAGCGCGTATACTGAATTTAAAAGGAAAACTATCAGAGATAAGCAGGGTTCACAGGTTTGGGAGTAATAGTTAATTATGTGTGTCTATATCAGTAACCGATATAAATTGACCCCACACTGGGTACAGTTTGCTTTGGAGTATTGGAGTAGGGCTCTAACACTGGTTTCGAATAGGTGTGATGAAAATATCTTCAAATTGGTATCTATGCCAGGGCTTTTTCATAATGGCTTAGGAACCCTATCCTGGGCGTGTCCGACACGCTCTTGCCCAGTTTTTTATAAAGCTACAATTTCCAAGCGGAAGTCTCTTTCTAACAAAAGGTGATAGAATAAGATTTCCGCTTGTAAATTGTAACTTGTAGCTTTATAATTTTTAAAAAAACGGCCCAGGTGACAATTGAGATTTTCTTGCAGGAAAAAAAATCTTATTTTTCTTCAATATCGCTACTTCCCGTTACTAGGTGTCGCCTTACTTACCCTTGAGGCGAGAACTATCAGTGTTAAACCGATTAATTATTTTGCTACAGTGGCCTTGCGTATACAGGAAGCAGCAAAAGTTCCTAAGCATCCAGCAGCGGTCAGGCGGTCACTGATCTAAACACGGCTCTATTGTTATAAACATAAGAGCTTGTGCAGATCATTGTGACCGCTTCGCAAGAGTAGCTAATAGCTAATGTTACTGCTGACTGTACTTTAGAATGCTACTAGGTTAGGGTCTTACTGCAAAATAATACAAAGCAAACATTGACAAGCGCACAGAGCTCATTTCGCTTTTGTAATCAGAAACAGTACAGTGAAATAAAACGAATCACTCAGGCACATCCCGCGTACAAGTAGAGTTTAGCCCACATAAGAATAGGCTTGTATATGTATAGCGTATGTACGGGCCCTTCGGTACTCCGCTTTTGTTGCCAGTTTTATGGCCCTAATTAGTGCCAGCGATATGAACCACGTGCACGTCACGTGCGTGGCCGGCTAGCTCGCTTCGCCGCTTCTGTGTTCAAAATCTTCCAAAGGGCATATCCTGATGATTTAGCATAGTAAGTATGATAACTATAGAGTATCGGTCCATTGCTATTTGCTACGTTGTCGGTCCGTACAGTGAAATTAGCAGGGTAAAGTTCTGTTCCTAGCCGTGATAGTCTGCAAATAGCTCAGACAACCTCAACTGCGGTTAGTCACGTGAATATTGTAGGTACATTATGACTGTGGGTAGCGGACAGTCAGTGGATGATGATACAAAGTTTCTACTAACAAGATTTATTATGTAGGTACCTATCTAGCTACCTGGATAGCCTTGGAGGAGGCCTATGTCCAGCAGTGGACTTCTTTCAGCTGACATGATGATGATGAATGAATAATTTGAAAACACGCGAAGACACGGCAAGTACAGTAAAGGTTTATAAAAAACCCATAAAAACAAATTTTAACTTTGAACTGAATGAAGTGCCGAACAAGAATACGACAGAAAACCAAAAAAATACGAGTAGGTGTGACTATCCCAGGGGATGGAACGCGGATTCTTTACATTCCGTGTCACCCACATACCCTTACACCAATGTCATAATTTTTCTGGCTTCCTTAATAACCGTAAAAAATGACTACAATTCAAAAAGTACTCCATTCCGATCATACTTTATTTAATGTCCTCGTCTAAGTGACACAGCAGCGACCCTCAAGCCTATAATGTAGGTATGTAATAACGCAACAGAACTAACCAGTAATAGAAACAATAATGTTTGCGTGAGGTCTCATGTTCACTAAGGCCCAAAAAAACAAACGCGTACCTTAATCTCGCAAAATGCAAGGCGATTACCCTAACTCTCTCTAACCCTTTCAAATGCTTATTCATGCGAGTAACCAGTCTAGACAATCAGTGCTAACTCGGTGCTAAACGAAAATAAAGCATCCCATTTGCGACCCACTTCGTGCTAATCACTTGGTCGTAACGAGCAGTAAAATGAATACAGAATACGTGCTGTTTCTGGGCTGAACCTTTTGAAGAAGACATAGTTTCAGCCGAAGTAAAATTTATAATCAGTGAAGCGGCTACTTTGAATTCTTAGACTAGTTTGTCAATTGCTTTGAAATGCTTTCGCCTTGTCTTTGAAACAAGGACCTACCGCGACGGTGACAATGCCTTTTGTTTTGGAGAAACAGTACCTAGCTTGAAAACATTTTGAATACAAGTTTTGGAGTAGATGTGATCGATCATAGGAGCTTAAAAAATACAAGTGCAATTCGAGTCAAAATGATCGAATCTCGATTTCATGAACTTACGTAAATCCAATGAGATTGTAGGTGATATTCCAATAAAAGACCCGATGAAAAGAACACCTTACGTCCTTTAAGCAGCAAATTAACCCGTGCAAGGCGTTACAAAAAGTGACAGCACATAAATTTTGCACGAAATCTCACTTAAGCCAGCGGTACTGAGTGAATTTAAAACACGGCTTTAAATAACTGTATAGTAGTTTTTTAGAATTCGTCTGTCTATCTTTGGCTTAGCCGAGATACTTTTAGTACTAAAAAGCTGTAATTTGGCGTTATACATTAATCACTCGGACGATGTTTGATTACACATATTGGACAAACAAATGATTCCCGTATTCCACTTGTAAACGATTTCCCACTCTTGTTCGGTTTTAATAGTTCAAATTATTCTATCACAATTCGTGTTCGCACATTTGTAAGCGCCTGTTTTCAAACAAATCAACGTTGTTTGTAAATACGGCCTTTTATTCGGAAACAAATATTTTGTACAAAATGGTCAGCCATTTTGTTGCCATTATTGGGTTTTAAATGAATGGGTATAATGAGAACAACTAGCATTTTACCCGCTGTTTCATTCCCGTAGATTCAGTATTACCATTGTTAGTATTGTTACCTACTTGAATAAACAAAGTTAAATGTGCTGCTAACCAGTTTTTCAGACCGACTGACAGGTTTTTAGTTCAGTATGACACTGACTTTATAAAAACTTTAGATTAATTAACCCTAGATCTTAACGGCAATTAAAGATAAACGTAGATGTTCCCGGAATAAACTACGTTGTCTACGCTATCCTACCCTTTTAATCAAACAAAAAAAAACAAAACAAACATGTTTTAATGAGGCTTTAAGCGTTTCAGCATTTACCTCAAAAATTTAAGTGGGCCCGTAAATCAAAATCACTCACTCTGTATTCAATACCCACCTGACAGCGCCTTTCATAACAACAACATAAGTACAATACAACCAAACGTTCGTGAACAATGCCCACTTGGGGCGTTTCTCGTGTTTTTAATTTGTATGCAAGTATTGTGTGCATAAAAATGAGCGCGCCCTTAAAACAATGTTACATTTCGAGTTATGGGTTCCTTGAAATGTTTCTTAATTTATGCGTTTCGAAAATTCGTACACTTGATACTTTGTCGCACCGCTGATTGAAGAAATGATTATTTACTTGGTAAAAAATAACGTATGCAAACGGTTCGCGAGCGTAATACGTAATACTGTATATACCTTAGTAGCTGACATAGCCACGGTGGAATGCGTTCATGGAAAAGCTGTCAATCCTTAGCATAATATTGAAAAATAATAACAAGCCAAGACCATTTTTAACGGACTGCCCGCGGAGGGTTATATTTTTCGAGCATATTATTAGGTATGTATGTCTTATGTCTAATTTCTTGGCACGCTCTACAGGCTAAACCGTTTGACGGATTTCAACGTTAATTCGTTTCAGTCGTGGGGAGTGACGTAGGGTATATTGTTTCCCAGAATTTCTGTCCGGTTTTCTGTTTTTAATAAGTATTATGTTTGGTCAGGTTATTTGAACATTGACATTGACCGTCAAAACATTTTTTGCCGTACTTTTTTGAAGTGAAAAAAGTTTCATCATCATCATCACCAGGCTACTTTACGTCCCACTGCTGGGCACAGGCCTCCTCTCAGAGTAAGAGGGCTTGGGCTATAGTTCCCACGCGGGCCTAGTGCGGATTGGGAACTTCACATACATCATTGAATTGTTTCGCAGGTGTATGCAGGTTTCCTCACGATGTTTTCCTTCACCGAAAAGCTCATGATAAATTACAAATGTAATTCCGCACATAAATTCCGAAAAACTCAGAGGTGCAAGCCGGGGTTTGAACCCACGACACTCTACTTGAGAGGCCATAGGTCAAACCACTAGGCTATCACGGCTTATTTAAAATCTACAAAAAAAAAATTAAATCTACAAAATTTCACACCCAATGCGATCTATTGTGACACATTCGACATGCAGTGAATAATATAGTATGGCAAATAAATTTTGTTTATCAATAGTATGATAAACGAACCGGGATAATTAAATTGTTGTCTGATAACGTCATATGATTAATTAGTATGAAATAACGTTGCATAGTAAAGTGTATCTTCTATATCAATCATATTTATTGCAACTTCCATTTCGCGATTTCTCATAAATTGTACCTTTAGTACGAGTATAAGTTCTAACACAAGAAAACGTCTCGAACGCGCTCGCCTTAATAATGCTACTTTAGCAAGTTGGCAGCCAGTGCCTCTTGCGGCACGTATCATAGTTTTAACATGAAACTACCGTGAGGCTCAATCATAGTTTCTTTGGTCAGAATTCAGCCCGACATAGTGCTTCTTCGTAGTGTATTTGGGAGCGCACGACCCAGCGGCAGCGAGACACACCCTGCTTGCGCGACTACTAGGCGTAGCTGACAGCGGCACACATCTACTCTCGTTTTCATCAACTAAATCTTCTACGTAGTAAAATTTCAGGCAGCGGTATTTTTTTACTCTAAACGTTGTAATCGACGCGCGAACTCTACCGCTCTAAAGATTACCACGAGAATGGCTGGCGGTTTCGCTGTGACCTAAGGGCTTGCTGTACCGGTGACCCGATAAAGACGCGGTAAAGCTCGCAAATCAATCACACCCTCAAAATTACAATACAACAATACAATACAATAACTCTTTATTGAACACCACATAACAGTCAAAACAAGAAATAAGGCACAAAGAAAATACAAGGTAGCAATGGGCGGCCTTATCGCTACAGAGCGATCTCTACCAGGCAACCATAATGAAATAAAGGTAAGAACATATTAAAGCAGGCGGTGCTAATTAAAAAGGTTTTAGGTTTTAATTACCTACATTTTTGAGCACCCATTCTACTACTTAACGTACAGTCTGTTTAATAATTTCGTGACGTAGCCATGCATGCAGTCCACTTCGCGTTGCGCGTCAAACAAGAGGTTTTAATCAGCACCGGTATAAATCCGAGATTCACCGGGAAACCGTTTTACGTGACATGGCATCCGCAGTCAATATTAATTTAACAGTAACAGCAAACGCTTATAATCCGCTTACTCCCCATTCCCTTAACCTATAAGTGTAAGTAGTAATCGCAAATTCACCTTGGTTTAGATTTTACTTAAATCAACGCACGGTCCTTCGATTACCCGTAAGGAGGTACGTTTAGCAGTCTGATCAAGTGTCTTGGCCCTGTGTCAAGCGTAACCAATTAAAATAGTTGTGTATTGAAATGGTTCACTTTTTTTGGTACGGCCTGCAAATCATGCGTCAGACATCGGTTTACCTATATATTACTTATCAAATAACATTGTACATGTAGCGACCCTATTGCAACATTTGCATCACGTGGATGATGTCAACACTGCACATCGCGCTAACCAAGTTTCTCAAGTCGGATGCATAAATACAACTTCCAACTAAAATAATAAATAAATACAGCATTAATTATTGACGAACCATGTTGCGAATACCACTTGTAATGTTAATCGTATTAATTATTATCATCGATCCTACTGGTGAAGCCAAGTGCTGATCTTTAGTTTGTTAATTTGTAATTTTTTTTGTGACTGTTTATTTTTATTAAATAAGTATATTTTTAATAAATACAACATAATGCCTGAAGAAAGATCTCCTAATACACATCAGAATGCAAACTAAACTGGAGATGTCAATTCAGACACGAAATAACATGATACATAAAGCTACTGACTGAATAAAACTGTGTACTGCGACACTCACAAGCTGCATACAGTTAAATGAAGCAAATTATAAAACCCATTGTGAGGCAGCCATGCGGCGCCGGATCGCACCTGAAGTTTATATCGCGTCAAGAGCCTCGTTGGATCTCGACAGCCTCGGAAACTGTGTGACGTTTACGCTGAATTATATATAAATAACGTGTAAAGTTAAAATGAAATGTTAATGGGAATTAGGGTCTAGGTCCTTTGATTGTGAGAGGCCTGTGCTTGTGAGCAGCCGCTCCGTTCACTTCCTAATCTTCTGTACCTATAAAACACTGACTGACTGACCGACTGACGACAGACAACGCACAGCCTAAACCACTGGACATAGAAACTTAAAATTTGGCAAACGTATACCTTGGGTATCTAAGAGGTGTACTAAGAATGGATTTTTTCAAATTCTCACTGGATAGGGACTAGCCCATTTTGAAATTATTTCACGGGGCAAAGCCGCGGAGCATAATCTAGTTTGAGTCATAAAGCAACTAGCGGTCTTTATAATACACTCTCTTTTCGGTTTTGAAAGAAAGAAAGAAAACCGTTTATTGCTTTTTGTGTACTGTACTTAATAGAAAAAAAAACCCTTAGCACAGGAGTCCCCGTTTTTATTTTGTTTACGGCACACTTTACGGTTTTAATATAAATGATCAGGGCGTTCTACTCAAAAGTTTTAGACATAAAATCAGAGTACAGGAAAAGAAAACTGCCATGTTTGCGGAGTCTGTGTGTAGACTCTACCATAGTGTCCAATCTCTTCTCAGTCAGAACGCACAATCTGGGAACACCTGCTTGAGTCCTTTAGCCCAAGTGTCGGATTGTAGACATTCTGTAAGTACATGCGGTAGACGTACGTATTGGTGTTAGATAATTTGCTCACATAAGCTTGTATACGTTTATTGAAAAATAAAATCCGACGAATTGAGAACCTCCTCCTTTTATTGAAGTCGGTTAAAAAGGGTGACAAAATTTGAAAGTGTTTAATACTTGTTGAAGTGGTGATTAAAACAAACCGTGGTAGAAGCTGAACACTAACGGTATGGAAAAATACTGAGGGAGTAGCTATTTCAAAAACATATTTTCGTAAGCATTATGCACAATGCACACTTGCCCAATATATCTTAAAACCCGCTCACGTATTAGCTATCTGCCCGCTTGAATTATAAAGGCGAGCTTGTTCTACAAAAAAAAGGAAATGTCACCTTTTCCGTTCCCCTCGAGGGTAATATACAAACGGTACCATACCAGCCTTCGGAGACATTTGCGTAAACTACCCCGTACCCATAAAACGACCGTAATTCAATAGGCCCTTGGGACTTGCCCACCGGGGGAGGATTGCGCATTTTAAATTCAGGAAAAGCTTTAGTCGCATTTAAATAATTGTCTGATAATTTATTGTGGACGATAAGAGGTGTTCAGCTGTTCAGTGGGGGCCGTGTGAATCTTTTATTTGGATTTCCATACGTTAAACTCATGCAACTGTTATATAACGTTTTTATGAAACGAGGTGAAGCTGAGTTTCGTAATGATCACACGCGAGTGTTTTAAGGTCTAATTATGTAGACTTGCGTACATTACTTTATCTACACACATATTATAAGTACCTACTCTAATATGGGTTCAGAAGCCGAAGGCGTAACAAACCTGTCACGAATTTATATTTAAAATCATAAACAAACATACCGAGATGACGTTTCGTATCATTTTTTTTTACATTGTATTGGTTTTTGAAGATGAAAACTGATTGTCGTAATGATGGTGTGATGGGGTGATAAGACTTATGAGATGTGTGTAGATAAACATAATTGCCTATATCTAAAATACCAGACGTGGTCAGTGCTGCGTCCAGGCGAGGATCCAGGGCAATGTGTTCAATCATCCACCCTTGAATTAAGACCAATTCTATGGAAGCAGGTGACATGACCTAAGATTCCCCTCCCCCCTAAGATAAATCCTGGATTCGCGTCTGGCTGCAGCTAGCATTTTATGCGCCCTTCAATAACTCAGTCCTAGACTGTTCATTCCTACGCCCAGTGCCTGCGTCCTGAGGCCCGAGTTCGAATATTCGAATCCTGTCCTGGGTAACGTAACGTTTTCGTATCAAAATCGAGAAACTTCATATCAAATTTTAGTACCACATGCGCTCACGGGCGGCCGGTGTTCCAAACGTCATACGAGTTTCTCGATAACGTTACTACTCGATTACGTTACGCAGGATTCGAATATTCGTGTTTGGGCCTCTGCAAGTGGACTAGTTAGAAACTGTCAGCCTAGTCCATTGAACTACCTAGGCCTCAAGCAAAATGTCGTCAAAATGCCTAACCCTTTTCCGGGAAACTTCAATATGATCCAGCATACTCCTGCGAAGCACGTTAACTACAACCATAGTCCTCTTATTGTGAAAGGAGACCTTTGTCCAGCCACTGCTTCCTAGTTATAAATGCAAATTCTTGGTCTTTGCAATGAACATTATTAAAGACATTGTTGTCCTAACTCTACTTATACGTCGGAACAGGTAGATGTATAGGATGTATTTCAATTTAAGAATACCACCACCACCACTTTTGCCACGCTTGGTTTGTTAATTCAGAAATTATTCGTTTTTTTCTTGGTAATATACGTTTGGATTCCAAGAGTGTCAATAAAGTATTATTCTAGTATATTCTATTCTACTCTAATAATAAAAGAAACTCGGTGAAACCTTCTGTTAACACTTGCCCTTCCAGTTGTATACATTCATTTTTGTTAGGCGGCGAACTAAAATATTAAAGCACGCGAACCGTTTGACCACAAATGAGATCTAATGCGTAACTGAATTCGTATTCGACGCAATGCGTCAACGATTGGCGGCCTTATTCGGAGTGTTCAAGTTCAAATTGGCAAAGAAAGTTCATCCAAGTTATTTTAGGTCAAATAAAATAACTAAATGAGCGTAAATTTATATAATAGTACCTTGTGGATGGATAGGTCCATCGCATCCTATGATGCCACAGATATAGATTGATGCCATTCCTGTGACTCAAGAAACCAAATTATGGCCACAAAATGACACTGTATAGTACACAGGCGTACAAAAATTGCCATAAAAAGTGTTCCAAGGGCAAGCCTGGGATATCGTTTCATCGGTAAGTTGCATTATCTACTCGTCACAATTAAACCAGGTAAAAACAGTAAATATAATTATGTTAGTTGTTGAATATTCTCGAACTTCACTTGAAACACTTCCGTCTTGAGACGTAGCCTTATAAGGGCGTTCCGCAGTGTTATCCGGAAGAAAAAAAGGTGGAGTGAGCTGAAGTTGGAATATCAATGTTTTTTATGGGGTAGGTACCTACATAAAAATCTTCCTATAATTTGACATCAATAATATTGATACATTTAAGGAACTAGTACTGTACTTGATTGAATAAGGCGTTACTGTGTGTTGATGATGTCATTAGTTCATTGTATAATCGCAACAACAATTGGCAACCCAGAAAAATCACGCTGTGGTAATATTTTTTTCATGACACTTAGACATTTCTTTAATTATAAATAATAATGATAGTAGTAATCAAAAGTTGTTGTTTTTTTTTAAATATGGAACTGTCCATTGGAGGACAATTTTGCCAGTGTTTAGTAGGTTTTGCCGTTGTACGGTAAAAAAAATGTAGAAAACGTAATAAGAGATGTATTTTAATGGTGGATGGTGGATGAACGATGACCTGTTTGCGGGTGGTAGCTACCACTATCTCACTGGCTAATCCTGCCGCTAAGCAGCAGTGCTTGCACTGTTGTGTTCCGGTGTGGAGAGTAGGACAGCCGGTGCAATTACGAGCACAAGAGGCATTTCATCTTAGCTCTCTAGGTTTGCAACGCATTTGCGGACCCTCCGGGGCTGCGGGTGTCTATGGGCAGTGGTGATCGCTTACCATTAGGTGAGCCACTTGCTCGTTTGCCTTCCTCGACGTATAAGAATATATAAAAGTTCAAAACGTGTTGTTTGACTATAAATCAGTGTTGCCATAAACAATCTTTAGATTTCTACTGTTGTCAGTTCGACTATATATGTTTATTCTGTTATTACTATCTCTATTCCTACTAATATTACAAAGTTTGTGAGTATGTGAGGTGTGTGTATGCATGTTTGTTACTTCCTCACACTAAATCGGCTCACCATCTTAGTGAAATAGGTACAAATAATTTTTAATAACTACCCCACGTCCAGGTTGTCATACCGACTCACCAACCAGTTCCAATTAACCGCAATAGATGGCACTACCGATCTTAGACCACCGTTCCTTTCTTGAAAATATTCCTTTGGGCATATCCTCCTTATATCGATGTAAAAGAGACAGAAAAAATTAACTGGCTAAATTTATAACATACTAATGCAACTAGCACCAATGACTAATTATTATTATCATATTTATCATGCAGACCTTGAAGGGGAAATTCCGCCTTTGTACTGAAATTTGATTGTTTGTAATTTGTGTCTCTATCCTTTTTTTGTACAATAAAGTGTTTAGGTACTACATACTCACTTCGTAGAGCCAGTGCTAAACTACAAAATAGTATAATAATAAAACTTTTATTATTGCTGCTATGTTCGTTTCAATTTTAAAGTAATTTTCCGAATGTATTTATGTTGTAATTTGGGTTGAAATTGGTAGCCCGTTCAATAATTAAAGACAGTGATTTAAATTGAATGCGTCATACGCATAATAAATTTTCCAACATCCGCAGACATGGCGCCAATGTAATTTGCCAGCAATGAGAGACAATTACCAAAATTTTAATTTTGGGACAAGAACGACTGCTTTTATTTTGTGATTCGATTAATTAATGATGACTGTTTCCCACGCATAAAGGGTAGGGGCAGGTACTGAATATTGGACTTATCAAAAAATTACGAACCTTGCTACGGATCATAATTGTGCCTTGACGAAGCTTGCACTGCCGATATGGTTTATATTCCTTAGCAGTATTTGGTAACTATTAATGAATGACTGCTTCCTAAAATACAGTAATCGAGTAAAGACAGCTACTATAATATCGTAACTAATAAGAGTCTTCCCTACATAATTTTGGTAAAATTTGAATTACAATCAGATTAATTTTATTGTGAACTGTTGTTTGTCTTCTACCATAAAATAAAAACCTGTCTTATTTACGGTGCTTCCTCAATTATTTTACACAGTACACAGTAGTGACAAAAAATGGTTTTGTCAGCTCGTATCTTAAAAAAATCCTATTAACATTGATGCAACAGCTACGTTGTCTGCAACAGCTGAATAAAATGTCCAAAATTGTTGCTCTAATTGCTCACTGAAACCAAACTCGTGGCACTACGTGCTGAGTGAAGTCCTTTATTAGTGCCAACTGCACTTTGTATTAACGTATTGCTATGTAATGCTAGCTTTAGTTGTTCAAAAATATTCTATCTTAATTTTCAAAGTCATTCGTAGAATCAGGCGCTGGCGAGGCGCGCGCGGAATTTGAAATCGCGACCGTCGACCGCACACATTAAATTTGCGGTGACGCGACAACATGACACGGGCGGTACGATACAGCCATAATTATGTTCCTAGTTTTAAAGGCACATATCAGAGCGCCTAGTGTAATCGCTGACCAGGCCAAGAAATACGTCTCGATCGCGTTCGCGTTTAACAATTCTCATACTATTTGACACTTTAACGCAAACGCGATCGAGACATATTTTGTGCTTTTTGATTACACTAAGGGCGCTGACTAGCTTTCGCCCGCGGCTTCGCAACCGTAGTAGGACTCCCTATCCCGTGGGAATTTCGTGAAATCCTAGTTATGTCTTGTTTACGTCATGAGAGTTAAGTTATTCACTAAGTCTTATAACCCTAATGAAATAAAAACGATTACTTTGCTCACCCACGACTACTTTCGGTGTTACTTTGTACAAACTTACAAAAGTAGGTACGGTTTTTTCTTAGTACACTCTTCCACCCCTATTTTCAACCCCTTAGGGGTGGAATTAAAAATAAACCTAAAATGGGTACGTGTTCTTTTATTTCTCTTGAAGAGTTTATGTAAGCTTCGTAATACTAACTTTAAAAATATCGTTTTACTAACTTCCACCCTCTCCCCCCCCCCCCCCCTCCTCTTAGGGTTATTATTTCGCAGAATAATTCCTACGTCTAGTCTACGTAATAAAGCAAACCACAATGCAAATTTAAGCTTTCTAAGATCCAATGGTTTGGGCTGGGCATTGAAGAGTTAGGTAGTCATTCAATCAAACATTCAGGAATTAGCGTTTTATTTTTTCTGTAATATTTACGTAAATCCTTTATATCATTTTGGTTCGGCACCCCAACAATAACGCAAGAATACAATATCGTATTTATTTCCACAAGTTTTCAATTAAATACTACTAAAGTTTAAATTACTTAGGTAAGTTCTTAATACTTCTAAATTAAGGTCACTTGATATAGGTACTTCATAGGTTCAAAATACGTTTATTATCCTCAAGCCTCGAACCTTTAGTTTACAACTTACACTAATTTCGCTTCAGTGTCTAGGATAGGAATGAAAACTTGGAATAAGTTTCGTTCGAATAATTACTTTGAAGATTATCGAATTGAATTACTTCAATGGTAAGATTAAGTAAGAGGTTGTTTACATTAACGGCCACGTTTCAAGTTCGGATGTTTTGAGAGACTACATTTTGGTTTATTTATAATTATGTTAAAGTTGTATTTATCAACTGCTCGTGGCCGTGGAATGATAATATAGGTTACAAAGTGTAAGCTGTTGATGTTTATTTTTTTTATGAATACTGTAGAAGTTGCTTAAGAATCAGGCAGGCCGGTTAGATTAGATTTGTAATAAAAGCCTTCTTTTTGAAATACTTTAAAAACAATAGGTTATTTTTTCGGTGTCTAAGATAAGATTAAGACAGATAGAAAGAAAATAACTTAAGTTTTAACTTTATAGCTTTAAAACTTGTAATATTTCTGATAGAGATCTAGTGTTCATAATTAAGTATTAGTCCATTAGGTCTGCATTAGAAATAAAAAGTCTAAAGCCTAAATAAAAAACTTAAAAAAAAAATCTTCACGTAAAAAAAATCTCCCTGTCCCACTCGTAAAAGCAAGCAGCAGGCAACTACGACGGGGGAATAAATATGTTCGTATATACTTACATAATATATGAAAGTTCAGCACCTTCTTTTTAGACGATTTACTGGGTTTGTACTATAAATAAGTATACCTAACATTATTCTCGCCGAGCATCGAAATAAGTGCAATTTAAACTTTCATGGCTTACAAGGTAACCACGGCGATTCTTTTTCCGGCGAACAGACCATGAATTTCAAAGCACTAACATACATAATATATTATATAAATTTTAGAGCCCGTAAGATGAAACTGTTGGAAGCTCGTTGCAAGCAGACTTACGAATTGATGACTTTTGGATTGGATTGGATTGTTGTGAAAACATGTCGGGCTATACTCGACTGGAATACCTTAGTGACCCGTTTATTTCACTATGATGACCATTTTAAGCCACCAACCCAAAAAGAGGGGTGTTGTAAGTTTGACATGTGTATCTTTGTGTTTGTTCGTGGCATCGTAGCTCCGAAACGGATGGACTGATTTGGTTTTTTCGATTAAGTCTAGCTACTTAGTCTAATTAATAATGGTTAAATTTCATCAAAAACGGTTGAATTGTTTTTGAGATATTTAATTTTGAAATGAAAATGTCGGGGTTTTTTTTTAAGTTATCAACTTTTCCAAGCGGTGTGGTAAAGCTTCTCCGTCGCCGAAGCCGAATAATTACCATCATCAATAGTCATAACAGTAGCAAAAGTCCACTACCGTTCATATTTCGTATACTGTTATAATTTTCTAGGTAATAACGCTTTCCACTACTTTTCCAAGCGGCAGTTATCCTATTAAAAGAATCACGACTTAGTTTCTTTTTTCTAAACCACCAACCTTTGGACGTGCTTGAACCAATGCTTCTAGAGTGGACAAAAACAATTGCTAGTTCAGATACTTCAGGAACCAGCAATATCGAGTTACACCGCTGTTAACAACATAAATGAGAAAACTTCGATGCCCAACTTTATCTCTATAAAGAAGTACTCCCATCCGTTCCATTTCTGTAGGTACCAATCGTGATGAATCTTATTTTTTACACAAAATCTTTGTTCAGCTTACTAATTAGTTTGATTTTAATCTTCTTCAACCTTTCACTACCCGATGCTGAGTATAGGTCTCTTCCATTTTCTTCCAGGTTGTGCGATCACGTGCATTTCGCATCCAGTCCCTTCCTGCAACCTGTGTCAGATCGTCAGCCAATCTCGTGGTCTGCCTTCCTACATTTTGATTTGAATCATCACATCGCATGCTGTTAATAACGTTCCCATAGTTTGAATTTCAAAGCAGAGGTAGACCGAAAAGATGGTGGCGGGATAACCTGAACGCATTTCACGAAGAAGCATGCGAGGGCATGCTAGCGAGGGGCAGGGTAGCGTGAAGAAAGGGAGGCCTTTGCTCAGCAGTGGGACACTCGAATATGCTATTGTATAAAAGACGGCAAAAACATACCGTCTCAAACGCGTTTGCGTCAAAGTGTCAAATAGTACGAGAATTGTTTGTTCTCGATACGTGCAGTGGCGCTGCCAATTTGCCCATATTAACGTAGGTAGACGTAAACGCGAACGCGATCGAGACGTATTTTTGGTCGTTGATTACTAGATTCTTTGTTTTGTTTATTATGCGGTGTTCAATAAAGAGTTCTTGTATTGTATGCTATTGTACAATTGTTAACAAACCGCAGCACTGAGGCTCGAGTACGAATATTCGGAATCTGCGTAACGTAATCGAGTAGTAAAGGTTATCGAGAAATTTGTATGACGTTTGGAACAGCGCCCGCCCGTGAGCGTATTTGGAACTAAAATTTAGTATGAGGTTTCTCGATTTCGATACGATAACGTAACGTTACGCAGGATTCGTACCTAAACTTCGTGGTCTACGAATTCTTACACAAACAATACTACCACATTCTATATCCAACGCGTGCAGCAATCTTATTAACTACGGCGAGATAGACCGAGAAGGAAGTAGGCCGCGGTGTCCAACCTTCTTCACTAGTCAGTTGATGGATTGGCCCATAGGACTTTTGTTAGTGGTGCGATAATTAATTTGCTCTGTCTATAGGGACGTCGTGTCCCATTGAGGGTTGCCTTAATCTAGGATACGGTGACGGACAGCAGAATGGACCCGTATCTCGGTTTCTGACATGTGAATGAACAATACGGCTAAAACAGGAATTAAAGGTGAGCTGGATTGTCCGGGTTAGGAGGTAATTATGTTTACACGTTGCTGAAAGCGCCTGAGGCCCGAGCACGAATATTTGAATTCTACGCAACGTAATCTAGTAGTAACGTTATCGAGAAAATGTGTATCACGGTTGGTACAGCGCCCCCGTGAGCATATTTGGTACTATTTGATAATGAGAATCATCAGTGATTCCGTAGACGTACTTAAATAGTACCTACCTATTCATAGTTTAATGATATTTTACACCCACCAACCGTACAAGCACACACTAAAGAAAATACTGGTAATAAATTGCCGGACAATTAAAGCGGCGTGTCTGGTCTGGATTGTCTTTAAATACTAGACATTCGGCCTTTGAGTGTTTGCCAAGTGGTGTACGAGGAGTGGCAGTAATTCTCTGACTAAGCAACTATTAAAGTTTTCAACATAAACAACAACCATTGCTGTTACTAAGGTTGCACTACTGTGTCTATGAGAATTATGGGTTGTGCCTACATACCTATATACGTAGTGGTATATTACGTCATGTTTGTGTGTCTTATGAGTGAGAACTCGCTTCGCTCGTACATCTAACTTGTTAAGGCGAAAGCAGCTGATAAACGTCGTAAAAGGATCATTCTTCGAGCGTTTCAACTGCCTCACTTTCGTGGACACGTTGTTGATCAATTGGCTATAGATTTTGATGCCATTTCTGAGTTAGTTGGCAGCGGTCCCGTAATTACACCATCAAATAATCGAAAATGTCTTCAAAATCTTTGCCCACTTCGAAAAAATAGTGACCACGAAAGTGATTTGGAACAAACGCCCAAATAATGACCCAAAAGAGCATAGTTTGAAAGGTAACCCTGTGCTTATACGTTCACGTAAAAATCTAAAAAATACCTATAGATGTATAGATACATAATATACAAAGTACCTAATGTGATAGTGTGCAACCTTACTTTTGACAATAATAAAAATAATAAAAACGATAGCAATTATGCGCCGCTGTCAGCTGCGCCGAGTAGCCGCGCGAACAGGGCCTTGGCGCGCAGCGCAGTTTTCGTTTCGCGACCGCCAAAGCGTGTTCTCCCAGACGAAGGACTATGGATTAATCCGAAACATGTCAGGCTATACCTACTCGATAGACATTCGTGAGTGATTAGTTTATTTCACTAAAATTGACTTCTACTGGAGCTACAAATTTATTTAAATGATTTTAGATTTATCTGACTGTACTTAATTATTCTGGTTGCCAACATTTTCCAGCGCAAGCTGAAATTAACTTCGATAATTAACCTGAACCTACATAGCACTAAATACATACAAACGTTTAGTATCTCGCTTAATATTATCTTGGAATTCTGCTAGAAATTGAGGCATAAAATGAAGATATTATTAGACACTAGGCATGAGACAGACATTTTCATGAAACGATTCACGAGATTCTTTTACTGCGTAACAGTACTTAAAGAATATCAGTAGGATAAGAGTAAATAAAAATAATATTACTGTGTTTGCTTCGCCGTTGGCACAACGTTAGCGTCATAATATGCCATTTGACACTCGTATCACGACCAATCGATGGGCGAACGAACTTTATTATCTCTTTTGCAACTAGTAATTTTTCTCAATAAATGTGTAGTGTCTTAAGTCACCATTTCATCATTGCAAATAAGAAAAAAAAACGTAACCTTAACCTTATGGTGTAGTGGTGGTGATGATATTTGGGTTTGTGTGTCGTGTGTTGATTCGTGTGGCAGTGGAGGGGGGGTATTGCTTGAAAACATAAATTAAGCAGTAAGGCCTGATTCAATCAATTCGAATTTGAATGAAACATTCTTATGCCCCGCGACTTTGCCCCGAGAAATACTTATTTCAAAATGGGCTAGTTCCTTATCCTGTGAGAATTCCGAAAAATTCCTTCTTAGTGCACTTCTAGGATACTCAAAGTACATGTTTTCCCAATTTCAAGTCTCTAGGTGCAGTGGTTTAGGCTATGCGTTGTCAGTCACTCAGTCACGGTACTGTTTTATAGGTATAGATTAATTTAAAAGTTTCATCAATTTAACTATCTGTTGTCTTACCGCACCACATTCGACTACTATAATATCGATGATTCAAACTTCAACACAATGGAGCGCATAGTTTGTGACTACTGAACAGCTAGTTTGTTCCCAACTTTGCCTGTTAATCTTTTCGAAACGAATTTTGTTATTGAACCGACTGCGAAAATATCGCGAGATGGTTCCGATGATAATTTTAACTGGAAGAAACACGACTTTACTTTCTTTATTTAACATTGAGGTAAATTTCAAAGCATCCTTAAAATGTGTTTGTTTGTTTGGATGCTCTTAATGCCTCAAGGTTTCAATCAATATTGACGAAATTCGCCATAGGTACGTACAGAGTTTTGACACAAATAAGGACCAAAGTTAGACATATATTATTAAGTACGGGATATTGACCGCGATTACCATACTAGATTTCGATGACCTTCCGATATTTCGACGCATTTACAATGTAACATCATGAATATCATGATCAACTGAATCATAAAACTGCAAAGTTTCCACTGGATAGCGATAATCGAATTTTACGGAAACGAAATGGTGCACAGCGGATAGTAAAATTTAATTTTGTCTTATTTGATCGTAACATTAATGATAATGTTTATACTCCGTTTATTTTAACATTTGAAATTTGTAAATCAAAGCACAATGTTTTTAAGAAGAACGAAAACACCATCTCAAACTGTGCTAACTTGTATTTCTTTTCGAATTACAGAAAAACGTGTGTGATATTTTTTTTATCGTTACTTTTATTCAAATCTTAAAACAAACCAATTAGAAACATTTTGTATTTGAAATATTATTTACCAATATTTCTTTACCCTATTGGCCCTGTATTTTTATAAAGTTTTTACGATGAGCAGTCGCCCGCTCACTCATAAAAAGCTTGCTTTAATTAATGCTCAGACACACTCAGTGGGAAAACTGTTAATTAACTGTGCATTTGTAATCAATGCACGTTCACAAAATGGACGATGCTTATTCAAAACTGATTTCGCTGGAGCGTCGAACATTCGCGTCAATTAAAGCTCTCTTCATGGTTCCAAACACGGATCTATCTGAATTTCAAATCGATTTTTTCCTTCGCTGCAGTTCAAATGGTCTTAATTGAAAATCTGACGCCTCTCTGGTGTAAGTCTGTTTCACTCGCTGAAAGAGTTCGTTTGTAGTCGAATCATGTATTATGTGAAAGCTTCGAATTTTCGAATGAAAGCTATATTTGACGTCGAATTTAAAATTAAATTGAATTTTGAATGGACTTAATAAATTTCCAGTTCGTCATTTAAAATTAATGAACGCATCATTTATTTCTGAACCTATTCAATATTCAGCTTTTGATAAGTTCCTTTTCCAATTTGAATTGGATCATACCACGATACAAACGTATTTGGGTTCGGATGAAACATAATTCTCCTTAAGTATACGTATCCTTTTATAACTTCCCCGATCCTATGAACTGATGTATCTACGTCCGTTGACCAAAAGATGAATTTACGATCAAATATTTTCTCGTTTTTAATAAAGTTAATGACAGAATAAAATATTCTATAATACAGGTATGCTCAACGTCAATTTATTGTTCCCTCGGACGTTTTGAGAGCCTCGCTCTTGCATTTCTCTCATATATTATTAAGTTACTCAGTTATATGACTTAGGTATTCTTAATAAAAATAAAACAAATAAATAAATAAATATCATGGGACAAATTGACACCAATTGACCTAGTCTCAAACTAGGCAAAGCCTGTCTATGGGTACTAGGTAACGGATAAACATACTTATATAGATAAATACATATATACATATTAAACATCCAAGACCCGAGAACAAACATTCGTATTCATCATACAAACATTTGCCCCGACCGGGATTCGAACCCGGGACCTCAAGCTTCATAGTCAGGGTCGCTAACCACTAGGCCATCCGGTCATCCATAACCTTTTGTTAAAAAATATCTACGGCACTAACTAAAATAGCACTATAATTGTAGTACATTTGTGGCTACTCAAGAGTATTTTGACACCTATTAACTGCTCAGCTACTTTTAGGACTCTTCGCGAGCTCATTGACTTTCTAACCTAAAGACTAACTACCAGAAACGACTGACTGAATATAGCTCCTTTGGTCTCAGTTACACATATTCCAGGCGTTTGGGGTCGAAGCTCTGGGGCTTTGCAGACCCAGCGCGCGCCGTCTCTTTAAAGATTTCTCGGCGCGTCTTAAACCTGCCGTGACCAGAGGGCCGGCTAATATTTCGCTCAGCGAATGAGCATTGCCATACAACTTAGCAATGCTGTCAGCCATCTGAGCACCCTCCCCATTGGCCGCGATCTAGGACAGATGTTTCACCTTTAGTTTTAATCAGTTTTAGTGGTGTTTGTGAATATTTTGGTAAACACTGATAGACTAGTAAATAATTGTTATGTTTAATTTTGCTATTATTAACACGGGTTTATTTCTTTTCAGGTGTCGCATATTAGTGATTCTACTGGTCGCGGCACTCAGCACAGCTAATGATGGATTATTTGGCTCATCAAAGTACCCCAACGGTAAGTGAACACAGACCTTTTAATTGAGTAATTGGCGCAAGAATTAGTTAACATCGAAATTATAAAATGATTTTTAATATTTTCTCCAGCATTTTTTTCCGGGATGGAAATTTGCCTTTTTTCCACAAGGCTGAAGCCGCGGGCATAAGCTTTTTAATTAATAAAGTTATTGTTTGAAATAATTAAGGTTAATAAAGCAAAACCGATTACAAGTAGTTAACTAAACCCATTTTGACAGTGACTTGTGTTTATTCAGTTTGGCTAGTGACCTCGTTATTGCAACTATGATACTCGAAATATTTTGATAAGTAAATAAAATTTTACACGCGACAAAGTCCCAAATTCTATGGATTGCAATTGCCAATTTCTAAAATTAAGTGAAGTTATTGATTTAAACTATCGCGATTTTTACACATTTCATATTTATTTATTGCTATCATGTTCATTGATATAATGTAGGTCTTATAAGCAAATTATGTCGGTAGGTACATGACGCCATGTCAGGGCACTGCAACTCTCTTACATGCTAAATAATATCAGGTACATTAAATACATTAAATAACATTACATTAAATTACATTTCATTAAATTAAATTAAGTACATCATTAGGTCGTTAGAGAATAAAAAATAAATAATTGAAACACATTCAATTAATTTTCAAAGGATGTTAATAAATATAAAAGCACACAATAATAATTAAACGCATTATCATGATACTCGGGACTTAACACGATATGTCTATATGTTTAAATCGCGTTTAAATTTAAATATATTTTTTACGCGATTAAGTCCCGAGTATCATAATAGTGAGGATTACAAATACTGCGGCTGTCAATGGCGCTTCTTATGTCAAAGAAAGAGATGTCAACACGAATTCACCCGAATCCAACTCCTATTCTAAACTCTCACGGACTGCAAACCCGAACCATTCTAATGACAAGCCGCGGTAAGACCCTGTCGCAATGAACCATTGTTGTACTTAACAAGAAATTCGGTCAAGCGTTTACTTCGAAAGAGTTCTACTGCGGGTTGTTTTTAGAATGGTTCAGGAGTAGTAAATTGTAAGTTAGTAGTTACCTTCATCACTACAAAACACGCAACCAAAGTACTAACCTAAGTTGTTGTACCAGCAAAAGCAAACATGAATCGTTAATGAAGAGAATCCGAAGACGTTGACAATACAAATACGAATAATTTCTAACTGCGACAGGGTTGCTTTAAAATGCAAATTGTTCCTTCAGTCGTCGGTCGTTGCACTATCGATCAATGGCAATCGAATATTTATTTTACTTACAGTGTCATTTTATGTACGAAGTTAACCCTTTACAGTTCTACTAGCTGTTGCCCGGGGCTTCGTTTGCGTAGAACTTGGTCATCCCTAACCAACTATCCGGGATAAAAATTTTCCTTCCGTGTCAAAAGCATTCCAAATTTCGTCAAATTTAGTCAGGTGTTGAAGCGTCAAAAGGGAAGAAACATGCAAACCAAATGTAACCGTTGTCACATTACTTAGGGTTTGGTAACTAGGGACCGAAATACCAGTAAAAAGATTTAACGTTAATTAATAAAGTAAATACCGGTAAAATTTTGAGATAACGGTAGTTTGTGTGTTTTGTTTTGTTGTGTTGGGTAGTGTTTGTTGGTAACGGATTTTTTTACCGGTACTCATAACATTAAATCTTGTCTGTCTCTTTGTTACATTTACACTGAGTGTTGAAAGAAGAAGGGTGGCAAAATCGCTTTGTGTTGATGTGGGGTATCGTTACCAACGTACCGGTATTGTGGTGCTGTTACCAAAAAAAACCTTTGAAAAATACCGGTAACAGACCCATGTATTTGTACCGGTACTTATCCCGTTAATTTTTTCAGTCACAAATTTTGATAAAATATTAAATAGAAATTGCAAAAAATTTACAAAGCTTCATACGTTAATGTCCGGCAAATTGTTATAAAAAGCGAGATAATCTTGAATAACTACCGCACACCTTAAAAGTAATTGCAAAGGGTTCAAACAGACTTAAATTTTATAAACTAACCTGTCTTAGTGGTTCCTCACTGGATGATGATGTAGATAAACTCTAATTAACATGTTATAATTATACCTGCATTTATCAAGTAGCCAAACACAATATTTGCATGAATCTTTAAGTTTAAAAGTATGAATCTAAACTATCCACATAATGTAACATCTTATTTTTGTACTACATTTAATGCGAATAAAATATATTTCTATTTCTATTTCAGGAAAATTCGTCTGTACTCGACGACATTTCTATACCAATGTTAACCTTACTCTAAACCCGTGATTCCCACAGTGGTCCAGGTGGATCCCTAGGTGTCCATGGGAGACTCGACGGGGGACTACGTTGGAGTAAAAAAAATGGGGGTTCACAAATTGTAAGTGGGGGTCTTCGATAGTAGGTAAAGAATAAAAACGTTGGCTTGGCTTTACATACCTATCAATATAGGCGGAAAATACACTACTTAAAATAATTAAGGGAGTAAATGTAGGAGCAGGGGGTCCACCGAAACTAGTAAAGTTTAGAAAATGGTCTACGAGAAAAAAAGTTTGGGAACCTCTGCTCTAAACCATAAAGCAAGGGTCCGAAAATAAATGTTTATTTTCTATCTGTCTGAATTCTTGAGTGATATTTATTTGAGTCTACATCCGTTGACCGTTAAACGCCATTCAGCTTCTTGTTAAAACTTTAGTGATCATAAATCAGGAAAGAGAGGAAAAGATAGAAAGCAGGGAGAAATCATTTGAAAACTTAATCACTTTTTGATGTTCAACATCTTGCGGACGTTAAGATCCGTAGTAATTAAAAAGGCTTTTTTATTGATTTTACAAAACATGTTGCTTCTCTTTCAACAAAATGCTTAACTGAAAAGTGAAACAAAACTTCAAGTTCTGAATTAATGAAAGACTAAATAGTCCTAATTATAAAATTTCACGCGGAATCAATTTTAGTGTTCAGATAAAAAATAACATACGTTTCACCTATGTACTTATTTATTATCTGTCTGTTTGTGTGATTGTATGTTTTTTTGTAAACAGAAGAATGCAGTAAATTATTACATACTTTTGAGGTTATAAATGTAGCCAGACTAGAAACAATTAATTTTCTCACCTACGGATGGACACAAAAAGGGATGCTGGCTCAGCACAATGTTGCGAATTGCTTCGCAACGCTTATATTCTGCCAGAACCTTGGCCTTAAGGTCTACTAAAACCAATCTTAATCTAATATGGGTTTAAATGCTCTAAATAATCCACACTAAATTTTATCACGCTGCTTTTTTCTGTGTACTGTGACCAGCTCCACGGTTGGGTACACATTACTATTACAAACACTCTAAGTTAGTGTCTATTTGGTGAGTGAGCTGCATTTTTTAAATAGGTATTTCTAGTGATTTTTTCTCCCAGTGAATTGCCGCCTTCAGCAGTTTCACGTATATTTTAATGGTGGGTCTACGTTTCCTAAGTTATTAAGCCGTAGACTGAAAATTTACTTTCTAACTTTGCAGTTACTCGTAACCAGCAGCAATAGTAGCTAAGCAACCGAATTCACAATGATCTAAGTACGGCTCTATTGATGTAGACATAAGAGCTTGTGCAGATCGTTGTGACCGCTTCGGTTGCTTAGCTACTTCTGCTGCTGACTGTACTGTCGCTTTTTTGTCTACCAGAGATTGCCTAGTGCTCGCAATTCGACCGTAATTTATTAAATTTTTCTGTTTTTTATTCAACGATAATTTTATCTGTCATTCCTCCGTGCGCTCAATATTCGATGCAAAGCTTTTGCATCACATATTATTACGTAGATTTATGTCTGACTAATTTTGTTTCATGAAGCCGTTTTACGTGATAATATTTTAACCTAGTAAATTAAAAAAAAAGTTGTGTTTCAGGGGTATTTATAAACAGAATTCATTAAACGCAGCGTACTTATGATCTGTATAAAATTGTTTGGATTTGTATACAAATTTGTATACATTTGAAACCATACCTTCCCAGCGGCAAAAAATCTGGAACTCATAACCATAACATAAATTAGGAGGTAACTTTGTATGTACACGGGCCAAAAGTTATGCCGCTGAGTAAGGCCCTGTGTCCGACACTGTCCTAAAACTTTGGCACCTTCAATCTTAATACGTAGCAATAAAGGTGACAAGCATTGTGTCAATTATTGGAATTACTTAATGTGTCAATCACTGTGACGTTCACCTTATATTTTTTGTATCAACCTTGTTCTTTTTACAAGCTTTTATTTGACTTGCAAATACTAAGTAATGTGTATGTTTGTTCAGGTCAAACCTGCAAATTGAATTCGGTCCGCTTCCAGTGGTTAAATTGACTAGAAATTTGGTATGGACACGTTGACTAGATGGCAATCCAAGTACAGTCAACAAAAAGAACAATTAGCAAAAAAAGCATGTATTACAACTATTATTTTATGACAAAAGGTTTTTTTTTTTTTTTTTCAGATATACCTGAATACGATCTACTCCACGCCATCGGGGTACCCTTCAGCAACCCCAAGACCCAATACTTCGACGAGGGCCTGGACGGCTTCCCGGCGTACGGTCTGAAACCCGGTTCCGACATCAAATCCCCGTACCGACTTTTCATGCCCGAAAAACTGTATCCTGAATTCTCAATTACCGCTACAGTGCGCCCTGCAACCGAGAACGGGGGGTTTTTATTCTCAGTCGTAAATCCTTTGGAAACCGTCGTTCAATTGGGGGTACAATTGATACCGTCGGGGAGAGATCTTACGAACATATCTCTATTATACACAGACGCGAATATCTATGCTCTATCCCAAACGATCGTATCCTTCGCTATACCGTCTTTCTCCAAGAAATGGAGCAGATTCGCTTTAAAGGTTACTAGGGAGAACGTTACGTTATTCTTAAACTGCCACGAATTTGACACTGTTCCTGTGAAGAGGAATCCTCTTGAGCTAGTATTTGATTCAGCATCAACACTCTACGTGGGCCAAGCCGGGCCGTTGATTCGAGGAGCTTTTCACGTACGTATAATTACTTTTTTTGTAACTAAAATAAACCGAAAATGTAAATTGATGTAAAATCAAAGTTGTCATAATGGCTTCTCAAACTGTATTTCAATTAAAAATACGTAATTCGTTTACTCCCGCATAATTAGCTGCGTGGGCTTGGATATTAAAAGTCTCTTTTGAAACTTAATTCTCTGTAATAAATTTAGCAAAACCCGCATTTTTGGCAATTTTGTTCAGAGTTAATCGAAAACGAAACTAATTTTACAGATTTGAGATAAAAAGGTCGGTGGCAAAAATCAGGTGCTTTAATGAATTTCAAGTCGTAATTTCGTCCCGTCTTGACAATATCAACTGCTTGCTAGTGGTATTTATGTTCTATTAAGCAAACAAAATAAACTCGCTCATGTTTAAGCCACAAACAACTATGCAATCCTCTCCGAGTTGCTCAGTTCTCATTACAATTTATGAAACCTGAAGCTATTTGCTTCCAATCAAAAGTGAAACTTGATTGTAAACTGTTTGCACCGAGCAAACACCAGCTTCTCATTGTAAAGCGTGCAAACACCGAGGTCCCAAAATTACATTTAAACTTTACTACAAAATTATAAAAGTTATTGTACTTGAAATACTAACTGAAAACATAGTAAAATACATATACAGAAAAACCAGAAAAATATGACCTACTCCGAGAATCGAAATATCCCTCACTCCTCCCTCCCCTCCCTCCCTCCTAGACATTCTGTCATGTCACGTGCTTACCCATACATTTAAGTAGATTTAAGTAGATTGAATGAACGTGGTTTGTGTATTCAAAAAACAGCTTGCTTATCACCATTTTGCTTGATTTTTAACGGGAAAAGTGCGAGCATATACGAGAAAATAAAACGTAATCCGTAATCCCTTAAAGTGTTTATTTTAGTTCCTAAAAGAACATAATAAGTAGTATAACTAGGTAATTAAAAAAACAATACACTCTTTTTCCTTGGGCAGTCGTGTGATAAATATCTACTAAAACCAAAAATAAAATAAACTAAAACTATAAATAAAAAAGCTGTCCCAAATCCCTTAAAATAGGTAGCTCCATATAAAAAAGCGTCCGAATCTGGCCATCAGATTGGGACCTATTTTGGTAGGGCAGCACAGTTACACATATTATACACACGTTAAACATTAGTAGCTTTGGGGGTTAAAAATTAGTCTCCTAACAATAAAAGACCGAGATAGCTACTATCTATCACAGGCATGGAATCGCAAATATTCCCCTATCCCTATCAGGCTTTTATGTCCCGGATTGTTTCGGGCACGCCTTTTATCGCGCGTCTTTGGGGGTTAAAAATTAGTCTCCTAACAATAAAATACCGAGATAGCTACTATCTATCACAGGCATGGAATCGCAAATATTCCCCTATCCCTATCAGGCTTTTATGTCCCGGATTGTTTCGGGCACGCCTTTTATCGCGCGTCTTTGGGGGTTAAAAATTAGTCTCCTAACAATAAAATACCGAGATAGCTACTATCTATCACAGGCATGGAATCGCAAATATTCCCCTATCCCTATCAGGCTTTTATGTCCCGGATTGTTTCGGGCACGCCTTTTATCGCGCGTCTTTGTGGACAAAGCTTTTGCTAGGCACAGATAAACAAAATTCTGACACACGACGGTTTGTATAACAAAGGACATAGAGGCTGTGATGTGAAATAAAGACGCGTTTCAGGTAGTTTGGTATTTTGGAAGCTTAAACAATGAGAAATTTAATTCTAATAATTGGCACTCTGCTTGTAATTTTTATTGCTATGAATTTCTTTTAGAGGTGTCAAATATTGGAGTGGTAACGGACATTTAAAAAACAGACGGAACAAATAAACTTTAAAAAGTGGAGTGAATAGGTACATTTCTACTCATACTCGCACTAATTTATCAATTGTAATATATGTATATAACAGTCATCATAAATGATTACAAATGTAACATGAACCAAAACATTAAAACCATGTTATGTTGTTCGGCAGTAAATGAAAATCAAAATTTCGTTCCTTTCGTAACATGCGGCAATCTCCTCGTTTACTATTTCGAATTACCGGTCAGCATGCGCTGAGAGTTTTTCAATCCCGCAGTAGATGGTACCGTCATTTAGCTATTTATTAAGCTTGGACCAACAAGCAAATCCTAACAAGACCCAACTTCTCAACTAAAACTATGTTACCGAGCTTCCACCGCTAACTCCGTTGTTTTTCTTCTTGGCTTTGCCTGCACTGCACCTAGATGTCTACGCCAGAACCGTTTTCAGGTGAAACCGGACTAAGTTCCCGCACAAGTTTGCCACCGTAAGGCCCAGTTTAGCATATCAAATTGTGCTCAGTTATGTCGGTGCTCTAAATTGTATCGAATAAGTTTCTTGGGAGTATAGCTCTTATTGCGGGCGTAGTATATGCAAATGGAGCGGGGGCGAGCCGTTTTTGTTATAAGCAAGCTTGCTCAGATTATGCAGCAAACTCCGAACTTACTAGACCATGAGCGCTTAAACTATTGGTTAAGAGCAACATAGATGCTTAGTTAAGATTGAAACAACCACGTATGTAAGTACTTATACGTAAATACTGAACCGATTAAAATTAATTGGTAAGTACTTTTACCACACTGCTTATTCGCTGTTAGAACTAAAGCAAATCAGCCTGAATCTTTTTATATGTTATTTTTGTAATCATAAAAACTATTTAAAAAAACAAATTCCAAACAGGCAACGGTTTTGCAGGTTGGATTTTTATTCTAACAAAAACGAGCACACCCCCAATATTTTCAAAGACTTATCCACACATGGGATTAACGAGAAAATAAATCCGTCCCCACATTACGTTTACGGGGGGTAGTGTAAAGAAAAGGTATTTTCAATATTATATTCTACCGCTTTCTCGGCGTGATTAAACATAATTATGTATATTCATGCAAAATAAAATTACGTCATTCTTGTAGGTACTTAAATAACGAGTTTTAGAGCTAAGCCGCAGGCAGACGAACGGGCCGAAATGACGAAACTATTGTTGACTTTGGAACGCTTAATAAAGCTAACAGCACAAATTTATTAAAAATCTTTCTTTTTAAAGTAAGTACCAAATGAAATGAAATAATAAAAAAAAATGCATATTTTAATTTAAAAGAATCAGCATCGCTATTCAGCGAGGCAACGCTGCCAGCCTTTTGGGCACTATGCCACGGGGGCCTTATTTAGATTTAATTTAGTTTTAAGTTGTAGTTTATTTAGTTTAAGCTTAGATTTAATGTCATTTTAATTTTAAAATCAAAGTTCAAATCTGCCTGTAACCTTATACAGTCGTATTCTTTGAAGCGTGATTGGCGACACAACTTTCATATATTTATCTTCATTGGGCACATCATTCCTCCCTTTTACCGGGGGGTAATTTTTCTCCGAAAACCGAAAACTTTTAATGAATTTCTCGTAACATTTTCCCAAACTAAACAATCGCTTGAACAAATTTGCTTCAATAACATCACGACTGAACAATTTCCGTTCTTTCATAGCACCGGGTGTGTTGGTTTAGTTGAAATTGACTTTATTAGTGCAATTCCTTAATCAACTAAATCGCGTACCTCAGTGGTACCTTTCCACAATCAAATAATGTTTTCATTGGCAGACGTAGGATATGTCAATGTAATATATGCATCAAAAGGGTTCCACGGTGGTACGTGAATCAGTTTCTTTGACTGTACCTAAATATTATACTACTTAGTTAGCCTTACAATATAGTTTATGCATGTTTAGGTAGACTAGAGCAGTGTTTCTCATTTGGCGGGTCACAATAATAAAATATGGGATCACAGCATTGCCTCCATGCTTTAAATGATACTTCCTAGAAAAAGGTGCGTCGATCGTCGCGTTGTCGCATCGCAAGTGCTGCCGCCTTATACCTAGGAGATGAAAAATTCTTGAACGGGAATATAAAACGTTACCGGGCCATAGCAGAACAATGTAATGGAAACGCTGTACTAGATTATACTTATCAGGGGGTACAGTAGTACCCCCGCCAAGACGAGCCAAAGAGGCTGGCCAAGCCGTATTTCGTTGTCATCATTTGCGTCTTATATTTTGACCAAGATGTAGAGTTTGTAGAGTCAGGGCTAGGGGGGATTGGCTGTACTAATAGAGATCTCGTAACATTTTAACAGTGAAAGCATTATGAACTTGTGACTCTTGGCTACCATCTTTATGTAAATTACATATAGGTTCATTTACATCAAGTGCAAAGAAAAGTAAAACGTGACGATTGCTGATGACATTTTCAAAACAGAAGCACTGTACAAAAGCTGCAATTTGATGACGAAAACTAGGCCTCCTTTGAGTACCAATTCTTGCGTTTCCCACACAGTTAAGTTTGCGGGTGGTAGGACCTTGTGCGAGGTCCGTCCGGATCGCTACCACCATCTTACTCGTTAATCCTGCCGCTAAGCAGCAGTGCTTGCACTGTTGTGTTCCGATTTGGAGAGTAAGACAGCCGGTGTAATTACGGGCACAAGAGGCCTTTCATCTTAGCCCTCTAGGTTGGCAACGCATCTGCAAACCCTCCGGAGTTGCGGGAGTCTATAGGCAGTGGTGATAACTTACCATCAGGTGACCCACTTGCTCGCTTGCCTTCGTCGTTGTATAAAAAAAAAAAAAGTTAAAAATAGTTCTCTGAATCCACTCCAACTTTAATTCGCCGTAAACGGGACTCTATTCAGCCGCAGTACGGGTGATGATTTTTAAAAAGCCACACCCTACACCCTAGCACGCTGGCTTACACAGCCGCCATAAAGCATCTGTGCCTTACCCCGAATATACATAGTAAGGAAAATTGTGTAGCTAGCCTTACATTGCGGCGCTAGACTGACTACTTCTAAGTTGCTCATTTCACGGCATTGCAATGTAATGCAACTTACGTAATATCGCTTACTCGTTTAAATTCGGAGTCACGCAAATGGCAATTTGTTAGGAAAGGATTTACGTGGTTTTTTTTTTTCAATTTATTAAACATAATAATTGAGCAAGTGGTTAAAAAAGTTGGACGTTTTGGGTTTGAAAAATTTACCTACTAAGCACAATGTCCTAAGTCTATAAAAATCAAAGGCAAGGCATGATCACTTACAATGACAATAAATTATTATCGTTGAAAAACATTTATACTTAGGTGTGTTTTGTCGGAATTGCCAAACAAATTGTTAAAATATCCAGTATTCATTTTAGGATGGTCTATGATTTTACGTTTGCGACAAAAAAAAATAGTGCTAGGCGTGCTTTTATTCGTTGTCAAAGCCTCGTTGTGAAAACGCGGCCCATTTTAAGCCGGCCGCGGCCTGTGATGCCGAAAAGTGCTTCATTAACTATTCTGGGATTTTATTTTAATATTAATATCACAGATTACTCTCGCTAGAGCTTCATGATACGTGTTTTAAGCTGAGAGTCACTCACATTGTATAACATGGTTATTTTTCCACTTTCTCTCTGAGACATTTGCTTTTCGTCACCTCGAAAATATCTTAATGATTTTGACCATCTTTGATAGTCAAGTTAGTTAATTAATAATATTTTAATCCATTGCAAACAGACCAAACAGAATTTTTAGCTTACGTTTTAATGACAAAAGCCCCTAACTTTTTGAAATCTATACTCTTGTAAGTACTTTATATATTCCGTGTTTTATATGAATTCAATTTCGTAGAAAAATTAAAAAATAACATTAATAATATCATACGAGCTAATGAAAGATACCCTTACTTACACTGACTTGCTTAGTGTATACACTACTGAATACAACGCAAGTGAAAATGAAATCTCGCTCCACCATTATCGACGATTCTTTGTGCTCCAGAGTGTTATCGCGATGAACACGAGGGGTTTTCAAACGGACTCATTATACTGCAGACGCCTGAATGATATCAAACAAAGTTTGACACGTACTGAAACCTCCAAGAGGATATCGTTTCGAAACGTATCCGTGAACACTCAGACACTCTCCACCCGCGGCTATGCAGAAAGTGCAAACATAACTTTGCAGTTTATGCAAAACGGGCTAACCATTCTTGATCTTTATTTCCTCAAAATAAGGGTAATCCGCATATTTTCCGGATCTAGTTCAGTTGATCTTGTTTTCAGATGAATGGGGGGGTTGGTTGAAAAAAAACACTTACCTATACGTTCCAGTGAATGACTTGGAGGGGTGGGTGTGAGTTCTAACAGGTTTTTCAGTATTTATTTTTATTCAAACTAAAGGTAAAGTGGGTTGTATGTAGCTAAAAAGGTTTTATTCTGCAAGCAATTCAATATTTTAAAAATGGCATGACAACGATGATTTTTATTTAAGTAATTTATCAGGCATAAAATAAAGTGTCTTCATACTATCTTCAGTTTTTTATTCAGAGTGAACTTTTAATGAGATGCACAGAGAGCAATTTCATGGCTTCCTTTTCTTTTTAATTTTACACCGCTTCTTAGAACTTGAGCCTTCTGCCAACAAATAGATAATAACGAAACAGACTGCATATAAAACTTATTGCCGTATACTTAGAGCGCTATATTTTACACTTATTTTTTAAGTTACCCTAAACAATTGTAGGGGAAACGATACAAAATTGAGGTAAACAGCAACTTCCACGCGATAAGATTCACACAAATTATTTCTCATGCCGAGTAAGCTCATCCAAATTATTCCGCTAATTTATAGCTTTGTACACCATACAACGGTGGTTTCACATAGCATGTACATTTGAGTATTGTTTGGAAGGAGTCAAGGTAATGACGCAGTGCATTTCGGTCGTGTGGCGCGCTCGCGCGCAGTTCCGGTTTTCCCGTGACGGTGACAGTTTAAGTGTCACGTGTCATCGTGACGTGACGTGACGCCGCTAACTCGATATCGGTGACGCGGCGTGTGAATGAAACACGTGGTTACGGATGACGTTCCGTCGGCTTAACGTTTTGCGGCGTTCTAACGTTGATTGACAAGTTCATGCGGAAATCTTTTTATTGGAAAAGGGGTAAGTTTCGACGACAAAACTTTGTAACGGAAAGATTATAGTCATTGCATTGGAAGCGAAAATCGTGTTCAATTGAAAATACAGATATGAAATAGATATGACAAAAGCGGTGCCTATGAGGCAGACCGGTTGACGCCGGGCCGGCTCGACTGTCCATGAATAGTCACATGTCGTCTTAATCTAATAGGTTATCAAGACTATCTACAGTCTATCTGTGATTCTTTTCACTAGGGTTAACAATGGTCAGATGTTTAATTGAATCAGGCGTACTTTGCGGATATATTAATAAAAATATAATTATTATTGGTCTCGGAGCACAACCGATGAGTTCTTTGCTACTGTAGCAAAGTGAGGGCTACCGCGGAGTCAAAAATCCGCTGGAATCGGCTAGTGTCGACTGAGGCCTGTCTGACATTCTCCACCAATGAGAGACAAGTTACTGGCCTGTTATTGGTGGAAATTTCAAACATTGGTTAAGTTCTTAACAGTGAGATGCGTACTAATGGTTGTGTCATGGGCAAATGTATCACCTGTCATCTTTTATTTCATTGACAGGCCCATTGACTTGCATGAGGATGATAACCTGCAAAATTAGACCTGCTTAGTATTTCGCTACTGCCAAAGGATTTGATCTGGTCGATTTTTTGAAAAAAATCCGGCAAAAATAAAAAAGATTTAGCTCCAAAGCTATCGCGCTCTTGTTACCAGACAGCCAGCCTCCGTAAACAGGTCAGACCTCCAGACTGGACGGCGCCAGAGATATCGACTCGCGCCAGCTGATGCGGCCAGAATTTAGTTGGGATAGAAACGTGGACGGTTACGCTCCCATGGTTTATACTTGGTTGATACAATGACTTGAACTGATTGTAAAAGTGAAAATTAATAGGTGACGTGGTTTACGTGGAATGTTGACAGCAGAAGTGAGTCCTGTACGAATCCGTGTTTAAAATAATATAGCAATGTTTAATTGGTTTTTGAAGACAAAGTGTACCTAGTATTCTTTATACTTCAGTATTTTTTAAGTGATATACTTAGTCAAAGAGATTCTACATGTTGAATCTCTTTGGATATACTTAGTCGTCTCTCATGTTACGAGCATTCATTTCAGAACTACGCATAATGGACTTTGTTGAAACGCCTGTTTAAGACAGTCTTTTATCACCTAATGCGTTAACCCTATACAAGTACTGCACTGAAAGTACCAGTCAAAAGTTATTGTCACCGTGAACGGAATAATATCCTATTTATACCTAAAGCCATATAGCCGTGATAGCCTAGTGGTTTGACCTATGGCCTCTCAAGCAGAGGGTCGTGGGTTCAAACCCCGGCTCGCACCTCGTTTTTCGAAATTTATGTGCGGAATTACAGTAATTTATCATGAGCTTTTTGATGAAGGAAACATCGTGAAGAAACCTGCACACTCCTGCGAAGCAATTCAATGATGTGCATGAAGTTCCCCATCCGCACTGGGCACGCGTGTGAACTATAGCCTCTCATTCTGAGCGGAGGCTTGTGCCCAGCAGTGGGACTTAAAAAAGGCTCGTGATGATACGTAAAGCCCATTATTACGTTTGCCCAGTATTCAAATTGTCCCTCGACGGGCTTTAAATAGCACAATCGCTTTCCATCAGGATTGGCAGTACGGTAAACAGCCTCCTGTGTTGCTGAGCCTGGCACGATCATTTGTGGTTTGGTAATTGTTTTGTCCCTATCCCAATCCAATCTGGAAGCAATCAGCGGTTTGATTCTATGAATAGATATACTGTTTAGTAGCCTTTTTGGGGATCGCAGGACGCTAGGTTACACATAGGTTGAGTTTCGAACTAAAACTATATATAGCAGGGTGTAGTGCTTTACGATAAACAAGGATGAAATAGACACTTGCCTACCACATATAAATTGTGCTCCCTAATGAAAGTACACATGCAAAAACAGTATTAGATGAACTGTGCAATATAGTAAGTAGATCAAAGATTTGAATTTTGGAAAAAACACTCATACGGTTAGGTAGGTACTTCGAAAAACTAGGAAGGTGAAGATACTTGACATTATAATTATCTATTGTCCCCGTCATTTCAGTTCAGCATAGTTATTATGATAAACTAGGTACTTGACAAACAAAAACTAAATTATCTGAACAAATCAGTAGTAGTGCTGTTATTAATGTAAACCTGACGCGCCTGCGGATTTGGGTTCCAACTTTGTCGGGGTATTAATTTGCCGTACTTGTTTTATCAGGCGTTTTAGTTTGCCATGAAACACTTTCGAAATACGTTGACATTTTCGTCAGACATAGAGTTAGTTTAGATTTATCTATACTAGCTACACTGCATGTAGAATTTATAGTCGGATTTTCTTCAGAAATCAAAAAATGTATAGCAGGTTAAACAGTGGGTAAAAATAACTTATTTTCATATCTTGTATCTTATACATGACATGTACATTCTTTTGAAGTGAATAAGATTCAAACTTTCTGATAGCAACACTTACTGCTTACTTAGCTGTACTTAGGGCTAATTGTTAACATGTCAAATCAAATAGTTCTATAGCTTAACAACTAAATTGGACATCTCTTGAGTGAAATGCTATTCAAGATTGTGAAACGAGGTGGGCGCTTCCGTCCGCACTCCAGAAATTTGCTGGACAAAGATAGGGCTTGACTGTTGAGGGTTTTCTATAGCTCACAGTCACAGAAATAAATTATTGATAGGCTAGGAGTGTGATCTGAAAGAGTCCATCCCTCTTAAGTTGGTATGTTGGCTTTCCAAGTATTTGATTACCACGGTTTTTTTAATATCATGGGACAAATTGACACCAATTGACCTAGTCCCAAACTAGGCAAAGCCTGTACTATGGGTACTAGATAACGGATAAACATACTTATATAGATAAATACATGCTTATATACATATTAAACATCCAAGACCCGAGAACAAACATTCGTATTCATCATACAAACATCTGCCCCGACCGGGGATCGAACCCGGGACCTCAAGCTTCATAGTCAGGGTCGCTAACCACTAGGCCATCCGGTCGTCTGACATCGGAAATTGACACCTCAGTGCACTGTTTCTGTAGCAAACAACATTATGGTACTATTTACTCTTTTACCTGGGCCGTTCCATAGAAAATGCATGACTAAATATTTTTTCCTCATAATAGTGAAATAAACGGATCACTTACGTGTATCAGTCGAGTATAGCCCGACATGTTACGGACTAATCCGTAGTCCTTCTTCTAGGAACACACGCCACGCCGTCCTCATATAGTTTTTTTTCGCGAATTTTTCCCCTTCTTTTTTAAAATAGTTTTCTGCTACTCGAAGCGTAGACAAATCCAACAAATCAAAGATAACAAAAACCGGTCCAGCCGTTCTTGAGTTACAAATGATGTACTTTGGATAACTTAAATAGATTTAGCCTGTCTCAGTGCCCCAATGCTGGGCACAGGCCTCTTCTCAGAATGAGAGTGGCTTGGGCTATAGTGTATTAATGTGGTATTAATGTTAAACTCATGTCATCTGATTGTGTTAATTTGCGCTGTTTTTAATTGCTGTCGTTTTAGATGGAAAAGGTGGGTAGAGAGTCCTAAATAAAAGGCTTCTTCACATCTAATTAATTTTATGAATGAATGCAATGCTTTTAATCTCCAAAGTAAAATAATTGTAATCTATTTTCAGTAAAGGTACCTAAGAAGCGATAACGCTAACCAAAATAAACGAGCCAATTTCAAAAAGCAATTAATAAAACTCAAATATAATTACAGGCTCCAATTAGAAAATAATATTTTAATAGCTTCTAGTGATTTCTCAAGACCTTAAAAGCATTATCAAATTCTGAAGTGGCGATATTAATTTAGATCTGTGAATATTCGATGAAGACTTGGATTGTGGTGTTTTAGGATGGGTCAGAACGTGCCTAGTAAGCTGTGTATTTGTGGTATAACTATGCTGGTGATAGTGGGAATCAGTTTGGCCCTATTGTCGACACTGGCGTCGGATTCACCTCGTCGGCAACAGATCGCGACAGCTGAGAAGTTCAGTATGAAACCTCAGCCCGGCATCGTTGAAGCGGTAAGTTTATCCAGTGAAAATTTGATCACGGGGGAGCTATTCCGTGCAATGTTTTATGTCCTTTGAATCTTTTCATTGTTTTTACAAGTGGATGACCGGTAGTTAATCTCTGAGCTGGGCGCTGTTACGTGACTCGCTTAATTCCGTGATATGGTAAGTTTTATGCTTCCTGTAGAGCTACATAAGCAAAAAAAGCTCCACGGGAAATATAAAAGATAGCTTATCATGGTATCACGTAATTGTAATTAAGTGGTTCTAATAGCCCGAATTGAATTACCACCCAAGTACATTGATCAAAGTAATATATTTTACTTGATTAAGTTCACGTTCACATTTTTAAATGTTAAGGCTTCTTTCTAGGAATTTCCCAAAGTGCTCAATCAATTGATTAATAACCTAACCTAACCAACTTAGAAAAGTTGAAAAACCCCGACGTTGATGACAACGTTAAAAGTTCAATATTTTAAAAACAAGTGAACCGATTTTAATGAAACTTGGCTAAGAACCATCTCCATTAAACTAGCTTTCGATTGAAAAAAAGCGCATCGAAATCGGTCCATCCGTTTGGGAGCTATGATGCCACAGACAGATACACAGATACACAGATATACAGATACACAACTACACATGTCAAATTTATAACGCCCCTCTTTTTCGTCGGGGGTTAAAAAAATATTACAGGTCAAAGAATCCGATCAAATAAAATCGGGCTTAACGTAACTTTATGACCTCTATTACACTTTGAAGCAATGCATACCTTGCCATTTATACGAGTACGACTCTAATAAACGATCAAGATCACCAATATATAGGTACAATCAAAACTGAATAGGATGGAGGGAGTTACGGCGAAACGTCTCTTTATAAAACAAAGAGTGTTTCGAACAGGCCCAGGATAGAGTTCCGTAGCCATCACGAAAAAAAGTCTGTGCATTATATAATTTGAAGAAGTTTTTTTTACAATATAAGTAACTTTTATAAGTTGGTCAAATGGTCAACCATTACTCTTTAACCTGTAAAGCCTACTTGGTGATAGTTTTTCTTTTAAATTCACTATATGTATGCACTACTGTTCTGTTTTTTTTCACATTTCCAAATACAACAGTTTCGTTGGTAGAGGGGGACACTTGACTCCAACAAAAATGAGCAGTTTAAAACTAATTATTTTGCAAACGAATCCCCGAATCGAAAAATGGACTTTGCATACCCTCAGCATTTTTTTAAGATCTATCTAAAGACACCCCTAAAAAGAACTTTTTTCGAGATTTGGCAGCGTGATTAATATGTTTACAGGCCTGTATCCATGCCAAATTTCAACTTTCTAGTACCAATAGTATCTGAGCTATGGCGAAACTATTATTCGCCTTTGAAGAAACATCCATAGAAATAAACATCCTTAACCTTGGTTCCTTATTAACTAGGGCACCCTAAAAATGACCAGCCTTCACTGCTACAACGTTATTGCTCCGAGGCCAATTTGCCCTGATCTTATGGGAAGTGGAGAGAGGGGAACGAGACAATCGCGAGATAGGATTACCCTCGGAGGTTCTATGGATAGGTTCAAGATGGTCATTCAGCGAATTTGTGCTTCTATAGTTTTTTTTTTCCCTGTCAAATCTAAATTTGACTATTGAATAGCGATATACTGCAAATAATGCGGGTCATGATTAATAACCAACAACAACTAACTAATAACAACTATTTCTTTAACCGTTTGGTTAAAGAAATATAATTATTTAGATAGCGAAAGGTGGCTTTAGTTTAAGGAAGGATGCATTTTTTTAAATCGCGAAACAATGTAAAAGGCGACAAGGGTTTTGTAATTATACATGAAAACCAATACACGGAAAGTGGATAACTGTAATGTTTAAAACTTGAAAAAACCGCATCCTGACCTGACTTAGTCAGGCAGTGGTCATTGAAATCTATACTCCTGCCATACCTTAAAAGATAGAGCACTTAGACTCTGCGACCACTGGTTACCCGTAGAACCCCGTAGCCTATAAAATTAATAGCTTTCACATGTCTTCTGAAATGGTTTGGAAAGGAATGGCTCTTAATCTTCCTTCCTTGGGTTCCGTGAGGCTTCAATGTTTTTTGTAGTAGCGAGAGGCATACCTTTAAAGATAGGTGAACATTTTTAAGGGTATTTATTTGGTTTTCATTGTAAACTTTAAAACTACGTTATATCTCTAGTTGTTGAACTTGGACGCACTTATCACTATTTTTTTGTACATAAGTATCTTGACAAGACGGGAGAGCTTTAGTTTCACAAAAAAAAAGCAAAGTCGATTAGTGATTAAAAAAAAAGTTCTTCACTAAACTACTTTTGTAATTATTATTTAGCTGTTCACGAAAGTACCTAAGTCACGGAACCTTGTGACTGTTCACTCTTGTCATAGTTAAGTTGTAAGGTTATAACAGTTATCCCCTTCAGGACGAGGGACTTAAAGCGAAAAGCGGTACTTACAAGATGGCTCTTTTTTCCAATCCGTGACGATTTAATTCTAGCCGTAGCCAGTAGAAGTTTTGTTAGGTAACTGCTGACCACCGTTTCTACTTCTTGTAAAGCACTTTTACGTTTATGGTTCTCATTAAATTTGAAATGACATCTAATTAAATGGTACCTAAGTAATCTTAATTGATATAATAAAGTTTAATTGTGAACAAACTTTGTTTAAATTGCTCCAGTATATATTGGGAGTAATTGGAACTCCATTATCACTTTTGTGGTTGTTACCTATTCAAAATCCTGTCCCGACTCGGGATTGAAACCGGGATCTCAAGCTTCATAGTCAGGGTCTCTAACCACTAGGCTAACTGGTAGTCAATTATAATTTCTTCGCCTGAAGGCCCAAACCAAATGCTGGAAAATATTTTTCCTGTGTTTTCTTATTTGTTTCCTAATTGAAAATTTTCGTTTGACCCAATTTTAAGGAATATTCAAATTTGGCATTTTGATTGAAACTGTCTCAGCCACTGTATCGCTATTGTTAACAGGCTGTTTTAAACCCCAGTTTGTATACAATTTTACGAAATACAGTGAAATTCTCCTTTATCGTCGTACATTTGATTGTATTTTTATCTATTGACGTAGGTACTTACTTCACGAAATTATACTGTACCAACGTTTTGCCAAAGAAGTTAAGGTTAGGTAGTTTTCATAGCTATAGCTTACTGCCAACTGCGTCGATTGAAGCTAAATGTAAAATTGTGATGAGATTCCATACAAATCTTGAAAACGGATTAATTTTGGTTCCATTACAGTTACTTATCGTCTCTAAGTGTTACAAATAATATTCGTACCTACTAGCGTCACAATATTTAATCCATTGAATGCCGACTACGCAATATCACGTAACTAATAAGCTAGTACTTAATATTGCGTAGTCGGCATTCAATGATTTAAAAGAAAAGTGACTTCGTTAGGTACACCGCATGTAATATCAACTGCATGCACCTGTGTAATGGTATCAGAGTGTTAAACACTATCTTAACGACCCGCAGCGATGAAAGAATCTCATGTTTAACTAGAAGCAGTAACATTAACATTAGTACGGTGTCACTTTGTAGATACTACGGACTTAATGCCTCCATCTTCTTATCAACAGAACTTCATACATGCTTGAAGTGCGGTGCGCTATAACAATTTGCAGTTATATAAAATGGAACTGCCAAAAAAGGTCCGGTCTCTCTTAATATAAGCCAAATATTTTAGCTCTTAGTACACGTTCTGTAATTGACCGAGCGAGCGCTGAGCGTGAGCGAAGCGTCTCCGTTTCAACTTGGGCAAAAAATATTTCGCTTATCGCATTTCCCAACCGTTTCTCGTGAATTTTTTTAACCAGGCTCGATAATTTATTATTAGACTTTTTATCGTAGATGCTCATAGATGCTCGTGCATTTACTTGTAATAATAATAAACATACACCATTGAGCATTCGCCGTTTATAATTTTGTCAAACTGAACCACGAACGGAGTGAAGGATAGTGTCAAATACCGCTACGAACATTTTTGCCACCTTCCAAAACTCGAAGTACCCGTTTAATAAAATTGTTGTTTTGCCGCAATGCTCGCTAGAATGCTCTTGTTTATTTTGTGAGCTTTTACCTGTACTATAACAATCGCTAAAATTCTCATTGAGTACAATTAAATAATCATGTCAACCGAAAGACGTCCACTGCTGGACCTATGTCCAGGCCTTCCCCAAAGCTCTCCACACAGACCGGTTTTGTTCTTTCCGCATCCACCGCGATCCCGCGATCATTACCAGTAATAGTATAAATAAAAACTTCAAGTCGATCAGTTCTTTTAGGAATAATATGTTATTTTTACCATATTCCGAATGTACTCTGTTGTAAGTCATCACTCCATTAAAGCTATAAATAATACCGTAAGTAATGTTCATTGCAGTGTTATACTTTACTAGGAAAAGGAGCCAACAATGAGACTGAATTTTTAAATTTCATTACGATGGTGCAGCTTTTATATAAAACTCAATTTTATCCTTTGTTTTTTGATTTTTTTTTATGTTTATAGTTTCAAGTTACAATCTGATGAATTCAGCTGTAGATGTCACTGGAATAAATCTGTATTTAAATAAAACAGCAATTAAAGAGCCTATCGTCATCTTCGTCGTCTAGCAATTAACATTAAAATCCTTATTCGTGCGGTTCCGTAAACAATAAAAACCCTCTAGAGTGTGATCCGTCGTCACAACATTATTGTTCAAACGATTGGACTGAAATTCTAAATTATCATCATCACCAGCCTATATTACGTCCCACTATTGGGTAAATACCTAGTTCCCACACGGGCCCAATGTGGATTAGGAACTTCACACACACCTTTGATTTGCTTCGCAGGAGTGTGCAGTTTTCCTCACGATGTTTTCCTTTATCGAAAAGCCCTTGATAAATTAAAAATGTAGCTAATTTCGCGCGTTAATTTCGAAAAACTCAGAGGTGCGAGCTGGGCTCGAACTCACGACCCTCTGCTTGAGAGGCCATAGGTCAAACCACGGGCTATCAAGGCTTTTTCACAATGATACTAGGTATATAATGTTATAGATTGCGATTGGATTGCGATTGCATTGCGAATCTGCGCTGTGAGATGGGGCAGGGTTATTGTGTTATGAATTATTTCGAAGAATTTGCGACGCGAATCACGTCGCAAGTTTTGCGTTGCATAGAGCTTAACTTAACTATGGGTTTAATGATTAGTCAACAAGTGTAGTATAAAATATACGTACTGTAACTGACTATTGCAAATCTCGTTTTAGTTTGTCTTTCATCGGACTATAGAAAACACCTGAAAGCCTCAGGTTTTCAAACCTTTGTAATAAATATGTCTGTATTATTTATATTTTCGTGAATATTCCCTCGACAATTTTCTTACAAACACCGCTATGAAAATGTTTACGCGACTTGTTATAATGAGGCGTCTGCAAATATTCCCTTTGAAGCCCACAGTGTTGCGAAATAATTGGGGATCAGTACCGAATCCGAGTTTTTTGAGTCCATTCACGGTGTCCATGACTTTCTAGTTATACATAACTGATGAGATAAATTAATATAAATGTCTTACAATCAATGCAACTGCGAGTTCTGGGCATTTTTGTTCATGTATTGTTGGTAGTAAAACTACAGATTAAAATTCCAAAGAAAACTTCAGTTTTAAGAATCAACAAACCTATAAAAGCAATACAGATTGCAACAAGGAAATCTTCAAATCACTTGAACCGATATGATTCTTACAGTAAGTAACCAAGAAACACTGTTTTAATTACCTAGTGTTAGTGATGTTGAATGCATCTATATACCATACATAATATGAATGCGCGGGCAGGCCCCTATTTCACCGACTTTACAAATGTCAGTTTTCAATCACAATTCGATGTCAATTACTGCAATGAAGAGCTTTTGTTTATGCGTACTTCATATTGGCAAAGAAATCTAGTTCTAAACTGACAATTGTAAAGCTGGTGAAATAGGGGTCAGGTCAGGAGCTTGAAGGCTTTATTATTATATACAATTATTGTTGATGGGCCCAATAACGAAACGAGGGACACACTAACTGTCATAGAACCCTTAGTTCAGAATGCATAACTGAACCACTGACATTTTCAAAATGGCTGCCGCTGCCGTTTCCCAAAAGCGTCACGCGAAAAAGTGATATTTTAAAGCGCCGCCAGTACCCTCTATCAATTTTATTTACACGTCACAGCTATTGTGGGACCTTATCCGATGCGTCCGGAAACCGTTCAGGCTCTAATAAATCATGAGGTGGTGAAAAAATTAGCGTTATTTTTGAGGATCGGGGTCACTCGTCATTTAGCCGGGCGTTCTATTATCGGAGGGAAGGGACCGACCATTTTTTAGCTACATTCAAACCCCCGCCCGATAAAGGGGTTAAGCTTTTTAAACTTTTGACAATTCTGCAGAGAAGCAGAGTTTCCCGTTACTTGTGCATTTAACTTTTCATTTCCGATCGGAGCTTTACATAAATCTTTTTGACTTTGCCGTAAAAAAACATGATGCAAAAAATATGGACGTTGCTTTAATCCCGTTACTGTGTTTTTCTTATGCTAAACGTTAATAATAACCATCTTTCCAATACCACTATAAAAAAGTAGTAACACAGAAAGCTCATGGTAAACAATTTGGGGATCATTTGTTTTCACCAAGCTATACGTAGACAATTTGGGGATCATTTGTTTTCACCAAGCTATACGTAGACAATTTGGGGATCATTTGTTTTCACCAAGCTATACGTAGACAATTTGGGGATCATTTGTTTTCACCAAGCTATACGTAGACAATTTGGGGAGCATTTGTTTTCACCAAGCTATACGTAGACAATTTGGGGATCATTTGTTTTCACCAAGCTATACGTAGACAATTTGGGGAGCATTTGTTTTCACCAAGCCATAGTCGTTCGAGTAAAATATCCACACCATAACCTACATGACATTCCTACTAAAAGCAAAGGTAAGAGGAATTAATTTTTGACATCACCGGGCATCCGAATGGACCCAACGCTTTTGAGCCGGAGTATTTTTGATTAAAACCAGTCCGGGAAATCTAAATTTGCTCGCGAAGTGTTTTTCACCGGACAACCTTCCGTAACCTCGAATCTATTCATTAGAAAACATTGCAGGAAAATGTAAGCGTGAATTTTTACTTCCTTCGAACAACAATAGGCTTTGAAATGAGATTTACCATCAAGATTTTTGTTTGCCAAACAGCTTTATTTTGTGGATAGTATTGAACAATTGTTTGTTATTTCTTGAGGTGTGTACCGCTAATTTTTACTCACTTTTCTTTTTATTGCTTTATTGACCTGAAAGAGTACAAACATTCGTGATTACTCTAACACTAATACGATTTTAGGATTAATCAACTATATGCTTCAAAGTACATTTGAAAATGGTGACTTTTTCTGAACGTGCCGTGTTATCGCCGATTGGAAAATGCCGTTATTTCCTCAATCTAAAGCACCTCTTCTCTTTCTCAGCCTTAGAAACAACCAATTTAATGAGTAAAAGTCTTACCAACTAGCGTAAAGCAGCACCGGTTTTGTCGGAGTAATTGGATCTCACGACGCTGAGTTGTCAAAGAGCGCTGCGCAGTCAAATTCAGCAGCCCTAATGAACTAAGGCACCTTGAGATTGCAGCATTCTATAAACAGAAGTCGTTGAAGTTGAATGAATAAATTATTTAATGGCATTTTTTTTTATTCATTACCAGTGTTTACTCTACAGTCGAAACATTTCATTGTACAAAGTTATTTTCATAATGAAACATTCTCACGGTTTTGTCAGGTTTTTTTCGTTATAAGCATTATTAGTAAGATAGTTAGTTAGAGTGAAAAAATTCTTCAGCGTGCCATAATTAAACTTGTTTGTCTGCGCTGAGCACTCTGTTGCCTTGAACTTGACATTTTCAAGTTGAGAACGAACACACCAAATACCTATTGCGATACACATTATTTTGTTTACAACTTTAAGGATTTGTACACTTTGAAAATTTTTGTAGGAGACACATCGCGAATATTGAACACTCTTTCGTGCCGGCCTTATCGATATTAAGTAGTTCACTAATCTCTGAACGGACGTTAAAGAAAAGTTTTTTTTTATTAATCGTGTGTTTCAAATGAAATGCTAGAAATAAAACGCGATACAAATGTTAACTTCAGCAAAAGCGGCTTGCACGTAAGTATAACAAATTATACGAGATGTACCTACTTACCTAATAATATATGTTTTTGCCCAAAGTATTTCCAACGACAAAAATAATCCGAAGTGCACACAGCCGTTTTAAATCTACGCTTTAAAATGAAAATAATTCCCTTGTACTTAATCCGTACGGACTTTTTTTCTTGGAGGATTACTGAGTTGCGGATTCTGAAGCACTAAAAATTAAATGAATACTGGTTAAATGAGTACTGGAACTACGCGGTTAGTCAACGACCACGACATAGTCCACGACATATTAAACGACATTCTTAGAGTAGTATTGACAAAAAAATCTCCTAAGCAATACATTTTTTTGTAAATTCACTCTAAATCGGAGAGGATTTAGAATTGCAGGTTCTTATCGCTCGATATTATGATAATATTTATTGACAGAAGTTAAATGATTTTTGTAAAACATTATCGAGTATATTTTTGGAGTAGTACGTGTTATACATGAAAAACTTTTGCTGGTGCGAGGACGATTCTGTTTTTTTGTGTAAAAAACACAGTCCTCGGGCCCAGTGTGTACGTTATTTATTTTTACGTGCCCCTTTTTTATCTGGCCCGCTTTTTCCACGCCACTGAATGGAAAAACCAAATTGCTAAAAGAATATTATCAAAAAAATCGTGGTCTTCCTGTTGCAATAAAATTTTCGCTGCTGTACGTTTGCATACGCGTAAAACATTTTTTGTGCTATTCTAAAACACGCTAACGGTATGTTTTTAAATTGTTTCTTTGTTTTGATGCAATCGAAAACAGGAAAAACAAACTCAAAGATACTTAGTTAGGAAAATAAATAGAACCATTAGTATAACAAACTGTTCTGAAAATATTTTAGGTACGTTCGTAGAGAAAACGTTGCCTAGATAGATCCCTTAGCGTTGCAGACAGACTCATAGTCATAGGTGAGTCAGTTTACTGGGATCCGTTTCTCGAGGCTAATTAGACTAATATTAGTGTTTTGTCTCGCAAATTATACGACAAAATGAAACAAAACACAAATATCATTAATCTAAAAGCTTCGAGAAACGGGGCCCTGATAATCGAATAAGTTTTTAAACCTTATTACAAAGTGATAAGGTGTACGAGTTCTATTGTTGGTTAAAAAATTTGTGTTGGGAACTGTATTAATTGACATGTTAAATGAAAACTAAAAAAAAAATGTTTTTATGAATAAGTATATTATAATATTCTATTCTATCAATATTCAATTCACTGTGTGCAACCAACCTCCGATCAAATGTGAAGCGATGTTGTGTGTGCAGGTGTATTGCTTGAATGAATTGTGAACAGCACAGCTAATAAAGAATAGTTCACAACTTCATTTTATTTACTTAAAAAAAATGCCTACTCGAGAATGTCATTATTAAACGTTGAACAGTTGCCACTATTGATAGGTATCTGTTGATATTTTAATTAATTGAAAAGTTCATAATAGGTACGACACTAATGTCACTTTAAATCACAATAAGTACTTAAGTATTTATACATACCTAATACGTGGAACGTAATATACCAACAACGTCATCACTCATCAGCCGTCACACTTTTTGCTTTTGAAACTAATCCCCTTGAAAAAAAAAAAATCTTCCAATGTCACTGACAAATTGTCACTATCACTACATAGTATAAAACAAAGTCGCTTTCTCTGTCCCTATGTCCCTTTGTATGCCTAAATCTTTAAAACTACGCAACGGATTTTGATGCGGTTTTTTTTAATAGATAGAGTGATTCAAGAGGAAGGTTTATATGTACAATAACATCCATTAAATAGTGGAAAAGTACTGTTATTTTTGAGGTTTCTAATGTGATGTCGTAAATAATTACATTTTACCGCTTACATTGCAAACGCAGGCTGAACCCTACGAGTTTTATCAAAATAATGTACTAAGTATTGTACACATTGAAAAGGTCTACAGAAAAGTCCGTGATGGTATATGTCTATCTCTTATGGATAACCCACAATAACTTTTTTTTGTCATTTACTTTTTACGACAAATAATGGCTAATTTTCGAAGCGATTGTAGCGAAGTAATTGGTTAAGGATTAATGCTATATTGGTTAATACAGCATTAATCCTTAACCAATTACTCCAAATTTAACGCGTGCGGGCCACGGGCAGTAATGAATAAATCAAAACTACTGAATCGATTTTAATCACATAGGCTATATATTTTATACTCGTGCGAAGCCGGAGCGGGTCGCTATGTTTTTATATACAACGTTCACAGTTTTTCTGTAGTGTATTTAGTATCAGCATTGCACCCGTGCGAAGCCGGGGCGGGTCGCTAGTTGGAGAATAAACATGACATGGATGTGTCTTTTCCGAATTTATTGTGAAGTGCTCATCAAAATACCTGCTGTGTCATGTTCTGAACCACAAAATGATATCTCGGAGCCTCTAGTGTCATTTTTGACACAAGAAAACGTCTCGATCGCGTTTGCGTTTAGGTCTGAATTACTATGGGCAAATCGGCAGCGCCTCTAGCGGCACAACAAACTATTCTCATAATATTTGACACTTTAACCCGTTCAAGACGTATTTTTTGGTCGTCGATTACATTGACCGCTCTGTATCTAGTGGATATGTTACGAACTATAGACGCAGGGTTTTAAATTTAGTCGAATGCAGTGCGGGCGCAGCGGATGCGCGTAAACCTGCGCGCGCATAAATCCCGGGAAAAAGGATTGACGTAAAAGTGAAAAAAGTTCGTATGAAATAAATAAATTTAAATTTCAAGGTGGTCATCAAGAAAATTTAATGTGTCATTAAGTGGCAGTATGGGTATGCGTTATACACAGCGTCCTTAAATTAATATTAAAAATCAAATGTTTTTAAAAATTTACATTAGGTAACCTTCAACGATAGACTTATTTTCATTGTGTCACCTACCTACCAAGAATTTTAATTTTGCCAAAATAAATCGACGGTTTTCCACGACGGTTTTGTGTTAACTTGGAAATTTTTAACAATCACTAAACTTTTGACTTAATTATAAGCAATCATCGCACATTCTGTTTTTATTTATTAGCAAAGCACACCATGTCAAACCTATTTACATAATTATCCATCCTTATCAAACGCATTAAAATTCCCTACATTATTCTGAACGAAAAATAAAAAAACCCGAGCCCCTGTTAAAAAGAATAAACCAAAGTAAACGTCCATTAGCATCGTATTTTGTTTCCGCAGAGACTTTTCTATATTTGGATTGACGTCTCATCTCCTAAAAAGCCATTCTCCCATAGGAATGGCGGAGTAATAATGAGCATATTTCGTGATAGGAAATACATCAAGCTTGTTTTGAAGAGGGACAGCTATTCCCTTGTTCACATTTCGGATTTATAAATAAATTTAATGATACACCTATTAGTGCGGTAATGATGCCGTTTGGCGTTCGATTTATTGATTCTTATATTTTAATGAAACAGAAAAGGTTTACAAATAATATTTTATAGTATTTGCTTTAAGGTAAATCTAAAAAAAAACACGTACCTATACGAAAAATCTGCAAGATATTCTATATCATCAACAGTTGTTGAATTTTTTTTACAGCACCCCAAAGTATTATTGATTTTGTGACTTCATCCTTAAAATATATTCATAATATAGAGCAAATTAAAGAAGGTCATGGTTGATTGTGGCACTCGACTGAGACTGAAAGATTTTGTAACTTAAATACCACATTCACAAATGAACATTAAAGTAAGTATTCATACAACCCTTTTATAGAGGAACTATTTAAAGCAATAACTAAAGCAGTTGATATATATTGTCAGACTTTATAGTAGCAATGTGGCGGCTTGTTGTAACATTGGTTGTAATCCAGGGAGCCTTTCAAGAACTCAAGCTGTATGGAACCCCTTCGCAAGCAGAGGTCCAATGCGTCAACACTTTTGAGGTAAGTGTACCTATTTTTTTCTCAACTATAATCCCAATATTGTTGTGATGTTTATTGAACTGTTTAATTGAATAATACTCTGAAAGTTATACAAGGGGACCGTAAATAATTTTTGGTGTTTGTAGTATATATTTTTTATTAGTAAAAAGAATAAAATATTTTTTAAGCTATACTCACTAAATATGAAGTCGGTTAAAAATAATTTTATTAGGAATCGATATAATTCGACATAATAGAACCCTTTAACGTTTCTTTTAATGCGTTTAGAAAAAAACTTAGATAAATTATTACGCTGTGTATAGTAATACACTAATACTACTATACTTTAATACTTATTTATGTATATTTTGTGATCTTACGCGTGTCATGTTCAGTTAGGATTAGGGGCTGAAATTTACTAAGTAAACACACACATTATTTTTAATTTTTAGTTAACAAATGTATGACTGTTTTTTTCCAATCAATAAAATACAAAAATTAACAGCAGAAATTGCAAACCTGATTCAATAAATTATTCAGAAATTACAAACTACAAAACTCCCTTAATGATGTGGAAATATAAAATACTCTTGAGTGTTAATTACTTTTTAAATTAAGTGTCAGTTTTTCATTATGGCTTTGTTCACTTAACGGCACAAAATAGACTAATTTTTGTCTAACTTACGCAGTAATTAAGTACCTATCGTCTAGCGTCATAATTTTATAAGAAAATACACATTCATAAAAATAGTTGAAGATAAACTCAGGTAGAATACGTTGTCTGCTCCACAGAAATGTTCAATTTTCAACGTTTTGACAGGAAATGGGTAAAGGCAGCGGAGGCGACGAGATAGACATTGACAATTTTTTGGTGATTACATTACGATTTTATTATTTGTGTTGGCTTTGTTTCACTAACAGCAGACTAACATTTAAGCTTAATAACTTAATAACAAAAAATGTGGGAAGTGATTTAACGCACATTGTGTCGTCCCTCACGGCTTATAATTATAACAGTTAATCCATTTAACTGCTGAACCTTTTCACAGCAAATATCATAAATAATTATTTGACCCCTCGTATGCATGAAGAAAAAACTGTAATAAAATCTCTTTTATTGTAATATAAATAGCTAACTAGAGATTGAAATAAAAATAGAAAATTGTAGGTAGCCCGAAATTTTGCATGGATCTGTATTCAAACTATTTAAGGGGTTAACAGGTTTTGGTGTATCTCATGACATTTACTGTGAAAAGATTCTTCCGTGGGTTTAGATTAAACTGACTAGATCACAATAATATTTACTCAATGCATTTGTGAATGTCCAACACAATAATGTGTTTCTTTTACAGTTATTTTAAAAAAACAGAGGGAAGATAGGGGTCTTATGATTTTTTTTCCCGATTATAGGTACAGTAGGTACTTGAAGTAACAAGGCCTTTCAATGATTATCTTTATTTACTTTCCTTTATCTGTTCCTTATTTATGTTATCTGTGGCCATCGTCGTTACAATGGACAATGAATAAACTGAATAATGCAATTGCATTTAACTTCACCTATCAATTATTTATTTCCATTGCAATCGATTATCGATAAAAACTTACAAAAAGCTACTATTGAACGTGAACGGGTTTCCAGGCAATATTTTATACAGTTTTTCGGTCAGCTATTTGAAAAACATCACAACAGATATGGATATTTTAACGTTTCTCTAAACAATTTTATTTCCGAATTCAAAATATATCAAGTACCTCCATCATTATTTGTATCTCCTTTGTTCGCTCAAACACTACAGTCAAACAAGACACTAACGATTCTTCTTCCCCTACCACGGGTTTTCCCTGTACGAGTAAAATCACCGAGGAGAGCTTTAGACTACGGGGCTACCAAAGTAGCTATGATGTGATACATGATTCAAGGCCCGCAATGGATTACAACTCGGTTTACACGAATATGGATTACACTCGAATTCTGAAAACTCGGTTTAAAAGAGAGAACTATAAAGCATACTTTGCTTCGCACAGTTTGTATTGTGTGTGGTCTCGTTAGTGGGACATGTAAGTGAATGGGCCATGGAGTGGCGTATTTCGAATTGATTACAGAGAAGTTGATATCGAGCTCGATATTGTTGTTGTTGTCACTTAGCCCTTTATAGGGCAAGACTTTTTTTTTCATTCACAATTTATCAATAAGTCATAAGGTTTTGAATAGATTGTGCCTATGTGAACACTAGTTAATTGGTGTCCTATGGATTAACGGTTTTGTCCTCCACAGGGTAAAATTTATCTTTAGCTTTTTTGCTTATTTCTTCAGAAGCGAAGTTATAAAAAACCGACTAAGTACGTGTCGGATTAGCGCACCAAGAGTTTCGTGTCTGATATTTTTCAGTTTTTTTTCCTTGACTTGTGCTGTGAGACCTTGGTTTGTGCCAAATTTCATGATTCAAGGTGAATGGGAAGTATCCTATATTAGTTTTTATTTTCTTGGAATGGACAAACAGAAGGATAGACAAACAGACGGACAACAATGTGATCCTATAAGAGTTCTGTTTTACATTTTGAGGTACCCTTACTTGAGAACGGCTTCTTTTTGCCAAGCTTTTTTTTTTTTGCATAAAATTGAAATAGAGTTTTTAGCGTCATTTACGAATAAAATAAAGGAATTTAGCATAATTTTGGGTAAAAATTTACGAAACACTGCTAATAATTGCGACTTATATCTGACCTAATGATCAGGCTAACAACACCAGTAACACCTATCAATTATTATACTAACCCAATTAATTAGGTGTATTACTGATGATTGGAACCTAAAGCACGTTATAATTAAGCAGCTGAGCTTGCTTCCAATACCAATACAATTACATAGGAATCCATATTGAGTTCATACTCACCGACGGCGCTTCAAATCTGATATAGTAATTTATGCAAATGTTACATAATGAGGGTCCTTAAAACACGAGTGTGTTTTTATGAAACGAGGCGACGCTGAATTTCATAATAGGATCACACGAGTGCTTTAAGGCCTGATTATGTACATTACTTTATCTACATCCATATTATAAGTACTCTAAGATGGATTCAGAAGCGGAACGCATATTATTATTATCATGCTCATACCTGTCATTAATTTGACTGTTTTTTTTTAATCATAGGAAAACATACCGAGCTGACGTTTCGTCAGCGTATTATTGTAAATCATGTTGGTTTTTGAAGATGTTTCAAATTTGAAACTCTTATCCACATCGAATTGGATATCGAAAAGTCATTAGGTACGACGGTGACAGCAGTACCTAATGAAAAGCTGGTAATTTTGTACGGTTTCTGAACGAATCATAAAGGACTTATGATATGTGTATGGATAAAAATCTTTGCTGCAATATAGCTCAACGAATTAAACAGAGGCCTATTTAACCAACTTTACAAATATCAGTTTCAAATGTCAATTCAATGTCAATTGCTGACTCGAAAGTGTTTTTGTTTTAGCTGTCTTCATATTGGCAGTGGAATGTTGATCGACTTTTATTGTCATTGTAAACCATTGACTTACCAACGCCATGGATTTCGGGTTAGCGCTTGAAAACGTCCTACATAAAAGACCACGAATCGAGCGTCAGTCAGTCTTAGCTTGGTCGAACGACGGCGCTATAATAATATAACAATTATTTTATTTTCAGACCAGGTTCAGTTGTAGTTTACAAAATTTGCAATACACGAATTAACTAAAATAAATAAATGACACTTGGAGACTAGAGGCGTGCATGCAGACGCCACCAACGGCTCAACATAGGGCTGTCCCATCGCTCGGACAATGCCACTAGGATGGTGTTGCCACGTGTTGCTATGACGTATGGCTGTTATCAACAAAATTAGATGCCCAGTTGTACTGGGATACATTTTACGTGAATTTTGCACTAGACCCAAAGTCCATGGTGTTAGTAAGTCAACCGACATTTTGTATTATAACGTTGGTGACGTTGGTGGAATAGGAGTCACTCAAAGAAACAAAGGTTCTAGAATTTACGGAACCGTCCACACTGCACTTAAGGTGCCTCAACGCCGCAGTTTTATTAACTTGTAAAACATTTCTTGAACATGTAAAAATCTAAATGTCATCGTATTAATTTAATTACACAATGTTTTATAACGTTATAATAACTGATGTGTGGATGCACCTTAACAAAGCCGTCGGACAGTGAATACTTACTGCAACACCCACAGACGTCAATTAGTATTTAATCGAATGTTATCATCGATTTTCTATACATTAATTGAAAATAAGTAAGTAATAACAATTATGATGTGAGAAAATAAATCGCAAAATATTTCAGCAAGTGATTGAATAAGTTATTTAATAAAGTAAAAAATACACATTAAGAAAACTTGACGATGGTGTTGCTCAATCACTTGCTATACTTATTGTTTACGGTTAATTTTCGAACACGAGTTTACACCAAAAATGGAGTAGTATAACGTTATCGTCTTATCGTATCGCCATCGAGGAACAGCGCCCCCCATGAGCGTATTTGGTACTAAAGTTTCAATTTTAGTATTTTCTCGATAGCGGTACTCGATTCTTGGCGAAAACTCGTGCTCGAGCCACTCTATAATGAATGTAATTAATTCTCCAAGTGCGGCAGGTAGACTTACAGCAGTTCTCAATACTTAATCTATCTCTCTTGTTTTGATATACAACCTTTTTATGTCCCGAATGAGAGGGCTTTGGGCTATAGTTCACACGCGGGCCCAGTGCGGATCAATCATCAAATCATCTACTACTTATCTGTCTTCGATTTTGTCGGTAGGTGATACAACATGTACAAATAGCAAATTGTTGGATTGTGTACTATTCAAAATAAAATAATGATATGGACCACTAAGTATTTTGACCGTTACGTGAAAATTATATTAAACACTAGTATTATGTTTTTTAAATAACAGGTACCTAATACAAGGCTTTTGTCTTTACCTATTTAGGCAAATAATCATTTAATCAAGTATCAATTGTTTCACTTATTTCAATACTTTTTATATAATTTTCACGTAACGATCAAAACACTTATTCTATTATTCATGAACCTATTTTAACTAAAATGCCGTTAAAGTTTGTCCTTTTTTGTCACATTGACATTTCCGTTAGTAAGAAGATGACAAAACCTATTTTAATTAATGGAGGCTTGAGTGACGTTTATGAATAATAGCGTTTGTCGCCCCTATTTTCTTTTGAGTAGTATATATTTATTGAATTTGTCAGTAGATCAAAACAAGAGAGAGTTGCTGTTAGAATTTACCTAATATTTTATGGGCCTAGCTAACTAATCTACATCACACAGGTGGACCAAGAGGAAGGTGACGCCGAGGGTTCCGGCCGTTTTGGGACCATCCCCCCCTTCCCCCCACCGCCGCCCGGCCTAGATGGTATTTACTTCGAGTTCCTAATTACAGCGTAAATATTTGAGATGTCAATAGTGATGCACACCTGTTGCCGGTTGGGACATCTCGGGAACTAAAACAGGAACTTGAGATGGGCGAAGATTGTTTGTGCGGTCAACATTTAATTGTAGTTAATTTAATTGTGGAACGTCACATTAAAGACAATCAATACTAATTCCCACAGAACTAATAAAATGGGATAGAAATGCTATTCCTTCCAGAACCAATGTTGCCGCTTTTCCCTTCTACTTGCTATTAATGCACACACGCAAAAGCACTACGCAATTACGCACACAAATACTAGTGTAACTACACACTGTGTATGATTTTCCAAATGCAAGACACGTTGTCAATTTGATTACGTTGTGCAGGATTCGAATGTACCTTTTTCGCAAAAAAAATTATTCCATTTTATTTTATGTTACCCTTGAAATAAAGACTTGTTATATTCAATAATTTTAGATACCAATGGCATTTACTTTTTCAGGGTACCCAATGTTATTCAGAGGTGAAAAAGGCGAACGTGGACCAAGGGCAAGATGTTTTTCATTATTATCACACTAACACTCTATTTATAGCTACTTGGAATGTATTTTTTACTGAAACAAGATTTCATGTTCTGTCTGTTTTGTGTGTACCTCCCTCCCTTCCTCAGCGTTTAGTAATGGTCATGAGAAAGCATGTTTAACACAGTTAAGTTTTACTATTATTTGTATTTAGCAATTTATTAAATAAACAAATAATCATTTATTAATACATATAAAACTACATCATTAATATTAGGTACAATGTCAAGTAACAGGCATTTACATAGAAATACACCATCAACAGGCCTCGTCAACTCGCTTAACCTAAATTACAAAACATCATCAGCAATTAATAATTTATTAAATTGTGTGTAAATTTGCCAATTCAATCTTTACAACATTAATGTTTGTTCTGTCGATAAACGTTGTTGCAATATTATTATGACAATAAAATATACTGCACAGAACACTCTATGCTTGTAACTAATTGCATGATTTTATTGGCATGAAATAGTGTTAGTAGGAAGTTAATTAATCCTCTGCATGACTTCTCATTGTTTTAATAATGAAGTAAGACGTTTTAAATAATACGCAGTTTACATTAGACATAATGAGAACGCTATATTGACCGCGATTACCTTACAGGTTTATATCGGAAGCTCGATAAAAAAATAAGGTAATCACGGTGAATATCCCGTTCTCTATAAGTCTGAAGTGAAACGTTGTCAATTCATGGTCTCAGGAGGAGTATCTTTTGTACTGCTAGTCGTGATAGCCTAGTGGTTTGACCTATGGCCTCTCAAGCAGTGTCGTGGGTTCAAACCCCGGCTCGCACCTCTGAGTTTTTCGGAATTTATGTGCGAAGCAATTCAATGGTGTGTGTGAAGTTCCCAATCCGCACTGGGCCCGCGTGGGAACTATAGCCCAAGCCCTCTCATTCTGAGAGGAGGCCTGAGCCCAGCAGTGGGACGTAAATAGGCTGATGATGATGATGAGTCACTGCAAAAAGTGATAAAAACGATCTGAGATTTGAATACATGGAAAAAATTCGGCCTTTCCCCTATGTCAATCGTGGTGTAGGGGTAAAGCATACGACCCGGAGTGTCGAGGATCCGGGTTCGATTCCCGGGGTTGGCATTTTTCCGGTTTTTTTCTGTGTATTCATGTTTCAGTGAGTTTATAAAAAATACGTTGTCAATTGTCAATCAAAATAAGTTACTTCGCATTTTAATTAAGTATGTTGTCAAAGCAAGGCGTCCCATAAAATATGACCAAGAATAGACTCAAAATATAAATTGAACGTACCACCATTTTATTACATGTTTGCAATCGTGTAATTGAATCTTGATTGAATGCAACCTACGAATGCAACATAAACACGTTGTCAAATGGAACTCTTTTTACGTCTAGAGAGACGTAAAAAGAGTTATGTTCATTAATAATATGTCTTATTGGAGATTAAGACATATTATTAATGAAGTCCTTTTTAAATCTCCGAATAAAAGAGGAGTGTTATCAGTTCGACCTAGTGTACGGGTGTATCAGTGTATCTGTCTGTGGCATCGTGTGTAAACGGATGAACGAATTTGAACGCGACTTTTTCAATTGAAAGCCAATTTAATCGACACGATTCTTAGCTAAGTTTCATTAAAATCTGGTGACATGTTTTTGAAATACCTACCTACTGAACTTTGAAATGAATCATCATCATCATGTCAGCCGAAAGACGTCCACTGCTGGACATAGGCCTCCCCCAAGGCTCTCCACTCCCGCGATCTTGTAATGAGTATGTCGGAGGTTTTCAACATTTCCAAGTTGGTTATTCGTACATGATTAACAATAAAACCGCCTTCAAAAAAAAACCTTAGAAAAAAAAACGTAAAATAATCCTCTAAAATAATGATAAATAAATAAAATAAAATGCATTTATACGTTTTTTTTTCTAAGGTTTTTTTTGAAGGCGGTTTTACTTTTATGTTATAAGATTTTTATTTCACAATTATACGTTGATTTAACATTTTCAGAATTATCCTCCAACTCTTAACCGTTAAGGAGTTGTACCTTCCATCATCAGCTCATCAACATAAGATGATGACTACCGGACGCAAATACTTGAATAGCCTTAGAAAATATATGAAACACATGATACGTGCCTATAAAATTTGAGGGTTGCCCTCGATTTCCCTGAGATCCCATCATTAGATCATGACTTAGTGACAGTGGGACCACCTCAGGAGTATACCCTTTCGAATAATGATTTAACATTTTCAGAATTATCCTCCAACTCCTAACCGCTAAGGAGTTGTACCTTCCATCATCAGCACATCATCATGAAATGATGACTACCAGACGCAAATACTTGAATAACCTTAGAAAATATATGAAACACATAATACGTGCCTGTAAAATTTGAGCGTTGCCCTCGATTTCCCTGGCATCCCATCATCAGATCATGACTTGGTGACAATGGGACCACCTCAGGAGTATACCCTTTTGAATAAAAAAAGAATTTTGAAAATCGGTCTACAATTGACGGAGTAATCGATGAACATACATTAAAAAAAATACATACAGTGGAACGTAGAACCTCCTCCTTTTTTTGAAGTCGGTTAAAAAACTGAGGATATTTTACAAAATTAAATGCTGCTAATCTTCACTGTCTTTAATCAGTAAGAGCTTACTGATGCCGTTCAGTTCTGAGCGTTTACCTACCTCGCGGTACTCGTCAAGTGTCAGTTTCATTTGTCAGCGTCAAATTCGCGAAGCGTGACGCGCATTCCGCCGCCATGTCACCTCAACGTTTAATTTACTGTCCAGGGTCATACGCTGTTTTCTGAAAATTAAGGTCGTGAGTTTCCTACTGCATTCGAGGTTCGCTTGTTTTTACGCGTGGCATCTTGCATGTGAATATGTACACTTTGTTGTGAATATGTAAACCTGCTGTGTATTTTACCTACTTTTAGAATTCTTGCCATGAGGCATCACAATAAATTACCACTTACCTTTGCGATACTTCTTACGGTAAACAGTTGCTTGCTGCAAATATCGGATTATATTCAAATATCTGATTTGTATGAAATTATGGATCAAAGATAAAGTATCTTCTAAGTTTTGATTTACTTTGAATCGACAGACGGCAGGACATACAGACAGATGGATAACAAAGTGATCCAGTAAGATCCGTTTTAATTTTTTTGCAGTACAGAACCCGAACTTGCGAATGGCTTATAAAAATACAAAATTGTTAACCGTGGTCTATAATATTATCGATACTGAATCACATTACAATAATTTGTAACATCATTTAAATTAAAATAAGTAACACGTGATGATAGTTTTTATCTGCGGTTCTAGTTTTAGCCTACAACTAGCAGTTTTTTTATAATAACACCCCAAGACTGTTATCGAAAACACGTTCTGGGGTGTTATTTTCTAAGAGTCTTATCACCCTAGCGATTTGCGAGCGAGTGCATCATACTAATATCGCTCGCGGCGAACACATTGCGTGATCGCCCCAATACAAAACTCGCTCGCAAATCGCCAGTGTGATAAGGTTGTAAGGTTATTCACGGCTGTTTCAACATCAAGAATTCAAAATTCAAATTCAAAATTTTATTCAGCAAATAGGCAGTTGAATGCTTTTTTACACGTAATTTTTTTGAGTCTACCAGCGCTTTCGCTTTCGGAAAAACCATGATTGCCAAGAAGAATGCGCCGCAAGAATCTTGGCACAAAGTCATTTTTTCTAAAAACAAGTTACATTAGCTCTTACAATACGTAACCACAGACAATTTACACAAAGAAACCTCACTCTGTCATTAAAAGATTAAGAGAAAAAAAAATACCGCATTTTATAAACAAGTGTAAAAAGTAATTATTAGAACAGCAAAACCAGAACACTTTACTTTACTGGCACGTTTTAATTGAGCAGGAGATGTATAGGATCTCCAGGTCAAATATCTGTGAAAATTTAAATTACAAAGGGATGTATAGGGTCCCAGAATTAATACTTTAATATAATACTTAATCTAAATGGCTTAGAGATGTATAGTCTCTCTCAAATAATAAGTATAATAATACATATACATAAACTGGAGATGTCAAGTTAGCTGTCATTAAGTACTTATCGAAAATTTAATTAATACACACAAATTACAAACAATGAGAAGAACACAGAGAGAAATCAGCAACAGGCTTCGTCAAATATAACACAAATGTCATCCGCCACAGGCTTCATCAAAATAATGTTAATACTTAATTACAAAAATAACACAGAATTTTTAAAAATCACAGCCATGAACCGTATCCGGTGCAAAAGTTCCCGTAACGCTGGCCGCGTTTCCCCGCCGAATCGAAAATTTTACACTTTTAAGCTATAGACGCCAACGCAACACTGGCACCTTATAGTAGTTTATCTACACTCATATCATAAGTCCTCTATAATGTGTTCAGAAATCGTAGAAAATGACCAGCACTCGTTCGTATTTGCTAGCCCCCGCCAACCACCACCAGCAGTAAAGTATCGAAGTATCGAATTCGATATAGACGATTTATGATATGTGTGTAGATAAAAGATTTAAGACACCAGTTTAACCTCTCACCCAGTAACGACCAAATTATTGTTCACTCTTAAATCACTTTCACACAACGTGACCGCCCAATGCTAGGCCAACAAAAGTGCGCTAAACTCGCTCACAAAGGTCGTGTATTGTTTCACGACCCGATTTATCGCTGGGCATATTTCGTACGGAACACGGAACGCGGAGGTAGAAATGCTTTCGGTATTTTCAGTGTCTTTAGCCGATCGCTGTGAAGCTGACAGAGGATCAAACGATTATCACAATTTTAATGATAATGTGTTTGTATATTACACTGATTAATTATAGTACAAGGCTAAGGCAAAAATAATTGAACAATGCAAATATCCTTACGACATCAACATCAATCCTATTTTATGATTCAACCACCGGCTTCAAGAAGCAGTAGCTTAGATTTTCCAAAATTTTAAGTCAGGGAAATTATCTATGGAAAGCTTAGAGTACAAATTAATTGCTTTGTACAAACTTCTCAGTAAATGGAGGCCAGACATTTTGTAGCATTTTTAAAGGACAGCCGACAAGTTAGTCAATCAGTAAATAAATGAAAATACTGACGAATTGACTGGTAGAGATCCCTTAAAGGGACAAGTTCGCCTTTGTACTTAAAATTTACGTTTTGCAGCTTGTGTTTAACATTTTTTTTTTTTTTTGTAAAATAATGTGTTAACTTATACTTACTTTGGCGATGGCAAATGGCCTTAAAGCTTTCATGCCTATTCGTAATTTTACCGATTTTCTTCAGCGAGCAGTGGTTAAGGCCCGTGTCATAATTTACGACACGTCACAGTGCAACAACATACGCAACGCACCGCCATCCGTCTTGCCACGACGCTGTCGTCTTAGATAAAGATTTGTTGTGTCGTGCAAGCATAGTTTAAGATCACGTCCGATCTATGAAATTAGTAGTGGAATTAGCAGAAACCTGCGCAGTTGGTTTCTTGGTTTTTTCGTTTTTACCTAGCATATTAGTATTAAAAGGAAAACGAGATAGGGTATGAGGAAAAAGTCAAAAAATCATGTAGGTAATCAGCAATCTCTACTTCACTCTACGTCTTCTTTACTTTTGTCAAAAAATATCAGTTCTGTGGTCTAAAAATAACGTTCAACTAATTCTGTTTTAAATTAACGCCGTAATTAGAATACCTACCCGCTTCGTTGGATCTGACGTTGTTTGTGTGTGAACGCAAACATGGGTACTACTGAACACTTCAACACTTCAACTGCATACCAATCAAATTCGCTTCTGATGTTTAATTCATAATTCATGTAAATGGCCACCGTACCGTTTGGTACACGGATAGTGTAACAAATGGAAGTTTAACCCTCTCGTGCCATGATATAAAGCCATTAAGCAAACTTAACACTGTTTGTTAACGTCGCGTGCCTGTGTGCTCTGCAAGTATACTCGGCTGCGGAATTTAACGCCATTTATTAATCACCTTGTCACTGCTGATAACTTTTTGAATAACACGTTTTTTCCTTTCGTTTTCCATTTCAGTGTTACAGAAAGTATAAAAAAAATTGTGTAAAAGTCAGATTAATTATGATGTGACAACCAGTTGAAATGTGTGATAATTTGTTTTGCAAATCTTGGCTTGTAAAGAGAAGTGGTTGTTTTCCTTTAAGCAATTTATTTAAAAACATAACGTTATTTAGGCTGAGTAGGTAACTGTTAATTTATAATATTAATTTAAGAATGTAATAATTTGTACCGTAAGGTAAAGGTTGATATTGTAGCATTGTGTTTACCAATTGGTTATTGGGATAATATATTAAGTAGAAGTTAAAATCCCTTCGAATAAAAAAAACGTCGCAAAAAATTACGTGTTTCACTATTTATGTTTTGACGACCAAATAGCCTAATGGTTAGAGACCCTGACTATGAAGCTTGAGGTCCTGGGTTCGAATCCCGGTCGGGGCAGATGTTTGTATGATGAATACAAATGTTTGTTCTCGGGTCTTGGATGTTTAATATGTATATAAGTATGTATTTACCTATATAAGTATGTTTATCCGTTGTCTAGTACCCATAGTACAGGCTTTGCCTAGTTTGGGACTAGGTCAATTGGTGTCAATTTGTCCCATGATATTTATTTATTTATTTATTATTTATAGGTACACATTACTGTGAATATGAACAACATGTGATTACTTCAACATTTCATGGTCCGTTTACAACGATTCGAATTTTAGCTGAATAACTTTAATAGAATTCCATATTCACCAAAACCTGTGCCTGTGTAAATTCTACCGTATTCAGGAAATTGATGTTACCAAATGTCTAACAGCTTTCAATTTTAACCATGAAAACGTTTTGAGCTGTGGAGTGTTTGGGAAAATATTTCATAGCAAAAAGCCTATTAAGATTTTAATGTTTGTGTGTGAGAGAGTAAAACCGTGACTGTGTAAGAGTGATCGCAACGGTAATTAGGTATGCTTCTTAAAGTCGAGATTCTTGTACCTTCATTTTCCTTGTACTATTAGCAATAAACGTGATTTATTAACTTTCGATTGTACGCCTGTAGTTAACCAATATTGAATGTACCATAAGTTAATAAATTTGTAAGCCTTCCTAAGCGCCTTTGAAATTATTAAAATTTTAAATGAGGACATCACTAACTTGTTTTAAACCTAATAACTTGAGTTAAGTATCTGATTAACGGTTATGGGTTTGGAATATTTATTAGAAAGGGCCTCCCCCTAGACGTGTTTTAAGCCGTCATAATGTGGAATAATAAACTTGTTATCCAATAAATGCCTTAACCATTTAATTTTGTGATACAATAAGCTTTTCATACTAAACAAAGGCTTGTGTTTTACCACAATTCAGTGATAATAAGTGTTGGTACGGAATAAGATGAAGCACGCTCGCATATTAAATATAAAATAGCAGTAATGGAAAAAAAAAACTTTTTTAGTAAGATTAGGAAAAAACTGAGTAGCGTTTACAGAAGTTTTACATCAGAAAGTTAAGAAAGTTGGTTTATTCATATATGAGAATAAAACTATATACCATGACGTGAATCTAAAGGAAAATCATAAATCAAAAAACAGTCACCTATTAAGTAATATAGTCACCGCAAAACAATATTTATTCATGTATAAAAATCCTAGAAAACGTAATAAAATATAGTAATATTTTTTGATATCGATGGAGACATTACTGAAGAATAAAATTGGTAACTAGGTATGTCAGGGTCTGAAGACCTCCTTTGCAAATATTTCTCATCTTATAAATCATACCTTGAAAGCGAGGCTATTTACGAAACTTAATTTCCGGCGGACTGTACCACAACAGATCGTGTACTTCAGCAAACATTAAATTGTAACTTTTGACATCATTGGGGGGAAATGTAGCATACCTACTCAGCGAAATAATTATTTTGGTAGTGATGGGCGTTGATCTAATAAGGCACTAATTTAATGTAGGCAATGCGTTTGGTACTTACGTTGGAATACAAGAGTATATTGGAAATAATTTAAACTCGTACCTACTACCACTACCCTACTAACACTACTAAGTTCTCTTAGAATCAATAAGACTGTTAATACTAATTTCAAAGGCAATACAGGTGAAATCACTACTTATTTTTTTTTTTTTTTAATTAAAAATAGAATTTCGAAGTATGTCGTCGCTTTATGCTTTCAATCACAATTTTTTATGGAGATGTAAATAAAGGCGACAATGTTTTTTTTTAATTTGTCACTGTATGATTTGGAACTCTATTGACATAAGAGCTGCATAAGTGACATAAGGATCAGGAGCGGGATCAAGGGTCAAGATTGTAATTACTAATATGGACAATTTTAAGCGCTTGCACAGAATTGCTTTTTCTTTCGGAATGATGAATTAATAGTCCTCTCTGAAATAATAAACATCCTAAATTTTATTTATGACGGCATCTACACTCTACAGTCAAGGTCGCATACGCCACAAAGTCTCAAAAGATGTAAACAAACAAATGTTATTAGTGTTGCCATAATCCATAATTAATATCCATATTTATTTTATCCATATTAATTATCCATAATTATTTTTGTCCTTGACTGTATCTAACAGCACAGCATTTTTTCTTTGTACATTACTGTTTTAAATGCCAAGAATGCTTTAAATTACACCATGCTACAGTGGATGGTTTCCTATGCGGCTGATATAATAATATTTGTATGGAAGCGACATGCCAAATCGTCCATATATTCTTCTACTGTAACTAATTAATGCAGAGTATAACCTCTACTACAGTTTTTTGTTTTTCACTTAGCATCCCGGCTTGTTTTCCCGACAAGCTTGACCGGCTTTTAATTTTTTTTTTACTCTCCAGGGTATTCCAGGGGAGTCCATCCGAGGCCCGCCGGGGCCGCCTGGGCCCCCGGGCCCGCCAGGCCCACCTGGGACCACGGCTGTTGCTGAGATCTCAGGATCAGGCGATGACGTAAGTGACTGAAATTTTGATTATATTTTCTTGTAAACAATTTTATCGGTCTTACATTTTTATGTAATATCATATTGCATATAAGATGTTGTTGTTACCTGTTCTAATCGTTATTGTACGTAATTAATTACAACAAAACGATTAAAGTGTTACAAAATATGATTAAATTTGGGAATTAATGGTGGATAAGAAAATGACATCCGGGAATGATAAATTATATGATTCACATCTGATAGAGCACATTCCATAGTACTTATATACGATTCTTTAATCGACCGTGAAATGCGATTACGAACACAAAGTAGTAAGCGATACGAACTTACAAAACAATGCACTTATCGATGACACTCAAAAATAGTACCTAGTTCGTAACTAAGAGTTCTATAGGTCAATATTTATTTGAAGGCGACTTCTACTCTTTCTGTTCCGAATGTTTCGATATAGATGTTAGCAATATATGAGATATACATATAAGTGATAGGTAATAGCTAGATTTTAGGTAGAAGTACGTATAAGTACGTTTTTTGTTCACATTAGATATTTCAAAAAACGTCTTCCAAGTAATAGTGGTATTCAAAGAAAATACAGCAAAAATAAAGGACCCTGGAAATTCCTCTCGTATCTAGTCCGAAAGATATTCTATAGTCACGCTTAACGCCCATAATCCACACCACAATGCTTACTTGTCTTAAACAAAACAAAAGCGGCATTACACCTTTGCGAAATAGTCATGGCGCAAATATGAACTGAACAAAGCAAATTCCCGTACGGTCTCGCATCGCATCGCGTTGGCCTGCGGGCGTCATCTGCTCCCACTGTAAACACTACTGACACAGCCCTATACATAAGCGATAGCTGTTGATTTTCATTTTAAATGTATATTTTACTAGACAGCCAATCATTCACTGCTCTCTAAGGCCCTCAGGGTCTTTTAACATGAAACTACCGTGAGACTCAATCATAGTGAAATAAAAACGGATCACTCACGAACATAAGTCGAGTTTAGCCCGACATGTTTCGGACTAATTCGTAGTCTTTCTTCTGGGAGCGCACGACCCAACGGCTTATATACGTGAGTGATCCGTTTTTATCCCTCAGGTTTTTCCTATCTGAAGCATCAAGGTCATCCAGTGATTTATCCAAATGTCAAAACTGGGCGAAACTTGCCAATTGTTTCATTGGCGAGTGCACTTGAAGGCTCAAATTCCAATTCTTGCTCAAATTATGGCACTCGTCGGTGGACCATGAGCTATTACGCAGCTGATTCCATCTCGTGTCAATTCTATAAATAAGAAACACATTTTATGATACTTATAATTTGTTGCATTCTATCTACGGGCAATGCAACCCATTCTAAAGTCGGTTACATTTGTGTATAACATAAGTTTTGTGTAAAAAAAGCATTATTTTTTTGACTGTAGAGGTATTTTGCACTGTCATCCAACTTACAAATTTCAAGTCAATCCAACCACTGGAAATTGGTCACACTGAACTTGCAATATTTGATCCGAACACATGTAATACATATATACATTCATTGCAACTTAATAAAAAGCTTTTAAAAACTCTTTCGCAGGCATGTCTTACCAAAACAAACCTACTCAAACTCTTTCCGAGTAGACAGGTACTAGCTGATTAAATAGTTTTGTCTAATTATTTAATTAGTGTTTCTCTTCTGCCTTGTCCCGTAGCCTGGTGCTATCTCCGCCTGCCTGAGCGCCCGCTCTATCTAACTTGAACTTGAATAGCCTATTGAAATGCAACATTTTACACGAGGCGCGTCCGGTCGCTTAACTGGCTACATGCTCATTGTAGCTACGGTTTTAGTTTAATTCTAATTTTGAAAGTTCGCAGGCAAATTAATCGGTAACTAGCTTTTTATGCGTCTTATGCGAACTTCCATAATGGCATCCTTAAAGCTCAAAACTTGACCATGACACAATACAATACATACTGAAACATGATCACATAAAAGCTCGATCTTCAATTTTAGGACATTCATAAAATGCAATGATAGCGCTCTGTTGTAAATTAATGTAACGGCTGATAACTGAAGTCAACTGATAAGTTAAAATTTAAGACATTGTATTTACATATTATTAATGATACACCTACCTTTGTCACAACATCACGATGCGGGAGGTGGCATGTACCCAACAACAGTTGATAAGATATAGGGTAAAGAGAATAAGGATAATAACGACAGCCGAAATACACAAATAATGAAGGAAACCTAAGTTCATATTTCATGAGGAAATTCTTTCATTTCCATGTTTTGGTTCTGTATTCGTTCAGCAACAGTAATGTCATTTACAAAAATCTTTTTCCGTCCTTTTTCGGATGTCTTACCATAGACTCCATAGACGTAGATGACTGATCACATTGTTCTCACTTACAACATTACCTATAAAATTCAATCTCATAGTTAAAATATTTTCGTTATAAAGGGTATAAAGTTGTAAACCTCGACAAATTAAGGTTTATAAATTAAATTTGGAGCCTTAATTGGAACAGACCGGAAGAGCCGGTCGTAATTGTCCTTTAATCTTTTTAACTAGCCGCAATTAGCTGCAACAAAGATATCAGTCTTCCGCCCAATCCTGTCTTTTCTTCGCCGGAAATTAACCCTTCAAGACATCCATTTAAAATTTACCTCAATTTTTTTTTTATATAACTGAGAAAAAAATACAATTTAAATATCACTCGCTGGTGACTTACATTTGAAACTTGGTCGTTTGTAATTGTAATAAAACCTTTGATATGTCGCAAAATCTAAGGGCCTTATTCATAAATCATAAACGTCACTCAACCCTCCATTAGCTAAAATAGGTTTTGTCTTCTTCTTACTCACGGAAATGTCAATGTGACAAAAAAGGACTAACGAACTTTAGCGGCATTTTAGTAAAAATAGATATATGAATAACATTGTAAACCTGTACCTAAATCTAAACCCAGTGAACACATATAAGACATGAAAGCATTTGTGTTAGGTACTTCAAAATAACGCCACGAAAACTATACTGTGGTGGGCGGTGCTTCATAAACTGTACCGGCTTGCTACCGGCGCGTTTACAACTGTGTTTGGTGCCTAATATTTGAATCAATTTAATAAGTTTTTCTTGAAAGAACCAACTGCTATTCACCATGAAGACTTTGAATGATGCCTGTTAAGAAGTTATGTTGTGGAGTGCTACGATTAAAGTGATAAGACTGTCTCTCCTTTCAGACTATTGAGTGCCATCGATCTTTTTTTGAACTATTGACTTTTCTGGTAGACTTAGCGCAGTCGACACTAAATTGGGACGGACCGGTCGTAATAAAGTTTATTAAGCTCTTGGCGCCCGGCCAACGTTTCAGTTGGGGATATCGATTCATTTGATTTTCTCTAAGGGAGCTTTTCAATAGAATAGCGGCAACGATGTTGAGTAATCGTATTTGCCGAACCCGCCACCTCCTTGACATATTTTTCCTTCCTTCCTATATGTCGGGGCGTAATTGAAACGGGTTTCTTTTTAAACTTTTTCACGATATTGGATTTTTAGGGTTGCCGTTTATAACTTTGGATGATTGACAATTATACTTTGCGAATATGTGGAACGCTTTTTGGGATGGGAAAGTTTTTGAATTCTAATTGGAGTTTTTTTTTATGCTTACGCGTTTGGACTATAGAGAAATACGGTCAAGGTAAAGTTTTGCATGAAAATTATTATTAAATACCTGTTTTTATATTTTTAGTAGAAAAAGTAAGATTATTACCAAAAGCCGTAATAGACTAGTGGTTTGACCTTACGACCTCTCCAGCAGAGGATCGAGAGTTCGAGCCCCGGCTCGTACCTCTAACTTTTTCGCAACTCAAGTGCGAAATTACATTCTTACTTATCACGAGCTTTTCGGTGAAGAAAACTTCTTGAGGAAACCTGTACACCTCTGCGAAGCTCTGCGGGAAGTTCCCAATCTGACAGGAGGCTTGCGCCCAGCAGTGGAAGTAAAAGAAAGCTCGTAGTGATGATGTACTTGCCTTTGCAGCAAATCTTCGGCGAAAACTACGCGTCCCTGGGGCAATGCGGCTGCAACTCATCTACCATCTTGTCGTTGCTGCAAACGGCGCCGGAGCTGCAAGGCCCTCCGGGTCCGCCGGGGATGGTCGGCGCGGACGGTCGGACCGGCACGCCGGGTATTACCGTAAGTATCTTTTTAGGGTTCCGTACCTCAAAAGGAAAAAACGAAACCCTTATAGGATCACTTTGTTGTCCGTCTGTCTGTCTGTCTGTCTGTCTGTCTGTCTGTCTGTCTGTCAAGACCCTTTTTCTCTGGAACGCGTGGAGGTAGCATGCTGAAATTAATATCAACTACTCAAGCCTGCGGTCCCTTAAAGCTGTGAAAAAATCAACCTTCTAAGTCAACACAATCAAAAGATACAGTCATTAAAAAGGCTATTTCCATACACATTGCCGAAATTCATAAACCTAAAGGGTACTTCCAGTTGTCCTAGAAACTTGAAATTTGGTATGAAGGTAGCTCTTATAGCACAACCACTCCAAAAAGTCTCAAAATCTAAAATTTTTATGTCTGTCTGTAGATTTGGCGACCAATGTAAGTTGACCCCACACTGCGTACATTTTGCTTACGAGCAGGGCTCTGCTAACAGTGGACTTCCTAAAACACCGGGGAAAAGCGTCAAAATCTTTCTACGGAACCCTCGTGCGCGAGTCCGACTCGCATTTGGCCGGTTTTTTTTTATATAGGACGAGGAAGGCAAACGAGCAAGTGGGTCACCTGATGGTAAGTGATCACCACTGCCCATAGACACCCGCAACCCCGGGAGGTTTGCAGATGCGTTGCCACCCTAGAGAGCTAAGATGAAATGCCACTTGTGCCCGTAATTACACCGGTAAGACTCTCCACACCGGAACGCAACAGTGCAAGCACTGCTGCTTAGCGGCAGGATTATCGAGTAAGATGATCTTAAGACAATCGACCAGTGTTTTGCGGTTGTAGTGCCCTCTAGATTGGTGGATATCCTAATTGTGCCTGACTTGACAATCGCTTCAATATTTGACAATAGGTAACCAACTTAGAAAAGTTAAACAACACGGACATTGTCATTTCAAAGTTTAATCAAAAACAGCTGAACCGATGTTGATAAAACATTATCTAAGACCCACCGCTAGGAAACCTGCTTTGGAATATGAAAAATTGCATCCAAATCGATTGACCCGTTAAAGAGCTACGGTGGCACAGACAGACACACACACGCGTAGTGGTCAAACTTATAAGACCCCTCTTTTTTCCGTTGGCGGGTTAAAAATAAATAAAGGTATGTAATAGTGAAGTTGAATGTTGAAGAAATTGCGAAGACGTTCGCAATTAATTCAACGGGTCTTTAATAAATCTTTATAGGTAATTACAATTAATGAGAATGAGACTTCCTCCATTCCAACCTGCCCAAAAGCAAATTAATTTTTAAGATGTTTTGAAATTTTATTATTTTTCTCATAATATAGTTTCAATATGACACCGTGATAATTTCAGTTTCTTAATTATTACTTTTAATAATTATTTGGTAAATTTACCTATTTACAGGGTCAACCTGGAATGCCGGGTGAGCGAGGCCCTGTGGGACCAAGAGGAGACAAGGGAGATAGGGGTGACTCGGGACCACGTGGACCAGAGGGCCAACCCGGGTCTAAAGGGGAGCCTGGGGTCGACGGCCGAAATGGAAACCCAGGCCCACCCGGCCCGCCTGGGCCACCTGGGTCCTCCGACTATAACAATTTCGACGTAAGTTTCAGTTATAGTTCGACTGGTAGATTTCATTAAGCGTACAGACAGTAATATTTGGTGCTTTTGACCATCCCTTAAATCGACAAAAAATATGTTTTGCTGACTGTACCAGAGCTAATTTCGTATAATGTTGCGTGATTGCAATACCTGATTTAAATATTTGCGCAGAAATATGACATTGTGGAAATTAATCGTAATCACGTAACAGTATTTAAATGTTCGCAGATTAACACTTTAATTAAACTATAACTTTATGTATAATTCAGCAATTTTGTTTACCATTCCATTTCTGTTTATTTAGTCAAATTGGAAGCCTAGACCAATTTATAAGGTAAGCCATTGAGAAATAAGCTTTAATGTAAACGTGTCCTAATATTTAACGCTATTCAGTATGTAGATAGATTTTTGATAATCATAATTAAATTCAAAAATAAATGAAATCAAGAGCATTCATTTCCATTGCTTTCGGGTGTATTTTGTGTGAATTGAGTGAACTAAAAAAATTATGGTTATCTTCGAAAAGTACTTTAACAAAGTTGCACCAAAACCTAACTGTCTCTTTCATCTTGGCGTGAAAACGACGTCCCATTCAAAAGTTTACAATCAGCCGCCAATGTCAGCGCCGAATTTTCTCACCTGCGAGATTTATTTTCCCCTAAGAATATCGCTTAATAATAAGCAAACGTCTCCACTGACGGTGGTGACAGTTGCAAACAAAATTGATCGTCACTCTCGATTTCCTTGACATTGTTGTACGGGATAGGTTTTCAACTGAAACGAATGGCTTTTTCTGGAGAACGATTCTCTTCCATTGACAAACAAACAGCCCGAGGACTTGGGGGAAAGTGTGAAAGTCACCTTACATCCCTGATTTATATCGCGATAGGACAGATAAGGGAAATTTGGATCTTAGAAGTTCGCCGTGTGTATTGTGTGAAAATAATTTAAATTTGGATGCTTCTGCTATTTGCGAGTCGCGAGGGATGGCTCACCCGCAGGCCGGCAAACTTTCGCTTATTCATTTTCCACTTCTGAATGGGAATGTAATATTAAGTGCTTTAATTATTACTTGAACGTATCGTAACCTTTCATTTGAGTTAGAATTTTGATTGTTATCAAGATTACGATGACTTGCTAATTCGCCCTTTGAATGAAAATTAAGCATAACGTAAATATTTTCAACACGAAATATAATTTCGCCTAATAATTCCTGCTCAGATCTTTTTATTTAGCCAGTAGGTAGCTAAAATAAAGACATGTAGTTCTATATTCATTTAATATAAAAAAGAAAGGTGCTAAACTAATTCAATTGTTTTGATCTATTTCTACGCAAAATTACGATATTTACACGGTTTGTTACCTACCATAAATTATATAGCCTATTTAGCACTTTCTGGCTCCTATTTCACCAACTTCACGTTAACAATGACAATTCGAACTATAATTTCTTTGCTAGTATGAAGAGCGCTAAAACAAATTTAAGTTAGCAATGGACAACGAATTGTCATTGAAAACTGACATTTGTAAAGTTGGTAAAATAGGGGCCTAGTAATTGAATACCACTTTACATTAATACATCTTATTTAATAGGAATCTCTCCTTGGATCCTACGGTGGTGCGATTGGAAGACCTGGGGCACCGGGCCCTAAAGGTGACGCTGGGCAGATGGGACCTGTAGGACCACAGGGTGAACGAGGCTTTTCGGGACCCAAGGGTGAAAGGGGACAGCCAGGCATAAATGGACCAAAAGGAGATCGAGTAAGTAACTCCTTCGTTTTCATTGAATAAACAGCGAATAATTTGAAACAATTTCTGTCAAAAAAATGCTTTAAATTACTCTTCAATTGTAGCTAATGGTAAGCCAGTAAAAGCTTCTATAATTGATAAACCTTTACTGATGTAGGGTCATCCAGGACCACAAGGTGATAGAGGTTTAAACGGAGACCGCGGCAACCCAGGACTAGACGGCAGACCTGGAATACTAGGCGCCAACGGACGGCCCGCCGATAAGGGAGAGAAAGGTGAAATACGGTTTATAAGCTTCTAGGCATTCAAAATGTAAACCACTCAAAAAATTACCGGAGATATAAAAAAAAAAATTTTAATCTAGCGATAAAAGTAAACAAGCTCTAACCTAAGAGCAAAGCTTACTGCTTTTCTTGACGGGATTGCTATTTTATTATACCTGTATTTTTTTAACTAGGTGAACGTGGTGCACCAGGTCCGCCAGGCCCTCCCATAGCCGGCAGTTTCAACCCAGAAGACTCTGAATATCTTACAACAGGTAAAAACCAACGCTCAAAAGCTTATAATGAAACCCACATCATCCCACACCTTTTTGTTTTACTATGTTAGGTGAGGCCAAAGGCTGTTGAAGATTTTGCTTTCATTTTCAGGTCAAAAACAATCGTTTTCTAAGGGTGACAAGGGAGATAAGGTCAGCTTGAATATCGGTTTCTGAAATATAATATTTTCAATACTAATGTAATGTTGTTGCTTAACAAGTTTAGATACCCTATAGGTTTTTTATTTTCACTTCTTATATAATTTCCAGGGTGAAAAAGGAAGTCAAGGCAACGAAGGACCTGCTGGTTTTAATGGAAAGGATGGAAAATCCGGGGAGCGCGGGGACATTGGGCCCTCGGGTATGCCAGGCATGATGGGCCCACCAGGTCCCTTCGGCCCAAAGGGTGAAAGAGGAGAGAGGGGGCCACCTGGACCCATCAGCATCACTTCTTCTGGCTCAGATATTATTACTATAAAGGTAAAATCGAACGACTTGTGGATGATACAGTTTAAAGTGCATTTTTCAACAATTTCATGAAAATCGATGCAAAGTTCAACAAGTAAAAAAGATCTTACAAAGATGGTACAAAAATAGACGTTAAGATTCAAACAGTAGTAGTAGTTTGTGAGCGACAAGTTTTTCAAGTAACTCTTCATAAGAAAATATTATGTTAATACCTACTTACCGAAGGTCTGCTTAGAGAAGAACAAAATCTAAAAAAAGTCTGTTCGAACCGTCAAGACAAGTGATACCAAATTTATGATAAATACGAAATACGATGTGTAGTTATGATTAGGAATCTATAAGGGTTTCGGTTGACCACAGAACCACAAAAAGAATTTAAAATCTTCATATCTGTACTTTTAGGGGGAGAAAGGGGAATCGGGTCCTAGAGGCAGAAGGGGCAGGCCTGGTGCAAATGGGCCCCGTGGGTTACAAGGCCTCCAAGGGTTGCCAGGGCCACCAGGCAGGCCTGGAGATAAGGGTGACACTGGATTTCCTGGATGGGTGGTAAGTTTCTTGTTTGATATAGGAGCGTATCATCATCATCACCAACCCACTGCTGAGCACAGACCTCCTTTCAGAATGAGAGGGCTTGGGCTATAGCTCCCACGCCGGCCCAATGCGGATTGGGAACTTCACACACATCATTGAATTGCTTCCAGGAGTGTGCAGATTTCCTCACAATGTTTTCCTTCACCGAAAGGCTCATGATAAATTACAAATGTAATTCCGCATATAAATTCCGAGAAACTCAGAAGTGCGAGACGGGGTTTGAATCCACCACCCGCTGCTTGAAAGGCCATAGGTCAAACCACTAGACTATTTTGGTTTTTTTCGGAAGCTAATGCCCACTTTATATGTATATTATAGTAGTTAAGGGTGGAGGTAGTTCCAATTTTGTCGGTTGACCTGCTGAACAATTATTCGTCGCCTAAGTACAAGCCACAAGCAACAATAACAAACAAAATATAAAGCAATAATTATAACCCGCTAGTCTGTACCCGTGTATATTATTACTACACTACAACTATTTAGTTAGCAACTTCATTGAGTACTATGTATTTAGCTCTGAACTCTCCACATATAATCACCTAATTTAATTTATCTGTGAAGTTGTAGGTCAGTATTTCGTATTTTATTGAGGTTCACATACAAAATTCAATGGTCATTGAAACCAAGGGTTGCAGGCGTGTTATTTTCATTCTGTAATCAATGACGATCATCCAATTATTAATGTTGGATCTACTTTTGATCGATAATCGATGAACTCGTAAGAACTGTCCATTGACATCGACGGAATTTTATTAATCATTCAGAAATGTGTGCCCAAACCTATTATTATTGATCGATCGATCGATTAGTGTAGTAAACACCTTTATCAGAAATGTCAATTGGATCGTGTTTACCGCTGAGCTTAACAAATTTCGTTTTCTTTTTCTTGCGACAAGGAATCAAAGGTAACATAATCATACCAATAATGTCCCACCTAATATAGTGTAGCGTTTAATTAAAAAGTTATATAGTTAACTGTTTTATTTCCAATAGGGTCGACCTGGGTCTTTGGGAAGACCAGGTACCTCAGGCCCTGTAGGACCAAAGGGGGACAAAGGGGAACCTGGCGAAAGCTTGCTGGATCTATCTGTGGTAAGTAGTATTTTTATATTCAGAAAGAGTTTAGAATTTTTGTAAAATCAAAATGCTTGAATGCCTTGCTAGTACTTAATAAATAGAATTTCGATTTAAATGTAAAAGTAGTTTGGGAAAAGTAACAAAACAAATATTTCTTTGTTTAAAGATATAATAACAATCAACTAATGATAGTTCTGATGGTAATAATTATAGTTTAGGTGGTGGTGGTGGTAGATCATTATCTAATTTTAATTAAGTACCACCTAAATTATGATTACCATCAGCAAAACAACACCAAGAAAATAATCAATTAATTTTGCCATCTTCTAACTTTTGTGCAGTATGTTATTAAAGTCAACAATTTTTTTAGAAAAATAAGAAAGTAGATACACCATATCAATTTATAATATTTAGCTATTGGAGATAAACATATCAGTTTGATGTCCGATAAAGATTAATTGTTGGCGATAACGAGCACATTACTTGCATTAGTCAGTGTTTATTAATACCAGCCGTTCCCTCAAAGATGGCAGTTACCTCAATCCAGGACCGCTTAGTACGGATAGCAACGCTATTCCTACGCTCGTGCCGCTCGCGATTTAAACTCCCGTGTTTATCTGAATTTTCGTTTTTTTTGTTGTTGTTATAATAAAGTTGTTGTTGTTGTTGTTACTGTGTTCAGGTACCGTAACAACCTCAATAAAAACTAGTTATCTTAAGCCGACTTTCATTTTAAATTAATCCTTACTCTAGGTACTAATAAAACTTACTGAATCACTATAAATATTTTTGCTTTTCGGTGAACTTCACTCGGCTACAACAGTTTTATGAGTACTGTTATTATTTACATTTTATACAATCACAAAAAATATTGCAGTAAAAAATAATTATAGTACGTAGGTAGCAGGTTTTTCTCTTTTGACAGAACTACTAAATAATTGTAACTGTCACGACTGTCACGTCTGCCATCACTATTAGCGAAAGGGTAGTAATTTAATTAAATCCTTTATTGTCCTTCGTTAAATAATATGTACCTACCATGAAAAACTGTACAACTCCAACGTCCGCAACTAAAACTTCTTGTACAATTGCAAGACGGATACAATTTGTAAGTGCTTATAACACTTCTAAAATAAGCTGTGATGATTATTGAACACGTTTCCTCAATTTCAAGGGCAGGCCTCCAACGAAACTTTCTGCTACAGTAGCTGTGGGTTCAGGGGTAGGTTTCCGAACGCTGCACGCGGCTGGTTCCACTGTGAACTTCTGCAGAAGAGCAGCTACCCCGGCCATTGACTGCATCAGACCCAGTCGCGCCCCTGTAAAACGGTCAACGCGAACGATACAACAAAACAATAGTCGATAAAAGGCAGTTCCTTTTTTCACAGTATTTTCATACTGTTCTATTTAGTTAAATATTTGACTAAACACATCCACAGATATGAAATTAAAATAATCTTGAATTGAAAATCAGAAATCATACTCGTAAATAAATGTAGTAAAACATAACAAAGCGTAGTTTCAAATTCAATTCAAATTCAAAATTTATTCAGCAAATAGGCAGTTGAATGCTCTTTTAGACGTCTTTTTTTTTTTGAGTCTACAAGCGATTTCGGAAGACCACGATTGCCAAGAAAAATGCGCCACAAGAAACTTGGCAAAAAGTCATTTAATTACTTACCGACGCATGCCCTTGGTCCTTCTCCAAAGGGCATAAACACAAATTTCCTGTCTTGTTTGTATTCTGGATTGAACCGCTCGGGATCGAATTTTTCAGGATTTTCAAAATACTGTTCATCCATGTGTATTGCTTGAGTCGGTATTAGCACTTTTACACCTTCATTAATTGTAACATTAATTTCGGGTATCGTGTAGGAAGGAGATCTACATTCTCGTATTATGTATGCTACTGAAGGATACATTCGCATACCTTCGTTAAACGCCATTTCTAGATACGTCATTTCTTTCACTGCGTCGTAAGATATCTTATTTTCGTATTTTTTTAGAACTCTATCGATTTCTACCTGTACTTTTTCTTGGCATTCGGGATTAAAGGCCAACTGGTGAAGAAGAAAACTCGAGGCGCTCGATGAGGTTTCGTATCCTGCACCAAAGAAAACGAATACTTGTGCCATCATGATAACGTCATCTAACTCCATTTTTATTACCACCGGTGTACCGTCAGGATTTTTTCTCTCGATCGATTCCCCGACCATTTCACCTTGAGATTGCTGCTGTAGTAACAAGTCTATGAAATCGTTTTTGCCAGATGGCTTGTAATCTCTGTTTTTTAATACAGTTTGTACTAAATGCCGAATCGAAGTTTCGATTTCTGGTGCTAAAAAGTGCATATTCTTACATAACTCCGGAAAAATATACTTCAGTATAAATATAAATGCGTCTCTCAGCGATCTTTGAAATATCCTCTTGCCAAGTTGTCGAAACTGAGAATTTTCAACGTTAAGCGTATTCATATTAATTCCAAAACCACAAGCTCCTATAAAATCAGTAGTGTACCTTGCCATAAGCTCTCGTACATCGTAAAACTCTTCCAAAGCAACATTTTCAGCTAAAACGTGTAATTTTTCTGCTCTTTCAGTGATCAAAGGAAACATCGCTTTTAGTTTACCGGTACTAAATACCGGTGTAAATCGTTGTCTGATTAATCGCCATAAATCTCCATCGGCAAAAAATAAGTTTTTCAACAGCGGCTCTATCACAGTTCTGTGTGGATTAAACCCTCTGGCGTAAAAGTGTTCGAAGTCAGTGGTCACTATCCTCTTAACAATTTCTATGTCTCGTATGACGAGCTCTGGTGTGGAGCCTCTGAAATAGCCAACTACTTTCTCGTCTGGGTACTTTCTGTATATTTCTGTTGCGATCATTGCCATACTAGCCTGTTGTGCAAATTGGCGGAAATTATTACCAAAAATCGGCACTGGTTTGTCATGTTTAACGCCTCTCTCTGCCCAATAATTAAATGTCCAAGTACTCCATAAAAATAAAACTATTAATAACACCACTGCAAAAAATATGGCCCACATTTTTTATAAGAAATAAATATAAAACCCTATCAAACTACAGTCAACAACGAACACCGAAATAAGACTACTGAAATTATTTGATTAGAGACTATTTTCTAAATAGCCAGTGGTAGGTACAATCGTAGAACATTGTAAATGGTTACGATATTATTATATTTAGAGTTCCGTACCTATTGGTAATATTATTACGTGGAAACACTTTACTTTAAATCAATGACTTATAAATGTACGAAACAAGTATTCGGCATTATTGGGAGCTTTTTAATTTGAAGTTGTCGGTGTAACAAATACCTAAGTAATGACAATTTTAAATGATTAGCGGTTAATTACCAAGGAGCGGAATAGTTCATAGCAGAAATCAAACTTCACGAGGGATTGAACATAAGTTCTATCGACTATTTCAGGTATCAATGTTATTGAATCGACTCTTCGCCTGTTATCGACTTTTAACATTATTCTGTATGACCTCTTTGATAAGCGACTTGCAACATGTGTCACCTATGACATTTATGTCGCTTGAGTTCTTCTAAGTCATACCCGTACTATTAAAATGGTTAATCTTAAAAGGAAAACGATTAAAAAATGGATAATAAAACCAACGACGTTTTTATTTTTTGTTACTGTAACTTAGTCTTTATTTTGTGCAATGTGCAATAGAGATCAAATAAATAAATGTCTTTTGCCGTAAATTTACAGGTAGGTTTTTCCTTTTTGTTCCAATAATTTACATTCATTTTGTTTTATTGCCACTCATACTATCTATATTAATATTAATAGCTACCTACTTCAAATCCGCTCTTGGTCATTTGTCATTTACATGTCATGTCATTTGTGTTAATTTTGAACTAAATGAAATAGTTATCGATAAATTGCAATGTTCTCTCATCATTGACTTTAGATTTTTGCTATGAGAATTCCGCTCCTTGTTAATTACATCAAACCTAGTAAGGTATTCGCGGTCTATACCCCTTTCGAATTATGTGTAACCTAAGTATTGTCAAGTACTGTCCATTTATTTGGTTGATGTATCATTGCTGCACTACCTACGAGTATCATTAAAAACGTCCTAGTTAATTGTGTATGAAAGTATTCTTCCTGAGTTTAAATTCTTGTACTCTTACCCTGATAATCAATCGCTCAAAGAATGTTCCATCTTCGGTAATTTAATTAAATCTCTTTTCACTCTTCTCCCTTTCGCTGGTTAATATCTTAGCTTAAAATTATTACCTTTTCGTAGCTAAAAGGCGAAAAGGGCGACCGAGGATACGATGGTACCCCAGGAACGCCTGGGGCAATGGGTCCTGCTGGGCCACCTGGGCCTAGGTCGGATCCCGTTCAGTACCTCCCTGGTCCCCCTGGCCCCCCTGGCCCACCAGGCCCCCCCGGCGTTTCAATCGTGGGACCCAAAGGGGAGCCCGGCATGACTGCAATTGAGGAACCTCCTGTGCATGGAAACGCAAGATTCTTTGGAAGGACAGGTAATTTAATAATGATCGTCTCGTCTTACAATTTGACGTCAAGACCCCGTAGTTTCTAAGCGTATTGAAAATGAGGCACAAATAAACAGACAGTCTGTCTACTCTCCTGTGTTTACTGTGATATGATAATGACATGTTTGTAAAATTTTACACGCTGCTGGATAGCGGTAAAAACTAGTGCCTTGGACGAGCTCAAAGCTATGAGGGAGTTGGAAGGTTTAAAGATCGGCCGCCATAGAGACTGTAAGTTTTGTTTAAAAGGACTGTTTTCAATACTTGTATGCATAACCCTGGAAAAGTCCCCGATTTCACCAAGGTCACAAAATGTCAGTTTACAATGACAATACGGTCTACATTTCACTAAACATAATGAAACGCTCTAAGTAAAACAAAAACTCTTCAGGTCAGCCATTTACACTGAATTGTCATTGTAATCTGCTGACATCTGTCATAACGTTGGAGAAATAGGGGCCAGTTTTAACATGAAACGGGGTTCCAATTTTTCGTTGAGCAGGTCATGGTGTTGTATGCTTTCGAAGACCTTTATCCTTTATGGTCAGTGTCAGTGTGGACAGTGTGTAGGCCTAAGATAATAGTTATTGAAATACCATATGATTGACGTTGCTATAAAATCTTAGTAAGGTACCTATTTTTACATTATAAGTATTATAACAATAGTTATATACTTTTTGGCCGCGACTGTACATAAGAATAAGATAAGGTCGATCGGTCAGATAATCTTACCACCAACGTAAAGGAAAAGCTAAATAATGTATGTATGTATATCTCGTTATTGCACATAAAACATAAAATAACAGATAACAGAACAAAAGCAAATGTACAAAGGCGAACTAATCCATTAAAGGGATATCTACCAATAATCTGCCAATTACTAAGGAATGTGTTTATCTTTTAGCGCGCCCGTCGTTTGATGCAAACAACCAGAAAACAGAAGAAACCAGTGAAACTAAAACGGTACCAGGAGCTGCGGTATTCCAAACAACTGAAGAAATGATGAAGGTACTCAGCATGTCACTTACTCACTTAGTTGCCACTCTCTTGCGAGTGACTTAAAGGAAAATCCACTCTACTCTTATAGTTCAGTCAAATTAAATTGCAATGTTTATAAAATTTGTTAAAAATAAATAAAGCCCTGACACCTACGTTCGTGTTAGGATGAGGTTAAAGCCTTATCAACTGTCAGGAGTAACCGTCATCGTGCCGTCTTCCCTTTGCACTTTGGGAAGAGTCCAAAACGCAGATTTTCAGTTTTGAGGAAAATCGTATACGATACATAAAAAGTTCGTAAGAACGAAATAATCGTCAATCACCTAAACATAAATAATTAAGCGATAATCGAAACTCATTGCATTGTTTCAATTGACAGTTTTACAGGCAGTTACAGATAAAACTTTTAACAATAGCCTTGTTGTGGCGTAGGTATAATATAAAACTATGTGTGTTTTCTTAAATCTAGCTGGCATCGTCAAGTCCCGTTGGTGCTCTCGCTTACGTCACAGAGGAGCAAGCACTGTTCGTGAAAGTCAACTCCGGCTGGCAGTACGTACTGGTAGGTATTTTGAAACAGCTTGGGGACCTTAGGTTTATGGATGTTGACGCACAAAAACCGCCTTCAAAAAAAAACCTTAGAAAAAAAACGTAAAATAGTCCTCTAAAATAATGATAAATAAACAAAATAAAATAAAATGCGTTTATTTCGGACAACAGAAACTAAAGCCTAAAGTTTTATGGCCTAGCACTAAGCAGCAGAAATATGAAGTCGGTGCGGTGCGAGCGGAATATTCTTTGAATCAAGCACCGACTTCATATTTCTGCTGCTTAGTGCTAGGCCATAAAACTTTAGGCTTTAGTTTCTGTTGTCCGAAATAAACGCATTTTATTTTATTTTATTTATTTATCATTATTTTAGAGGATTATTTTACGTTTTTCTTCGAAGGTTTTTTTTTGAAGGCGGTTTTACTTTTTTGTTAAAAGATTTTTATTTCACAATTTTACGTTGATTTAACATTTTCAGAATTATCCTCCAACTCCTAACCGTTAAGGAGTTGTACCTTCCATCATCAGCTCATCAACATGAGATGATGACTACCGGACGCAAATACTTGAATAGCCTTAAAAAATATATGAAACACATGATACGTGCCTATAAAATCTGAGGGTTGCCCTCGATTTCCCTGAGATCCCATCATCAGATCATGATTTGGTGACAGTGGGACCACCTCAGGAGTATACCCTTTCGAATAATGATTTAACATTTTCAGAATTATCCTCCAACTCCTAACCGCTAAGGAGTTGTACCTTCCATCATCAGCTCATCATCATGAAATGATGACTACCAGACGCAAATACTTGAATAACCTTAGAAAACATATAAAACACATAGCACGTGCCTGTAAAATTTGAGGGTTGCCCTCGATTTCCCTAGGATCCCATCATCAGATCATGACTTGGTGACAATGGGACCACCTCAGGAGTATACCCTTTCGAATAAAAAAATAATTTTGAAAATCGGTCTACAATAGACGGAGTAATCGATGAACGTACATAAAAAAAAATACATACAGTGGAACGTAGAACCTCCTCCTTTTTTGAAGTCTGTTAAAAACTACGTAACATGCCGATTGCAAATAGCCTAAACTTTTTCTGACTGTCCTTCTGTTGACTGTAGTTGCATTGTCCGGCCAGCTCAATTACATATACACAAAGTGCTCATTAAGATGCTTCCAATATGAGCTCAAATGATGATGAATTGCAAGACACAAATTATTTTTAACTACCTTCTTTCTCATCATCATCATCTTTCATTTTAAAAGTATTTTGAAGTAGATGTTCGTTTTAAATAAAAACACTGTCAGACAGTCAAAAACATTGGCAAAATAAATGTCTAGGCATGTCTTTGAATACATTCATTTCATTCATTCGTTTACACTTACAAATTACACTGGTTTTAAGCAATGGCTTACTGTGAATTTACTTTGTTAACCTTGATAATGGTACTTAAAAACCCATCTAATTGCTATCATTGCGATTAACAAAAATGTAATCTTTTGTTGTTGTTATTTTTGAGTGTTGTGACGTGGTCACAATCTACTTTCTAGATGATAACAAGAAAAATGTAAATGTACCTATATATTGAATGTCTGTGTCTCGATCTTGTGCTGGCTCAAATGTTGCAGCTACATCGTTTCAAAAATTGTAAAGTTTCCCATAATCAAATTTACCTCTACCACTATTTACAAGTACCTTTGTTTTTACAAATCCTTACCAAATAATAGGATTGCGTACAATTGAGTTTCATTTAGGTATCTTTTTTACTTTATCAGCTCGGCTCGCTGGTGACTCAATCTCCGCAGCCTCCGCCGACACCTGCTCCCGCGCCGCTGCCCATGCCAGCTGCCAGCTTAGTTCACGTACCGCCTATATCCAACTCTGTGCACAGCTCTTATGATTCCTCTGGCGGGCCAAGAGTAAGTTGTCATTATCATTACCATCGTCATTGTCATTACCATCCTATTCTGTTGATGTTGAACCGCCACCGTCATTATCAATTGCATCGTCATTATCACCAACATCGTCATTATCACCAACATCATCACTATCACGAACATCATCAATATCACCAACATCATCATTATCACCAATTGTTTTTACTTAATCTTATTCATTTAATCCCAGCTCCGGCTAGCAGCGTTGAGTGAGCCCATGTCAGGCAACATGCATGGAGTGCGTCGGGCAGACTACTCGTGCTACCGGCAGGCGAGGCGCGCCGGGGTGCGGGGCACGTTTAGAGCCTTCATCACTAGTAGGTCAGAAACATAATGGATAGGACAGGTGACAGCGCGACAGACTTAGTGATAGGATACTCAACACCTTTCAAGTATGTAACAAACTTCTTTAACGTCAGATATTAACCATTGCCTGAGTGCTTAGTTGACGTATACCAACCTGAAAGCAATTGTAACGTACAATAACTGCAACTTCTTCTGATGTTTTTTAATTGTTGTATTATATGGAATAGAAACCAGAAGCAAGGCGTGTTTATTTTCAAGACATGTAGCTGTACATTATCAGGCTGAAACTACGTTTGCAATCGCATTTGATTGTTCTAAGCATGGCAGCACTTTTGTCTCTCGTTAGGTAGCTAAAGATCTCCACACCACATGAGAAAACCTAATACAAATCATTCAACAGGTCAACGAACCTAGATGCAACAGTCCGCTTTGGTGACCATCACCTGCCCGTGGTCAATACTCAAGGCGACGTGCTCTTCAAGTCTTTCGCCGATATCTTTGATGGCAATGGTGGTGTCATGGCTGGAGGAGCCAGGATATACAGCTTTGATGGGAAGAATATTATGACTGATCCACATTGGTAAGAAACTTGCTTAATATTCATAGGATTTTTTATGCGTAGTTGCTTAAGTTGTGGCATGTGTGGTTATTTGGTTTCTTAGTAAGCAAATATACGAATTTGCGGGTAGGTAATCTTGTAATTTTGTTCAAAAATTAGTGGAACCATATTTGTGAAATCATTTATGTGTTTCTATACGAAGGTTCTATACCATCAGAGCTTTATTACCAAACGATACTGGCAGATTCCAGGTGCACATTTTTGATGAATATGTTAGTTTTTCGACTCCTAACCCAATCACGAACTCGAGGTTTTAATCGGGGCCATTTTTACAGGCCTCACAAGCTGATCTGGCACGGGTCTCACGCGGGTGGAGAGAGGGCACTTGATTCCTACTGCGAGGAGTGGACCTCACACGACCCTCGCAGCCCTGGCCTCGCCTCTTCATTGTACTCTCACAAGCTGCTGTCACAAGAAAGGTATGATAAGGTGATGCAGAGTAGGTCAAGGTCGGACCCCTACTAGATGGACTAACGACTTGTTGAAGACCGCATTACACGGGTGGATGCAGAAGATATGCGACTGTTCGTTGTGGAAGTCTTTGGGGGAGACTATGTTCAGCAGTGGACGTCCCCGGGTTGAAAGGAAGAAAGAAGATGACTTGTGAACTGGCAAAGAGCAAAGGCTCACCTGTCTATCACGACCTTTGACGTGCTCTTTCTACTCTCACTCATATGAAGAGTATGTACGTAAATGGCATTTTGTAAGATGAACTTTGTATGACTTACTCGACTGCGGTGACCTTCTACCTAAGGTTACGTTTATGTCGATGATTTTATTGCTATATTTCGACAAACAAAAATGACTGATTGTTTTGTTTCAGGTACTCTTGCAATAACCACTTCATAGTGCTTTGTATAGAAGTCTCATCGAAGAATGCTCGGAATAAAAGAAATGTGCCAAGGTGGGTTTCGTAAAGTTACATTGAAATAAATAAAAATATAATTTACTATAAACCACCAATTAAACATTCTAAGTGCACGTTTTGACATCTGTCATTAAAATATTTAATTTATTTTAATTAATGTTTTATACGCTAAGTTGTACAATATTGACCAGTTTCCAATCAAAATGACAAGTGCCATCTTGCTCCATCATCCATCATCCTGATTTTATTAAACATTACTACAATTGTATTAAATTAACTAATTTTAATATTGGAAATTGTAATGAAAATAAACCTTAAATACTAATTTCAGCTTATTTGTTTTAACAGGTACAATATGACTGGTATGCTAGATGACGAGGATTACCTATACAACGCCGAAGAGTACCAACAGCTGTTGAACGAAATATTTGCTCAACCGTTTAGAGAAACCTAGGCAAGACATAGCCATTCATAGCATTACAAACGCTGCCTGCAACGCGGGCCAATTTACCCTACGTGCTAGGAAAAATGGCGGTTTTTACAACGAAAGTTAAAGCATTGGGTGTTTAAAATATTTCACATGAGATTATTCGGATCAAGTCGCTAGCTTGGTGTTCGTAAGAGATTCCTATTAAAAATAAGCTTCAAGCAAGTTACTGAATAGGATATACGCTTAAAAATAAAACTACATAAGACTTAAAATTATCTGTGCGAGTCATATCTGGTCTGATTTGATTCGCATTTAGTGACCTAAACGGATCACTCAACAACATAAGTCGAATTGAATGCGGCATGTTCGTTCAGTAGGATGCTAAAGTGAATGTGAGCATTTCCAGAAGAAGAATTAGATTAGTCCGAAACATGACGCGCTAAACTGGACTTCAATGCGTGAGTGACCTGTCTATATATCAAGGTCGTTTTATGTTAAAAGTGATTTCAATGTATAACTTCTAGACTTTGTTCGCTTTATTTTTAAGCGTGATTCGATATTTACATTTAAGTGTAGTTAGTTGGATTCAACACATTATTACAGGTGTTGTGGCTGTCTATACATCCGTCTTTCGTCTAAGTTTAATATTAGCAAATAATAACCTCATGTACTTTGTCGACTTTTTGAAGGCTTCGTAAAAAGCCTACAACTCCAAATTTACGTAAGAAAAGTTCTGTAAGTTTCATTACAATGTCGTCAAGCGAACGAGCTGGAAGTACTTGCCTACGGTCGATTGAGCGCCGAAATGTAAGTAAAATGCAACCTACACATTTTTTTCTCACTAGTGTAAATCAAGGGGCAGGTAAGTATTGTATGCTAAAAAGTTTTCGTTTAAACTTTGTGTGTAAAGTTTGAAAATTTGATGCAACCTTCTATTAGTTTAGTTCGTACTGCCCACTCTTAGTAAGACTGTAAATATTATGCTTAAATTCGCTTGTATATTTTTTCAAGTAATATCATTACCCCATAAGTAGGTACGTAATATCGAAGATATTGTATTGTCAATTTTTATTTATTATTAAGTAAAATGTGTATAGAATAAGGTCACTTATTTAAACTCCAAAGATGACGTTTCGTTCTTTTTACCTATGTATAAAAGACCAGACTTTCTCAGTATTCTAAAAGTTCAATAATATTATAATTATGAGTGGCTAAAAATGAAAACTTGCTAAATTAAATAAACTATGTATTCTGTATAACAAGTAGTAATTCATGACATTATTTACATAACGTAAATTTTTCAATTGTTATTAGGTATTTTGCGTGCCATGTAGGATTAAGTGCTAATTTATTATGTTTGGGATAAATAATATTACAGCAAGTTATGAATTTGTAAAAGACCGTTTTGAATAAAATTCGGTTTGAAAAAGTAATTTCACTCATAAAGAAATCGTTTGGACAAACTACATTTAGAATATTGATTGATTAAAAGAAACAATTATTATACTTAATTAGGTTTTGAAATATTTAGGCAATGAAGTATATAATTTTACTAGTCGAAATATAGAATACGAGTTTTATATATTTGTACATACTTAACTACGATTTGATTATAATTTATGTCTAAGCTTACATTCGGTTAGTAAAATTTAATAAAAGTAATTACTTAATGATAAAATCAAACTCCTTTAAAATTTTAATCAGCGATTCTGCATTATTGTTCTCGAATCATTTACATACCAAAAGCATTTAATACCTATATGAATATTTTATGTGCGCTTGTCGCTGAACTGAATTTTTGTTTAATATATCTATACGAATAATTGTATGTATACAATAGCTGTAAGTCAAATAAATGTTTTTAACTATGACCGCAGGTGACTTTCATTCAACCTTATTTGTGTCTTGTTTGATCTGTTTCTAAATAACTATAAGCATGAGTAGTTAGTAATTTCGTTTTCGTAATTTTTCAGTAAATAATATACTTAGATAAAATCTTCACTACGATGCCTTCGCTGGCATGTTACACAAGTTCACCGAAAGGCTTAATACAACTGTAAAATGGTGACAATGTCCTCTGTTTGTAAAAAATATACCGAAAAACCTTTCCAAAAACAATTTATTTGATCCGTTTTTTCAATTTAAGGGGCAGGCCTCCTACGAAACTTTCGGCCACAATCGCAGTGGGTTCCGGAGTAGGGTTCCGAACGGTGCACGCGGCTGGTTCCACTGTGAACTTCTGCAGAAGAGCAGCTACCCCGGCCATGGACTGCATTTGGCCAAGTCGAGCGCCTGCAAAAACAGTCAGCGCAATCAACATCACGACAACGCAATTTTTATATTTTTTACCCAATGATTCAAATGAATGAATGCTAAGCAGATTTGACCTGTCAGGCAGTCACGTGGCCGAAAATAAGTTGATTTGAGATAAAATGGTAATGATGCACAAAGAAAAATAAAGACAACCAAATGCTATAATGAAATAAACGGATCACTCACGTATGTCAGTCGAGTATAGCCCAACATGTTTCGTACTAATCAGGAGTTTACGTCTCGCCACCGGGGTGGCGTGTGCTCCCAGAGGAAGGACTACGGATTAGTCCGAAACATGTCGGGCTATACTCGACTAAAATACGTGAGTGATCCGTTTATTTCACTATGATTGAGTCTCACGTTAGTTTTATGTTAAAAACAACCAACCGCTGCTTAGCACAAATATTAAAACTAGCATTAGGATTAGGAGACGATAATTTGATCGAGATACCCATTTATTTACTATGTAAAAGGGCATTTAAATCCAATGTCTACATAATGACGCGTTCGTTTTAAATATGAATTGATTAAATTTAACAATTTCATGAATTCATATGAACTCAATGACAAAGATATCGATATCGCTATTTTATCAAGCAGAAGTCTAAAACTCATACGAAATGAATGATGTAAAGACCTATCTATATAATGTAGTCAGTTACGCAATAAAAAACATACCAACACATGACCTCGGGCCCTCTCCAAAAGGCATAAACACAAATTTATTGTCTTGCTTATAGTCCGGATTGAATCTTTCAGGATCAAACTTCTCTGGATTGTCAAAGTACTGTTCATCCATGTGTATTGCTTGAATCGGAATCATTACTTTAACACCATCATTAATTGTGAGATTAATTTCGGGTATCGTGTATGAAGGAGATCTACATTCTCTTACTATGTATGCAACCGAAGGATACATACGCATACCTTCATTGAATGCCATTTCCAGGTATGTCATTTCTTTAACCGCGTCGTAAGTAATTTTATTTTCGTGTTTCTTTAATACTCTGTCGATCTCTTCGTGTACCTTTTCTTGGCAATCTGGATTGAAAGCCAATTGATGAAGGAGAAAGCTCGATGTACTGGACGAGGTTTCATACCCAGCACCAAAGAATACGAACACTTGTGCCATCACTATAACGTCGTCTAACTCTCTTTTAATCACCACTGGAGAGCCGTCGGGATTTCTCCTCTCGATTGATTCTCCGACCATTTCACCTTGCGATTGTAGTTCTAGCAACAAATCTATGAAGTCGTTTCTACCAGAAGGCTTGTGATCTCTTTCTTCCAAAACAGTTTCCACTAAATGCCGTATCGAAGTTTCGATCTCTGGTGCTAAAAAGTGCATATTCTTACACAGTTCAGGAAACATGAATTTCAGTGCACCTGATAATCCGTCTCTCGCTGATCGTTGGAATATTCTTTTGCCAAGTTTTCGGAACTGCGAGTTCTCATCATTTAGTGTGTTCATGTTAATTCCAAAACCACAAGCTCCTATAAAGTCAATAGTGTACCTTGCCATGAGCTCTCTTACATCGTATGAATCTCCCAAGGCCACATTTTCGGCCAATACTTGTAGCTTTTCTGCTCTTTCAGTGATCAAAGGAAACATTGCCTTAAGTTTGCCGGTACTAAATACCGGCGTGAACCGTTGTCTGACTAATCGCCATAAATCTCCATCGGCGAAAAATAAATTATTTAATAGTGGCTCTACAACAGTTCTGTGAGGATTGAAGCCTCTGGCATAAAAATGTTCAAAGTCAGTGGTCAGTATCCTTTTTATAATATCGATGTCTCTAATGACGAGCTCTGGTGTGGAGCTTCTGAAAAAGCCAACTACTTTCTCGTTTGGGTACTTCCTGTACATTTCTGTAGCGATCATTGCCATACTGGCCTGCTGTATAAATTGACGGAAATTATTGCCAAAAAACGGTATCGGTTTGTCATGTTTGACACCTCTCTCCACCCAATAATTGAATGTCCGAGTGCTGTATAAATACAGCACTATTATTAACACCACAGCTACAATTATCAGAAACATTTTGAACAAAGATAACAACTTAGACTTAAACACTACCGTCAACCGCCCGGACCAAAACAACACTACTAAAAATAATCAGATACGAACATGACGTCGCGATAATACAAGTAGGTACTGAATAGGTAATCATGGGACGGGTTATTATTTTTACGTCGATTTTGGCAAAAGTGTTATCATTGTATTGTATCATTAAAGTAACTAGGTATGTGAATATTGAAATTTTAAACAATTATTGCTATTAATTTTTCACAAATTTCAAATTTGATGCGTAAATATACAGAAAAACCAGAAAAAATTGTTAATTGCTCGGATAGCGTAATTGGATTAGCGCGTTACCACGGTATGGTAAAGGTTTGGGTTCGAACCCCAATTCGAGAACAATTTTTTCTGGTTTTTCTGTATATTTACGCATCAAATTTGAAATTTGTGAAAAAATAATTTCAAAACGGGATGACCGTAAAAATAAAAATAATACAAAAAGTTAGTTTAAAATTATTGCTATGTTTACACCATGGTGCTTACGCTGTTTGTTCCGGTGTGGAAAGTAAGACAGCCAGTAATTACAGACACAAGAGGCATTTCACCTTAGCTCTCTAGGTTGGCAACGCGTCTGCAAGCCCTCCGGGGTTGCGGGTGTCTATGGGCAGTGGTGGTCACTTATCATCAGGTGACCCGGTTGCTCGTTTGCCTTCCTCGTCGTACAAAAAAAATGGTACAAATTATAAAAAACACGCCAGTTTAAGTTCTGCATTTCATTACTTTATAAGTACACGAAATACAGTCTTTTTAGATAATTCATTATTTCACAGTTCTTTTTTACCATGAAACTAAACTCGACTCGACTTCTATTAGGTACATACAATACAATACAAATATTCTTTATTGAAAACCACAAAACAGTACAAGGAGATTACAGAAAAACAGGTAAGGTAGACAATAGGCGGTCTTATCGCTTAATAGCGATCTCTTACAGACAACCAAAATACAGAAACCAAGATGAAGAGGCTAATTTAGGTGGCAAAAATGAACAGAACGGAGAAACTTAAAATAGGCACCAGTGTGATCGGTTAATTCTTCCATATTTTTCCTTTCATATTTGGAGGTAGCATGCTGAAATTAATATCAAATACTCAATTGCTTGAATCTGTGAAAAAATCAAACTTCTGAGTCAACGCAATCAAAATTATAGTCATTATAAGAGGTACTTCTATACAAATTACAATGGAATCAAAACCTTTAGGGTACTTCCTGGGCCGTGTTTTATAAACCTACAAGTTACAATTTTACAGGCGTTTATTGGCAACACTTGTCCTGTTTTTTACAATTTGCGTTTTATAAAAATACTGTGCTACAATTTTACAAGCTACAAGTACAGGCGCCTGTAGCCGTATCATAGACAAAAAGTGGACATTTTATAGTTTTAAATTCATAATCGAACAAGGGTTTTTTAAAAAAATTGTAAAATACAACTGTAGATTTGTAAAATTGTAACGAAAACTTACGTACGTCTTGAGACCTGTAACAATGGCTACAGGTGCACAAATTTTTGAATTAGGTGTCTTGATCAATCGTTCTATCTACCTATCTATCTCTTCTTCAAGTTATTAAACTCAAGGTCATCAAGGAATGATTCGTTTATTGAGGAACTCGTCTGAGTCGGACTCGGAAGAAGAGAGTCCACGACAGCAAAGAACTAGAGAGTTTTGGCCACGAATAAATACAGATTTTGACACACCTTTTCAATATTATAATGAAAGGTCCAGAATGAACTGTACGTAAATAGACTAGACTAGATTCTGCAAGAAATTGGGAGCTCATTAGAATTTTTAATATTTATTAGATAAAAAACCTCTACGTATTTGTAATTTTTGGCAGCCACTTTTTTTTAAATTAGTGATGTCCATTACACTTGTAGAATTTACTTGTAGTCTAGATTTACAATACCGTATTACAAGTGTAGCTTTCCGTGTGTCTTTATAAAACACCTGTAATTGTACATAGCAGGTGTCTGTTTCCTGTAGACTTGTAACCTGTAACTTGTAACTTTATAAAACACGGCCCTGTTGTCCTAGAAACTTGAAATTTGGTATGATTTTTTCTTAACTTATAACTTGTACACAATACGATGGCTCCCAATTTGACTTTCTGTTGTTTTGTCATTTTTAAACGTATTTGTCCCCTAACTTTAAACAATAAATCACTCGATCTCGTGACGTGCCGGAAACAACGTTTAAAATCTGGCCTCAATACGGATTTATTTAAGAAAAACCTGTTTTAATGTAAATTGTTTCTCCACTGTCCTACTCACGTAAGCCTTGATTGTATAATTGCATCTCTCTCGGCCGTTTACGGCTAGCTCAACTCAAAACAATTACTTATCCTGATATTTATTTATAACAGTGCCATGTTTGGTCGCTAATCAATAAAAGTATAGCTCCTAGTATTTTTAACCCCCGACGAAAAAGAGGGATGTTATAGGTTTGACATGTGTACCTGTGTATCTGTCTGTGGCATCATAGCTCCCAAGCGGATTGACCGATTTCGATGCGGTTTTTTTTTTCAATCAAAAGCTAGTGTAATCGAGATGGTTCTTAGCTAAGTTCCATTAAAATCGTTTCACCCGTTTTTGAAATATTGAACTTTGAAATGACAATGTCGGGGGTTTTTCGACTTTTGTAATGATTATAAATGAGATCAAATCAAGTATAAACTAAACGAGTATTTTTCTTTGGAACAACTGGTTAATGTTTTAATGATTTTTATCTTCATATTGTCAAGGTCTGACTAAAACTTACGTAGAGGTAAATTCATTAGTGTATTTTTAGAACTATTATTTATTCATACCAAAGTTTATAAATGTTAGGTGATGCCCACACATTGGTGACTCATGACATAGCACTTTTAATTTTTAACAGACAATTTGACGAGATATTATTTATTCATCCTTATCGTCCTTATCCACCTTATCGTATAAAAATAAAGATAATGTTTATCCTGTACGAGTCGAGAAAAGATAAATGAATTATAAGAAACCGATTTCGCTTTTGTATCATATAAAACACTCCTTATTTTTAAATTAATTATTTTAAATTTTTTTGACGGTTGATGTCAGAGTCAACACAGTTGTTTATCCAATAAATTTGTCCATGCGTATGTTGAGAATCTGCTTTTGATCATTTTTTTAGTCTGGTGACTCATGACACTATCACTGAACCGTCAACATCAAGCAATTGTCAAATTAAGTACCAGTCCATTTGACCGCATCCAACGTAGAGCTGCTCGATTTGTCGATAACCAGGCACTAACAGGGATGTGGCATCTCTCTGCATTTTGTACCGTATTTATCATGGGGAGTGTTCTGATGAACTGTTTGGGTTGTTGCCTGTGGCTAAGTTCCACCACCGTACTTCGAGAAACCGTCTATCCTTCCATCCTCACCACCTTGATGGTTGGCAGTCTAGCACTGTAAGATTTAAACGGAACTTTTTCCCTCGCACGACGAAGCTATGGAATCAGCTTCCTGCGGCAACATTCCCGGAGCGATAAAACTTAGGAATCTTTAAAAAACTACCCTACCTATTCCTTAAAGGGCTGGCAACGCACCCGTGATTCTCCTCGTGTTGCGGGTGTCCATGGGCGGCGGTGATTGCTTTACATCAGGTGACCCGCCTGCTCGTTTGCCCCTTCTTATATAAAAAAAGGTAAAACCGCCTTCAAAAAAAAAACCTTAGAAAAAAAACGTAAAATAATCCTCTAAAATAATGATAAATAAATAAAATAAAATAAAATGCGTTTATTTCGAACAACAGAAACTAAAGCCTAAAGTTTTACGGCCTAGCACTAAGCAGCAGAAATATGAAGTCGGTACGGTGCGAGCGGAATATTCTTTGAATGAAGCACCGACTTCATTTCTGCTGCTTAGTGCTAGGCCATAAAACTTTAGGCTTTAGTTTCTGTTGTCCGAAATAAACGCATTTTATTTTATTTTATTTATTTTAGAGCATTGTTTTACGTTTTTTTTCTAAGGTTTTTTTTTAAGGCGGTTTACCTTTTTGTTAAAAGATTTTTATTTCACAATTTTACGTTGATTTAACATTTTCAGAATTATCCTCCAACTCCTAACCGTTAAGGAGTTATACCTTCCATCATCAGCTCATCATCATGAGATGATGACTACCGGACGCAAATACTTGAATAGCCTTAGAAAATATATAAAACACATGACACGTGCCTATAAAATTTGAGGGTTGCCCTCGATTTCCCTGAGATCCCATCATCAGATCATGACTTGGTGACAGTGAAACCACCTCAGGAGTATACCCTTTCGAATAATGATTTAAAATATTTAGAATTATCCTCCAACTCCTAACCGCTAAGGAGTTGTACCTTCCATCATCAGCTCATCAACATGAGATGATGACTACCGGACGCAAATACTTGAATAGCTTTAGAAAATATATGAAACACATGACACATGCCTATAAAATTTGAGGGTTGCCCTCGATTTCCCTGAGATTCCATCATCAGATCATGACTTGGTGACAGTGGAACCACCTCAGGAGTATACCCTTTCGAATAATGATTTAAAATATTTAGAGTTATCCTCCAACTCCTAACCGCTAAGGAGTTGTACCTTCCATCATCAGCTCATCATCATGAGATGATGACTACCAGACGCAAATACTTGAATAACCTTAGAAAATATATGCAACACATAGTACGTGCCTGTAAAATTTGAGGGTTGCCCTCGATTTCTCTGGGATTTGAAAATCGGTCTACAATTGACGGAGTAATCGATGAACATACATAAAAAAAAAAATACAGTGGAACGTAGAACCTCCTCCTTTTTTGAAGTCGGTTAAAAATTGCCTAAGAGTAAACCTAATTAGATTCCTATTTTTGACTGCAGTATCAAATCCATTGACAGCGTCAAAAATGTGTACCTCACGTACCTCGATTCATGGCGGCGCGCGATTGGCAGCTTAATTGATTTCCCTGCTTTACCCGCTGCTTATTGCACTGACAGGTTATTACTTTAGTTCCATTTCTGTTTGATGTCTAGTTTTGATCCTAATTTGGATACCGTGTTCGGCTATTATCTGAGATAGAGAAGTTATTGACATACGGTGTAGATGTACTTTTGTTTAATTCAGATTACTCTGCGTATTTATTATTAAAGAGAAAAAATATTAGTACTTAATCGTATCACGTACCAATGATTAACAAAATGTTTCTTAATCTTTGGTACCGACTGTTCTTACATTATTTGTCACATCAAGTAATCTAACACCAGACAGAATAAAACTTTCTTATTCTAGACTGTAAAAGGCTCCGATTTTATTAGTCACTATCTAGATCTCGATAAATCCAACAAAGAATTTTATTGAGCTCCCGGTAATCGGTAACTAAACTTACGAGCGGGCACGTAACAACATCTTTACAAGTGTAACAAAGTAAATGTGCTACTTGTACCAATAAAAAAAAAACACTAAAAGCTTGATTAAAGCTCTAATAGGTATGAGCCGAGAAAACATTTTCGGGTCAAACAATAGCTTCAACGTAGTTTGTTTAAAAGACGGCTGGGGAAAGATTACAGTACGTTTTGTGTAAATTAAACAAGAATCCATACTTCTTAAATGTCATTGCGCACTGAATACAAAGTTTTTGTTAAGAATAAAAAATTTAATTTCATGTTTACTTACAGGATTTTACATTACTTATTATTAATATTGCCCCCGATCATTATTCATTGACTGCAACTACTCATTGAGACCATTCTTATGAAACACTATATCTGTTGTGAGCTTCTGATGAGTTGGGTATCCCGGAGATTACTGTTATATACCATGGAAAGACTGTATTTCAGGTTGGAGACATATATTTAAATTAGACTAAATTATTACAAGCAGAATGCGTTACACGGTCAGCTGACATTTTTGTATATCTAAATAGTTCCAGTAACGGCCGCTTGAGGGCGCCGCGTTTCCTTACACGCATACTATGTTCTAACATCTTCCTTTTTTTTACAAAAGCAAAGCTAGACTAGACATATAAACAATTATCATTAAATTAGGATTAGAACATTATACATTAATTAAGAATTGCCATTACTCACATTAATTATATTAAGATGTAGTAGCCGAAGTAACAGTACATCAAATTTCAAATCAATCGGACCTGTGGAAGTTAGTGAGATCCTCGTCTACTAGGAAATGAGCTGATAATTTTCAAACACCTGAACGCTAAGAACTATCTTGATCACGTCAGCTATAAAAAAAACTCATAAAAGTCGGTCCATCCGTTTGGAAGCTATTATACGGGTCAAACTTATAACCCCCTTCTTTTTGCGTCGGGGGTTAAAAACTTAATATCTAAAACATCGCAAAGATAAATAAAAATGCTAACAAATTCTGCTCGATTAAATAGTAGATTTGTACTAATAAAACACCAATATTCACATTACTGAAAACAAAAATCTCTGTTTCTGTAATACCTCAAGCCCCTAAGCACACTAAATGAAAGCAAAGCATGTTAACAACGACTCCTCTAATTCCTGTTGATTTAATAAAATTTTAAAGTAAATTACATTTTAATAAACTCAAGTTATGTTTCCCGTCGGAACAATGAATCTCACTTTGTTAAACCATTGTAAGCATAAAGTGGTTTTCTTTGTTCCAAAGGGCGCGATGCTAAGAAAATAAATTCATGGAACAAACACAAATAAACGCCTGTCAGTAAGTATTAGCACGGGTTTCATTTTTCATCTCTTGCTTGTGTGTTTATTTCAGCGGTTTTAGGTTATGCAAATTAATGAACTGTTGGAAAAAAACCAGCCATCGTGGTAATTTAACTTTACTAATTAGTTAATTTAATATTAGTTTTTTGTTAAAACTCAGGATACTGATTTGACCGTGTAAAGGTCCCACTCACTAACACTGCCATTCAGTCACATTGATTCATTAAAAAAACCCGTATTTCTAAATTAGGTACCTCAGACAAGTGCAGGGACCAAAATGTAGGCCGTAAGTTGTGAAGAAGATGTCTCCAAAAAACATTAACAGCTCGTCCTATGGTGTTTCTAGCAGACGCGCGTATTTTTCACGAACTTTGGCAATCGAACCGAAAAGTTTTCAAATTAAAGTAAGAGATGACTTCGCTTTGAAACGATAAAGAATTTTATGTCACGTTGCAACGTTGCGGAGTCCATTAAAAAAGTAGAACTTGATTGCGTTTCTGGAACTAGAGACTTAATAAAAGTTATCAGGCGCGATGGTGGCAGTTGATGAGAAAAAGGTGACAAGTTTCAGGTTTCTAAGATTACGTTCACAAAAGGTGTGATGCTTTACTTTATATGAGCCGTATTTGCCTATGTACCTACTTCCATCTGTCTCTACTGTCTAAACACAATAAAGGCTCCATCAAAACGGTAATACATACTGACGACCATTTCGTTGATTTTATTCTCACCTATATCATAATACAAAACCAAGTCTGGTATGCGCTAAAGATTCCGAACACTTTTCTTCCTTTCTTTACAGTTTTTGCGTTCCTTCTGATAATAAGCTTCCAGCTGCAGCTGCCGATGTTGACTTTCCAATTAGACAACACTATCAACACTACTGGAATTTCTGACTTCTGAATCCTCTTATTCCCTTAATTAGGGGTTAAGGGTTGCGCCTGGAAATCGGAGATTAGTTGAGCCGGAAGGATACAATTGGTTAACGAGTTTTATCAGATTACATAAACGGCTTGACGAGTTACAACCCTAATCATTTTGTTTTTGATCAAAAGTAAAAGATAATCAAAATCGGCCAATGTTCTTTCGTTTTTCAATATGGTTTCTCATAGCATTAAGTAGATGATAAAAGAAAGACGACAGAGCTTGCTAGAATAATGTATTTAATTAGTGGTTAGTAAGAGGTTATTTCACTGGCAGTACATAAATTTGCACAGTGTATTGATGTTTTTAAATCACTTTGTTTCTCAAAGAAACCCGTATGCATCAAACGAAAAAGAAAACCAAAGCGTTGCAGCGCGATCTGATGTTTGGCTCATCCAATTTGTTTTGACATCCCTTATCCGGTCGAACATCGTTATCGATCCGGGATTACTTGAATCCACCTTAAAACCCAATCACGATTAAGTAGCGCCGCGGTTCCAGATGCAATTGTTCTAATCCCTGAAGGCTGAAACCGATTTCGATTCTATTAAATGCACTTGATTGTTGAATGGACGTGTCGGAGAAAATTGTCGTTTTTCAGTTTTTTGGGGTATTGTAGTCAACAAGGAACTCTTATACTATATAGTTTCGCCATATTCCGTTCGTCTCTCCGCGGCTTTGCTCGGAGACTATTGGTACTAGAAAACTGTAAATCGAAATAGATACTCATATTATTATTAACCTCACGAGTAAAGTGGTAGAATATTGTTTTTGTTGTACCTCCCCTACACGCAGAGTGTCCCCACACTGATTTTGCTGTGTCGTTAAATAGGTCGATCAAAAATGTTGGGGGTGTACTCAGACCATTTTTCAATTTAGGTACCCGTTTACGAAATATTTAGATTTAAAGTGCTAATTTTTATTAGACAAGTTTTTTTTAAACGTATGCTTGCATTTGACCACAATCACTCCTAATGGTAAGCTAATGGTAAGGGAAGTTGTGGTCTACGATGGAATATGCTTGCCTAACAAATGCCCATTCACCCCAGTTTTCAGGGAACACAGACGCACGTACGGAGTGTTTGAGTTATCACACATACATACATATATACATATAATCACACCTCTTTCCCACGGGGAAAGTTATCGTCTCTCAGATAAAAGTTTCTATGGGAAGTTATACCTGGAATTACAAGTACTACCTCTTATTTACTACTAGTGAGAAATGTAATCTGATTTTCAGCGCCTGATGTTGCGATTTATTACATTGCGAAAAACTACCACAATTTTCGGAGTACCTACTCCTTGAGAACTCTAGCATGTTGGCAATCTAACTTGGCATAAACACATACGTTTAATTAAATTACCGCCATTGAATGGCTCGTGGCTTTGAGGTGGTGCGACGATGTAACTACAAGTACCCATGCCAGGCCGTCCAAACGGACTGTATAACAGATTCGAAGAGGTTTTGGGAGCAAAAGGGAACAAGTCGCAAAGTGGTTTAGTTTTCCCGTTTTGGCCGGCGACCATTCAAACTTTCGTAAGAGGATTTCATAACAAAACTGAATGTAGTTCTTCAGTTGTTGAGCCATCGTGGTAACATCGCTTTAAAACAAATACAGATACTACTATTAATTTATGTTGTAGAAATAGGGTTAATACGGCGCCGGATTTGTTGAAAATATTGACGGCTCGATATTATTAATAGATACGTACCTAAGCTCAATCCATCTTCCGTAATTGGATAAAAAAGGCGATCGATATCGAGAAGAAGAAATTATACATTTCATCAGGAAAACAAGAAAAACCACAGAAAAGTAATTATTTACGGCTCTATTGCCTACCAATATCACGAAAATACAAAAACACAAGTCATGATTATAATAATTATCCACTTCGTGCAAAAACGAGAGGTTACACTCAAACATACAAAAAACCTTCAGTTTTGGAGTGGCGTATGCGGGTTACATAAAGTGAGTTACATATCAAATACACAGTTAATAAATATTAAATATACGCAATCTATGAAACTGTTAATACAAGCAGAATTAAATATTACGTTTAAGCAAAATCACTATAACTTTCAAACGCAAGCCTTTGAGTACAGAGGCTGTGTACATACTAGGTTGTATTCCTAGGTAATCTAAATTTATCGTATACTACTAGTATCTTGAAAAATGTGAATAGATATTTAGTTTTTTCTCATTTAAACGTACTAACATGTTTATAATAAAAAGTGAACGTATCAATAAATTGTGATATATCAATTTCAACTGTAGTAGTAGATGTAGACTTAATTATTGCCCTCAATAAAATGTGTAATCAAAATCCGCAATCGGCATTAATTAATAATTATTTAGATTACGTTTCTTTAAACTGACTCATATTAAACTCCCCACAGGATAAAGAAGCGTGGCTGAATCGAAGTTGACACTTAAATTTTGTATCCATGCGCTAGATTTTAAGACTTAGCTCGCTAAGCGCTAGCTTTTTTTGTAGCAATTGTCCCGGTGTCTTTCTGTCTGTAATAAAATTTAGCAAATTAAATTTGAGCCACGTGTGTCAGTGTCTCAGTGGTCAGATTGACTTGAGATTTGATATGATTATTTGATTATCAAATCCACTCGCAATCCCACCCCTAGACGTACTTCGTAATAAAGCTCGGATTAAAATGCAAGTCCGGTCAAGAAAAAATAATCACCAAAAAGCTGACCTAGCATGGCATAAAATCATGATTATGAACTGTTTAGTAAACGAATCGATACTATCTTAAATTCATTAATGTTATGCATTATAAACTTTATTCATTTAAATCTTCAGTAATATACAAGGGTTCATTCAAGTTTTCATTGCGAAACTCATTAGAAAGTTAAAGTTTTAACTTTATGCAACTATCTGGCTTAGCCGCTTGAACACAGCTCGAGGTACGTACAATAGAATGCCTTTCTTTCTTTTTTCCTGGAACTTTACGGTATGCGAGAATCTTTTAAGCATTGTAGATTCACAATCAAAGAAAATAATCTGCATGCTACCTTGGAACCTTTTCGTAATTTAATAACATAACGGCGATCCAATGACTGTGCTATACGTCAAAAATTTACAGTTGCTTAAATATTTTTCAGCGAAAAAAATTTGAATTAAAATATTAGGGTACACGCCCACTCCATTTGCGGTGCTTTTTTTCCTTGCTTTAGCTGATATAGCCGCGCCGCGGTAGCCTAATGGTTTGACTTATTGTCCTCCCAAGCAGAAGGTCGTGGGTTCGAGCCCGGTTCACACCTCTGACTTATCCGGAATTTAAGTGCGAAACTAATGCGAAGTAATTCAATGGTGCGTGTGATTGTCCGGTGCTCAGTGCGGAAAGGGACATTAATGCGCAGTGCGCACTGGGCCCATCGTGGGAACTATAGCCCAAGCCCTTTCGTACTGAGAGAAGGCAGCAGTGAGGCGTAAATAGGCTGGTTACATAATGATGCTTTAGCTGATATAGTTAGAAGAAAAATGAGTTGAAAAAAAATGTTCGTGATTTTCGTTTTTGTCATTATTGCCCGCCTTCCACTGCAATTAATTGGAACCGGCTCCGTAAGCACTCCGTTTAACTGGCAAAGCTAAATTGCATTCAAGTGCTTCCACCAACAAAGAGTTTCTTTGTATGCAATTTGCTGTCACCGTGGAGGGCGGGCATGTCTCTGTGACCAGTACAAGGTGAGGGGCTTCAAAGTTGGAGTGATTAGTCTACTAATTATGAGCCAGTAATCAACTGACATCTACCAAACCAAATATTCCTTACAGGAACTACACATCTTCCTTATCCTGCTAGAGATTCTTAATTACAAAACCCTTTACCGTCACACGTAAACAAAACGACAGCGCCGGCTCTGCTCCGAAAGGGACAAAAAGCAGAAGTTAAGGGATGTCAATTAATGAGTCGGTACTGACTTGTGTGGGATTAGGTATTACAGTGCGCCTGCGGTTGATTTCCCAGGGGCCGACACAATACACTCTTGCCCGACAACGCTTACTTTAATTGCAAAAGTATTTCACTGGGACGGTTTTCATTAGGCTAATGTGTGCCCACATTAGACGAGACCAACTTTTGATACGTACAGCGAATCGCTGAGCACTTCACCCGTGATTAAAAAGGGTTTTCGGGGTTCTGCTGAAACGGGACCTGTTAACACTTATTCTGTTACGCGTTTATTTATAAAAGATTAACGCTGCGATAACATGGAGTACGTTTTTCCCGCAGGGACCTTGCATTTATTCGGGGGATATTTATCTAGGATCTTTCTGGCATAAGTTACTTACCCGCTGTAAATTTCCCTCGCAACAGCTTCATCATCATCAGACTTGAGAATTAACTTAACACTCTTGTCGGTGCGGTTTCTTAACAGCTTACCGAAACGTAAAACTGAAGTAAGTTTGTTTGCGTGCATTTCTTCTTTGGTGGCTAAACGCCAAGTTTGCTGTTGAAATAATTAGTTTGTTGTTTACATTGTGAGGTTTTTATTAATATGACAAAATCCCGTTCTACGTACGAAAAAAAAACGAATTGATAATAATATGTACTTACCTACTAAAAAGTAAAATTACAACAGTTGCTTTGTTAACATTTACTTCAAAATATACTAAATATTGCTTCAGCATCTCCTAGTATGCATGCTTTATTTAAACTGCTAATGAGATCATTTATTTTTTAATAAATTTAATAAATGATCAGGTTAATGTGCAACAGTGCATCTTCTTGCCCTTCCTATTTGCGAAGAAATGGTGGTGAAACATTATTCTTCACAACCAGCTCGCATGTGGGACTTATTCTAGTCGTTCTACAATTTAAAGATACCTGACTCATGCTGAAAGGAGGTTAAAAAATCACCCAACACTTACATAACCAAATCGTGGGACTAACTATAAGTCAAAAAAGCTGGAAAACCTGCGACATTTTTATTTCAAAGTCTGTTGGTGAAACTTAGTCACGAACCATTTCGATTACATTAACTTTCGATTTAAAAAAACGCATTCAAATTAGTCTATTCGTTTATGAGCTATAGTGCCACAAATAGACACACAGATAAATCCGTCAAACTTATGACACGCTCTTTTCGAGTCGGGGGTGAAAAAGGTGAAAATCAACTTAGTCTGCACTTATTAACGGAATTCTCATTTTATAATCCCACATGCTGCCTTAACAAAACTTGTGTTGACGCAGCAGATAACGTTTTGCAGATGTGTTTACTTGAGTTTTGTTCCGCATGAAGCGATATCGGGTCCCGGAGGAGCGGGTTGTCTCATTGTTGCGCTCATTCCGATGATTACTCCGCGAATTGGGTGACGAGAGAAGGGGATTTCACTTTAATTACACAGAGATTAGTGTAACTTCTTTGAATAGTACAATAGTCTTGCCATGAATTGATAATGACGATGAGCTCCCGGCCGATTTCGGAAGCAGTGACTGCTTCAACTCCGCCTTTGGTTGCGTTCATGGGCTCGAGCAAAGGCTATTGTAGTGCAGCTATATTTTATTGACACACAAGCGGGCGCATTGTGGACACTTTAAGACATAAACAAAATTGTAAGTACGAAGACCTTCCCCATTTTCTTTTAGTGTTTATCTTTGACTTTATACGTTAGAACAACTAGAGCGAATAAGTTGTGTGCAAGCGGAAGTAGGGTGGATACCGTAATGTAACACTCCTACATAATTCTGTTACATGTTTCGTTTTTTTGCGTTTAAAAATAGGACCCGTTTAAGACAGAGAGTGTATTTAACACAGAAGCGATGTACCAAGATTCACAAAGTATTTAGTGACATAAACTATAACATTACAATAGCTGTAAAATACACACATAATAGTCAACCTTTAAGAGTAAAAATTAAATGAAAGGGCGCCAATTCTTGCACATTTTTGACGTAAAATACGGTAATAAAGAAAAAAAAATTAGGTATGTATTAATGTGGTTACTTTTCAATTCATGTTATATTCTTCATTATCAGATTTTAACTTTTATGAATAATTGCAATAATCAACAAAATTACAAAAGACCTAACGAAAACGGGATACCGCGACTATCTTATAGGTTTCATGAGCTTCCGATATTTCGACGCAGTTACATGCATCGTGATCACGAGCAACCGTTCTCATTATGTCTAATGCTATTAACCGCGAATCATTTAAAACTTTACTTTTAATGTTACAAAAGGTGTTGCTTTTTGGATAATAGTTTTACCAAAAAAACGTCAAGACGTATTCCTTCAATAGCAATGCTGCAACGATTCCCGGCTTAATTGAATTAACTTAGTTTCCGCTGTGGTTTAAAGATGGAAGATTTAATTCACTGGGCTACAGACCGCAAAGTACCCTCAGAGCATCAGTTCCGGTTTCAGATTAAGAATTTACAGTCCAACTATAAGTTAAGGAATCATGTCCGATTGAAACCATTTTCGTGTATCTACTTATTCGTTTGCTGTTTGTGCCCCAAATTACGTCCCAAGGCGGGCGGAATAGTCACAGTTGTACTCGAGTTTGGTGTTTGAGAGTGTAAATAATTAATGTTTCAATGAACAGAACTGTATACTACTAATTAGAATTAGAAGCTAAGGTCAGACGGATTTACACATAGACACAATTTGGTACTGACACAATTTTATTAGACCAGCATGCTTATTTTCTAACTCTCTCGCAATCGCCATCGTGTTCATTTTGTATGGTCTGACAATTGGCATCGGAAACAGCTAGTTGTCACAGTCGTATAAAAACTGACATCAGTCCTCTATTTCACCAACTTTACAACTTTTTGTCATGACAATTCGAACTACATTTCTTTGACAATATCACCATCATCATCATCATCATGTCAGCCGAAAGACGTCCACTGCTGGATATAGGCCTCCCCCAAGGCTCTCCACACAGACCGGTCTCGTGCTTTCCGCATCCACCGCGGTCCCGCAATCTTTACTAGGTCGTCGCTCCATCTTTGACAATATGAAGCGCGCTAAAACAAAAGCTCTTCAAGTCAGCAGTTGACACCGAATTGTCTGACAATTGTAAAGATGGTGAAATATAGTTTTCCGCGGGGTGTCTGAAGCTCGTGATAAGTATACATCGGTAATCTGGTAACACTTAATTAGCACTTAACAGTTACCGACAGAATCGTAATGTAACAAATTATCTAAATTAAATGTCGTTAGCGTAGTTTTATCAAAATCCAAAAAAAAGTATGATGGTACTGTCAAGTGGTACTTTATTTAAATGCTACCAGATTACCGATGTATGTAAGAATGATTGACACCTTAGTTTCAAAAATTTCCAGCCTGATTGTCAACTATTCATTGTAATGTTGTCAATGCCAGTCAATGGGACATTCATCTTACAATTGCAAACTTTAAAACTGAATAATTATTTCGCTCTAATTTTTTTTTCAATATTCCTTTCCCTATTCTTCTCAATGATTCTGATTTCAGCCGAAATGTGGACGAAACTGTCGTTCCGGCAACGACTTCCATACAAATTGGCGGGTGCAATCGACCGAGCGATAAGGACGGACCGAAGGGCCCTAAGCCCTTATGGGCGAGCGCTTGAGCCCTACGAGTGGGCACTTACACGGTACCTACACATGGGTTTTGTTGTGTTGGTGTTAACCTGAGCAGGTTAATCGGTAAGTGGGTTATACAATGTAATTTATGGAATAACTTTTTCGTAAGCAAAATTAAAATTTCCGAACTGTCGAATCGTAGTAAATGTAATGTAGTCATCATCATCATCACGTCAGCCGAAAGACGTCCACTGCTGGACAGAAGCCTCCCCCAAGGCTCTCCACTCAGACCGGACTTGTGCTTCTCGCATCCACCGCGGATGTATGTATGTATAATGTAGTAAAATTATATAACTGAAAACATCTGTCCTCAGCGTAAATAGAGCAGGCAACTTCTAAGTATGATTCCTGAGTCAACTATCGAACTAACTAAGTTGCGTTGGTGCTTCTATTTCTTTTCTTTTCAACACAGATGCCTTTCAAGTATTAAATAATGAGAAGGACAAAAAATAAGATTTTCACAAAATTTTAAGCGAATATTCGAACGTAAATTAAGATAGAAAATTGGCTCTAGTTGTAACATAAGAAAACAATTCTTATCTGACCAGAAACTTTCTACCGCTTACAACATACAAGCAAAAATTAGAGCATTTTCTCTTAAAATAAAACAGACTCTAACGAAAACCTTTATATACATTTTACATCAAGTATAATCGGCTTGGTACTGGCAAACTCCTCGGGAAGTTATTAACACCCACGCTGGATCGTAGCCTTCTGTGTTCTCGCTTAACTTTTAATGTAATAATTTAACAGGGACGATATGTATGTGTTTCCTGGAAATCAAGTGAGGACTTTTCGGAATAACGTAAAGAGAGTTGCGCTAATTATGTTGAGTTAAATAGTATCGTGAGAGAGACAACTTTGAACACGAATGTATCACAATTTATTTTGGGCGTTAATTATACCTCGTTTTGTCAGCCCGTTCGAGACCTATGTGTTTATGTTTAATCGAGGTTTCGCACGAGTACGTACCTTAATGTTCGCGTGAACTACCTAGCGGTGATCGATAATTCGCGTTCAGTTAGGACCCAAACCAATCACGACCCACGACTCACCTACAAACCACAGTAAACGTCATAAATGATTTTCCTTATCAGTGGGTCAGGATTCAATTGGAGTGACGTTAAGTATAGAGTATAGAGTATAGAGTAGAGAGTATGATAATTGATAACGTGGAGTGCAGGATGGCAAACAGCTTTGTGGAGTGCGGCGTGGCGAACAACGTTGTGTAGTGCTTACCTACTGTTTTTGGGAATACCACAAAGACTGGAAATTGAACATTGGAAATTGGAATTACTTAATTAGTTATTTTTGTTTGGGAATTTACTTACTGGAAAGCTAAGGCGTGCTCATTATGCTGTAGACTTATTGTAAAGTTCTTTCTTTTTAACTTGTCTGAGGTATTGCGCAGTCTTATTAGTTTGCGGATTTTTATTGTCTTAATCCAATTAACTACCTATGTAAAAATGAAAAATTGTTTCTCTATAATTTAACATTGCTCAAGCCTGATAAACATCAATACAAGAGCATAAAACAAAATTGCATACGCAAACGAAGAGTTTTATAAGGGTAGTTTTAATTTCGGGTCTACGCGAAACCTCCGTGGAACGACGTGGGAACAATCCCGGCTGTCGTTCTATTTTATAACCCGCCATTTTGTTTTATTGTCAGCGCTTAGAACACGCGTTGAATTATGTCGCGAAGTTCTGTGACGAAACGGCCATGAGGCATATGGGGCGATGACGGTGCTTTTAGAAAATTTTACAACAGATGAATTTAATAAGAATAAATATAACAAAACCGGTCGTAAATGAGAGTAGTGGGCACTCTTAGAAATCACAGAAATTCCAATAATTTTCTTCTTTTTTTTCATAAAAAAACGCGAGAAATAAATTGAGAAAACACCATAGTAAATTTAAAAATTTATGAACTTTTTTAAAAGGAAGTTATAACGTTAAATTTACCAAACTGCAATTTCGAACCCGTATTTGGTTGTCTATATTTACTTAAAAACGGAACAGTTTTCGATCATGCTGTAAAGTGTACAGCAAACATCCATACAAATTGGAATACGCATAAAATAAAACCGGTAAACTAATACTATTGAAAAAAAATCACAGGTACGTAGATGAAAGCATTTTCAGATTCTGAGTCTCGTTCTTTTATGATGCTGCAAAAACATGAGAGCGGTTGTTAAAAGCATTTGTGCTGGAAAATATTGTAATATGAAAATGTTTGATGGATGGATGACCGCAGCGAAGTAAGTACAGTGCCCTAAGCACGACTTGTCGAATCCTGCGTCCGGTAAAATCGAATAGTAAACTATAACGAGTTTGTATGACGTTTGGAACAGCGCCCGCCCGTGAGCGTATTTGGAACTAAAATTTAGTATGAGATTTCTCGATCTCGATACGATAACCGTAACGTAACGCAGGATTCGACAAGTCGTGCTTAGGGCACTGATACCTACATTTTAACCGAGTCAAAAAAATAGAAATGGTGAAAATGGAAAACAGGTAAAGGTTTTTCAATATTCCAGCTCTATTGACGGTATAAAAAATAATAAAACTGCCTGCATCTTACCTTTACTGCGATGACGGATGAATAAGGTGCCAACACTTGGGACAATGTCGGACACGGGGACATTTATCTTATATCATAGGATTAAACGTAGTCACAAATGGAAAACTGGAAGTATGGAAACATTGTTTTGCTACTTGTTAGTGTGAAAAATAAAAACGTACATAGGTTACTTGCAGTTCAAAAGTGGCACCATAAACCTAAGTTTTACGGCTTACTATAAGCAGCACACCCAAGCTCAGTTCTCTCAAAATAAAATTACGACCCGGATAAATTAAATAGGCTCGCTGGTACAAGACCAAAAAGTACCCGAAATGCAGATCCTGGCTACTCTTACGTTTTGGTTACTAGCATATGCTATTTGCCTTTTTTATTGTACTCAGACCTCAATTTGAATTAGAATCGTTCCCACATTGGCTCAGGACAGAAGATGGACGACCATTCTATTAGAGCCCGCAAATCCCTGATGATTAAAACTGAGAACGCTTGCCATCAAGGCAGTTAATTGGACCAGCTCCAATTATTGCTGAAAGGGAACAATAAATATGGAATTGCTAAACGGATTTCGTCCTGTAATTAATTAGGAATGCATTATTAAGAATTCCGGAAATTTCGTTTATTTAACGTCCAATGTTGATGGAATGTTTAATCTGTGACGGTGTTGAGTGTTCATGAAAGGGGTGTAAATTATAAAACCAAAATCATTTTGAGAAGAAAAACATTGATTAGGTACTTCTTAATTAAAGGAAAATTTATTACGTGTGAACCTAATGCGAGTCCTACAGTACAGATACATTATTACTTAATGCTTTTAATGTTGATGATACTACATGGTACAATTTATAGTATGATCCGTCGCGCGTCGTTTCAACTGAAGTAATTACTTTTTATGGAGACAAGTTTTAATGTTAAGAAAAAATCCAGAGTCAGTTGAATATTCGATGCAGTTCTAAATTGTCTTTCTTTGATTCAAAACACACTTAAACACAAAAAACGTCAAACAAGATGTTTATGCTATAGCCGTAAATTTAACAGCCAAATTACAACCTCCACTACAATCTAAACAACCGAAGTTAAGTGAGCAAACATTAGCGCAAAGGCACTCTCGTTTCCGAAGACAAAAGCCTCACGGTAAACAGTAAAGCAATCCTTCTCAATCAATGTGTCCAAGTCGCCGGAGTAATCAAAAAGCAATCAGGCGTCGGGTGCTGACGGGACATTTTTACCTGCCGGCGGCGAGCGTTAAAGAAAAATTCCTCTCTCACTACGGGTGGAATATAGTTTTTTGGTGAGTAATTACGTGTCGTGAAGATGGGAATCATTTTAGGTATGTTTTAGGGTAGACGGGTATATTTTTTAGCAGTTTTTTACTTAAACCATTACAACACATTCTACGTTTATTCTTCGTGGCCTATGTAAGTATTCCGTTGTTGGCTAAAGGCCTCCTTTTTTCCGTCATCCGTCTTTGTTAAGGGAATCCGCCAGCCAGACTACTTAATATGCGTTCAACTCTCCCCACCATCTCTTCAGAATCCCAATTCAATTCAAAAACATAACTCCCCGCGTGGCATGGCCGCTATCCCCAACAATATCTGCACCCGTTTATCCAATTCGTAATAAAAGTGGATGGTCGTCATAAATTTGGGAGACGTCCTTTTCCGGGACAGGACTGCAGGGTCATCGTCTGCAGCAATCAAATCGAGATCAGAGCCGCGTGAGAAGAATTTTTACGTTAACCCTACAAAGCCCTTAGGACATAAAATGCGAATAACCCTAAAATTGGTATTGGTTTATCTTGATTGATAACTAGGCCTGATAGTTAAAAGAGATAACTCTTTTATCTTTTGAACAGAATTCTCACGATGAAGTTTGAAGGTTTAAAGGATCAAGTTTATAACAAATGCTATGAAAAAAATAAACGCCAACAAAAACAGTACCTACGTAGGTATCTTGAAGGCTAGGCAAAGTTATGCTGGACTATTAAGGAACCGAAGCATAAATAAATTAACCATTACACTTTTAAACTTCATTTTTAAAGAACTATATGAAAAACTCAAACTTTGCGGTACAAGTTCGTCTTTGAATCGTAAAACTCGAACTTTTTGCTGCGGCTGAAAGTTTTATTCCGAGCGACCTGCGAAACCGGATCGGATTTGATCTGAAACCTGCAGATTAAGTTAAGTAAGTAAGTTAAGTAAGTAAGTAAATAAATGTAGGAATGGCTTGAAATTTATGGGAAATTTAAAAATGTGTAAACACTAGCAGTTCTTTATTACGCCAGGACAAGGGTGGGTTGAGATTGGTCAAATTACGATTCACTTCCCTCCGCTCCAGCTCCTCGTTAGTGGTAACGCACACTCTTTGAAAGTCCTCTCTGCTCCGCTAACACTGTTTCCACTGACGCGGACTTAAGCATTCGTGCTTTTAGCGCGTAGTACGTATACGTCATTTACACTTGTCGCCCAAAGGCTATAGCTAAAGAAAAAGAACAGTCTAAAACATGGCATTACTCAAACTGCATTGCAGTATTATGCAGGCCTCATAAGTTTTCCGAGACGTGAAAAACTTGCAACGTTCCTTTAAAGATGACTGTGCGATATATCAAGCAACCTTGCTTGGAAGCGAGATGCATTTGAATATTTCAGACTTTCTGATCAGTTATGCTCTAGGCGAACATTATTCAGTTTCGTTACGAGAATCTGTTTGACAAATCGTGTTATTGAACGCTATTTTGAAACGGAGCGTCATTTTGGCTTGAAAGATTATATTAGTATTAAGTATCAACACGCCTAGTATTGGGTCATCATCATCATCACCAGCTCACAGCTGTCCACTGCTGGACATAGGCGATCCGCGCCACAACACTCTGTCTTCGGCCCCTCGCATCCATCAGCCGCCCCTCTTAGGTCGTCCATCCATCGTGCCTCAGGACACTACGTTGAGTATTGGGGGGTGGTATTTATTTTTATATTTTTATTCTGTAGCAGGTATAAAATCGGGTAACAAAGGTATGAGTTGTTATAATTGTTGTGTGGCATGATTTGATAGTACCTACAGTACAGATCTAAAAATAACAATAAGAGAAGTAGCAAGTTTGTGTTAAATTTTTGTTCAGCAGCGTGCATATGGCACTAATCTGTTCACAGAGCTTGACATTGCCAATCAATTCAATTGTTTTCTACTAGATTAGCGATAAAAAGCCCGCATCGACAAAACAACTTGCGGCCATTTTGGTAGCCGCTATAAATCCGCTGGCCGCAAGGGAAACAAAACAAGCCATTACAAGGGGACCTAATTACTTTTTTCTTTGGTAATTAGCCCTTTATCTTCCATGGTAACCTATCTCGGATCTAAAGAGTTTTCAAAGGAACCTGAACAAAGAACCGTGTTTTAGTTTTAAAAAATGGCCCTCGAGTTTCCACAATAGATCACTATAATTAAAACCTAACCAGTAATTTTTGAGGTATAGTAATTTTGCGGAATTTCTTCGGTAGCACTTAGGCTGCCGGTAATATCAAATGTCATCGCACGTTGAATTGTCAAAAAATAATGAAATAATAAATAACCTTTTACTCAAAATGCCGAACGATAAAGAACTGATAATGTCTACAAGTGTTTTGCTGAAAGAAAACGTGCAAAAATTATAAATGTTTTCGAAATGATTATAACTGACAACTAGTGACAAGGTATTGATTCGATTAATGTGACAGACATTACATCATCACATCACCAGCCTTTTTTACGTCCCACTGCTGGGCAAAGGGCATCCTCTCAAAATAAGAGGGCTTGGGCTATAGCTTGGGCCGCTCATATATTCCGAAAAACTCAGATTTGCGAGCCGGGGTTTGAACCCACGATCCACTGCTTGAGAGGCGATAGGTCAAACAACCAGGCTATCACGGTTTTTTTAATTAATGTGACATTGTATAGTAAATCGAATGTTATTCTATGGAATTTCAAAATAAAGATAGATGTCGATGTCCATCAGAATCGGGGAAAGGTTATGCCATTTTCAGGGTAAAATAGCGCCCTCATAACAGATCTCACAAAATACTGATCCGACTGATGGAATTTTTTGAAGTGAAAACGGCAAAAATTTTAATGATGTAAATTTTTGTGTTTGTTGTTGAATATTCTTGGTACCAAAACCTTTGCTAGTAAAAAGGTGCAGATAAGTTTAGAATCAAATTCCAATTTATAAGCTAACAAGTCAACTTTTTTTAATGATGGCTCCTGAGTTCTGACCATTGAATTTGCCGATTTCACGAATTATCCAGATAAAGTTTAGCAGATACAAGTCATAAAATGTTGCGAATGTTAAAGGCAAATTATTGGAAGGAAATTGTGATCACAAGAAGACGCTGTATCTACGAGCATTTAGAAAGCATCGTTTTAATAGAAACCCTGGCTATCTGTTGTAACCGACAGGTAATCTTCTAGCTACAGCCACAAGAAATGAATGGCATTCAAGATTCTCGTTTCCTAGAAATACCATCCTGAATGCACGTTATTATTAAGCATCCCTTGCACAAAAGCAAGGAGGATAGTATACGGAGTGTCAAAGCCCATACTTCGAATCGTTCCCCGCAGTCATATTAAAATTCAGGCAATTTCCAGATGGCGCCAAGGTCGTAGCCAGCGGGTCAAATAATAACAAAACAGCGGTTCTAATGTGTCACTCAAGCAATGTAGATGACGCTGAATGTAAATAAGAACGATTCAAAGTATGGGCTTTGTCAATCCGTTTACTTTCCATGATCCTTGACAATAGCTAGAACTTACTTACTTATACTTTCATAGTTTTTAGTAAAATTAGCACAAATGGTTAAGAAGAAAAGATGTAAAAAACTAGCATAAAAAAGTTGTAAAAAGCCAGCTATAAAACAAAAGTCAATAATGATGATAATTTTATATTCAATTTTAGGTCACTTTGTTTTAATACCCCTATGGTTATTACTTTTACCAGGGCATATTACAGTTGATGAAATTCCAAATGAAGATTGCGAATCCATTTATTTTAATCTTGATGACATTCATGTTTATTGCTTTGTCAAATTAATATTTGTAAAAATAAATAAAGTGATAATGATAAGACTCCGCCGTGATAGCCTAGTGGTTTGACCTATGGCCTCTCAAGCAGAGTATCGTGAGTTCAAACCCCGGCTTGCTCCTCTGAGTTTTTCGGAATTTATGTGCGGAATTACATTTGTAATTTATCTTGAGCTTTTCGGTGAAGGAAAACATCGTGAGGATACCTGCATACACCTGCGAAGCAATTCAATGATGTGTGTGAAGTTCCCAATCCGCACTGGGCCCGCGTGGGAACTATAGCACAAGCCCTCTCATTCTGAGAGGAGGCCTGTGCCCAGCAGTGGGACGTAAAATAGGCTGGTGATGATGATGATGATTATGATAAGGCTCAATGATTCATTTGCTGTGGAAGTAAGTAATGAATAATGACTGATATCTACTAACTTAGTTGGTAACCGGAAACCCAGCCCTTGAGTTAGGAACAAAACATAACGTACTTAAAAAACATTATAACAATCTAATCGCACATTATTACGGTGTGTGCGAATACTACCAATGAATGCATCGTTAATTTGTGGCATAGATAAAAATATCCAACCAGAAAATCTCCCCTGTGGTTATTTTTAATTTCAAAGTAGATATTAATTTATAAATACCTACATTGCATCCAACATCTATTTTTGCTTAGCGGTGGGTATTGATTGGTAATGTGGGATATCAGGATATTAACAAAAATAGTACATAATTTCAGGCAATAATGCAACATATAAGAGCGAAACAAAAGTAGAAACGATTTAAGTTTTCAACACCACTTTGTTCTACGTATATCTCATATTCATTTAATTGCAACAATAACGCAATGAGTCGCTTTATTCGTAATAAAGAAATTTCATTAGCCCGTTAGCTACCAGTTGAAATGTGTAAAACAATAAAATTGTTATCATCTTATTAAATTTGCCAGTGCAAAATTTTTGTCCGGGACATAGATAATACTGGTATCTATTAATCAATAGGTAACTCAACGATTAGATATAAACACTAAACTCCCTTTGCTTATCGGTGTTACAATGTCAGTCTACTATTTGTTCGTGTTAGCATTGGTTAAGTATTTGTACAAAAACGTCATAGCACTGCGACTAAAAAAAAACAATAAATTAATTGTACTTAGTGTTAATAATCTAGCAATGGAATCATTCAAAAAGAATGATTCAGAAAGTTTAACAAAAAGACATTTTTCAACCATACATTCAAGAATACAAAACAAATATGTACAGATGCAAAGAAGACTAGAAAAATCAAAATCTTTTGATTCAATAACCGCATTAAATGAAGACTTTGTGTTTGTGCAAGCAGACAAAGCAAATGATAATATAAGTCAACACAGTGAAATTTTAGTGAGTGCTGAAGACAAAGCACCACATCCAACATTCAACGTGGTTGTCGAAGACGTTAGGGATAATAACAGTTTGCTTCAAGATGCAACTGAATTGTCTTCATACTCTGAAACACGGTCTGAAACAGAGAAGAACATTGAGAAGTTTTTTGATAATAATCATGACAGCCTACTAAGCGCAAGTCTCGAATCGTAAGTACCTACTTATTCGTAATTACGAATGACATTTTATTTATCATTACAAACCTTCTGAAAACCGTTTATTAAAGATTTTGATATGTACATTTTCAGTTTAAATGAATTACCGATAGAGGGCACGCCACCACCTTCACCCACTTCAAAAATTTCTATACGCGACAAAATTGGATCCCGGATAACGGCTGCAAAGGAAAAACGTAGAGACAAGAAGAAAGAGAAGGAAACCAAAAGCCAAAAATCGCCCACAGTAGAAAAGGTTCCTTTTTAAATACAATTTACTTTCAGAGGGGGTCCGATGCTCGCGCGGGTTCTTACCTGGCGCAAAGGTTGTCCATCGCCATCCAGCGTGGTAACGCGGCGAGTATTATGGGCACCTTTGCGCCGGGTACAACTCGCGGGGGCTTATTTGACTAAACTTAGGTTGTCTTAAGTTTTATTTTATTTATTATAATTTTTTTTTATTGTAATTATTAGTATTTAGGGTTTGACATTGACATGAGAATTGTATAATGATGATTTTATTTAATAAATAAATGATTTTACTCATTAGTAATAGAGCTATTTACTTTCAAGTTTATAATATCCTTTTTTTTCATCTGTTTGCGACATTGTACGAGAAATAAAAGATAATTTAGACATTTTGCTTTACCGTGTGCTAAATCACCGAGCCAAAGAAATCTCTTGATTTAAATTCTTATATTTACAGTTTGTGTTGAGTAATACAACCAGACAAGAAATCGCAAAAAATTTCAAGAAAACTAAATTAGGCACAATCACAATTGCACTCATCGAGGCCACTGGACTAAATATTTATGCGACGGAGGACAAGCCCAGACTATTATTTTGCCGGTTTAAGTAAGATTATGAGGACATGCCCAACATTAAGCTACCTACTAAAATGAATTTGTGAAATTTTAAACAACTGTATCAAAGATTGAATAGCTTATTAAACCAAAATTTAGAAAAATAAAACTTTTGAAACATTGAATGGAACACATTTATCACTTTTGTTATATTGTCTCTTTACAGGTTAGGTTCAGAAAAATTAAAATCGAAACCTGTTAAAAGCTACACATCACCGGTCAAATGGCAGGAATTATTCAACATTAATTTGTACGAGGAAAGTATGCTGGAAATCTCCTTATGGGACAAAGACATTTTCCTTGGAAGGTAATTTGTGTTGCAAACATAAATAAAATTTGAGGAGACAAAATATTTATGATTCCTTCACAGGAATGATTGTGACGAATAACGGGAAACGTGGAATTGTAATTTTTCAGGAGCATCATAGATCTGTCGGAGACCGAAAAGGAAAAGACGCACAAATTGCGGTTGGATTTGGAAGGCGCCGCGGCAAATGTGCAATTATTCATCCTGCTTACGATAAGCGGCGCGAATCAGGAGAACGTGATCTTGGATTTTGAAGAATATGATAAGCAGAAGAGGCGAGAAAGCTTACAACAAAACCGTGTAAATAGTTTTGGTCATTTACAACTCAATTCTTTATTTTTTAATACTCACTGAAACACGAATACTTACACAGAAAAGTTAAGTTAACCACAGAAATAGAACAACCTTGACATTCCGTGCCATGTGCCATTGCCCCTACACAAAAGTTAGCAATGGCGAGGTTGTTGAATTTTTCCGTGTATTCAAATGTTAAATCGTTTATCACATTGTGCAGTGAGTACTTAACGCCATCTATGTATAAGTGAATGTGCCTCGCAACGCAAAGACAGCACACTCCATTGAAATCATGGATTTACAACTCAAGTTCTGCTCATAACAATACGATACGATGACAACAATTTTACTTGCGTGTATATTTGGTAACATTTTTTTTATTTCAGGCCTGGTGTCGTCTAAGAGATGACTACGCTGACGTTGGATCACTGTCTATCTTTGTGTATGGAGCAAAGGGATTGTCAGCAAATGATACTTACTGCGTCTTAGAACTCAACAACGATCGACTACAAACACACACGGAATTTAAAACGAACGACCCCAATTGGATGAGAAAAATGAGCTTGTTAGAATGTGCAATACCATTTAATACTATTTTTGTTGTTTAATACCGCATTTTAGCATTTCGATCTCTTTTGTTTTCTTTTACCAGACTGGCGCTAGAACGGAGGGTTACCTATGTTTTTCGCTGTTCAGTTTTTTTTTTTTCATTGTTATACATATAGTGAACTCAAATCTTTTCGCGTTTTAGCACAGTGACCGATATCACATCGCTCTTAGAAGTTACAATTCAAGAAGAAAAGAAGTCGGAAATAATAGGAAAAGTTTCCATTCCTCTTCTTAAAATAAATAACAGCGAAAAAAAGTGGTATGCTCTCAAAGATAGCACGCAGAGAGAAAGAGCCAAAGGAAATAATCCAAGAATACTTTTAGAAATGAGAGTTACGTGGAATCTCGTGAGTATTCTCATTCTAATTTTTAAATTACAAATACAGGAGGTCCGATTAAATAGTGAATATATCACCAAGCTTGAATATATTAGATCATCCTATAGTAAAATCAGAAAAAAATGTCTTGAGAAATCTTTATGACATTGTTATAAGATTGATTTTTACCTTGTCAGACGGACAGACAGACTGACAAAAAGTGATTCGATCCGTTTTTTCCTTTTGAGGTACGAAACACTAAAATGAGAATTAAGTTAAACTTATGGTAACGACGCATGCAAGATCCCCGCGGGTATAAACCCTGAACGACGCAAGCCTAAGCAAAAGATACAAGGGTACATTAGTGTCTTGTGCTGTCCTGTAATTTGTTAACTTCATGTTTTGTACAACAAAGAGTCTTACATACACACATACATATAATACAAGTTTACTCATGGAACGAGAGTTAACGTATTATTCTAGTACTCTACTCTATGTCTACTCTGGTGTCTGTGTATAAAGGGGCTTCTAAACCGATAACTTTTTTCTGCGATATGTGACTGGCAACTGTTACTGTCTGACGCTTATTATGAAAGCTAGACAAAGACTCCTATATCTGTCGGCCACATAATGCATGAAAAACATAGCCCGTTTAGAAGGCACATTATATTATTACATAGTTTCATGCAACGTCGTTCTATTTATTTCTTCTTCTTTTACTTCTTCACGTCACTTCTTTAACGAGCCTTAAAGAAGCTCTGCTCCCCCAGGCACGCGCGTCTATTCGAGTTATAAATCCCAAGGAACTGAACTACTTAGAGCCGACTGACAAATTAGACAGGCACATATTTACTAAGAACCTGTCGCGAGCGAAGGCGGTATGCGCCTGGATTTTGAACGCTTTCAAAGTAATCAAGTAAGTTTTTGACAGGAACGTCTTTCAATTGGCGAGGGACACTTTTATGAAGCGAATGCTGCTCAACTATGACGCCTTTGTCTTAGAGGTCGGTCCGGGTGAGGTGGCACGCTTAACGAAATACATTAAAATCTTACAGGACATTTTTACTTTATTGCGACTAAAATCGCAATATATATAAGCTTACGAGTACGTTCATGGGGATATGGCTTGTCAGCAACTTGGGAAGTGCTTGCAGATAAGCGTAAACTTTCGTGTTTGGAACGTGGTCTCATTAAGAAACTCAGATTATTATTTCATTGTTGTCAAACTAGAAGAAGAGTGAACACGCGTTTGAGACAGAATTATCTGCTGTTGACAGCAATTAAAATATTGAATAGGTAAACAAGTAAAACTTTGGCAGTACTTATTAATTTATTAATTTTCAGGACGTGTTTTGAATGGGAGTCCAGAAAGTGGAACCTTATAGCCTTGATTGTGTGGCTGGTCATGTGTTCTATCTTCCGAGTATGGATGCTGCCTCTTATTCTCCTTGTGCCTTTCGTTTGGTACCGGCCAGAGAACTACTTCTTGATCTATTGTAAGTGTCACGTTATTTTACTAGATGTATTAGAAATGCTCAGATTAACGGTATTTACGGACGGGTACTAGTGTAGTTTGAAGGGCGAATGTCACATTTCTGACCGAACGCAATAGAAAAAGTTAGAAACGGTTGAAACAATTTTTTTTTTTCAAAGTCCAATGTCTCAATAATGGCTAGAACAATTTTGGTGAAACTGCCTTAAAACCATCTCGATTCTCGATTGAACTAGCTTTCGATTAAAAGAAATCTTGTCCGAATTGGTCCATCCGTTTTGCAGCTAAAATATCACAGACACACACGTTAAACTTATAAAATCCCTATTATGCGTCAGTTATTAAAAATTGGGCAACGCTATTCTTCTCTAACCCATTACGTTTCAATCAGCGAAAAAGTAAAATGATTTAGACTTTCGCAATTTTCACACATTATCATGATGCTCGGGACTTAATCGCATAAAAAATATATTATCAGACTCTCTTCCCCCCGCACCGTCCGAAACGTCTATGTATGTGGGAGATGAAAGGCAAACAAGCATAAAATTAGTAATATCATTTATTTTAATATTGGTGCAAAAATAACTTACTTACAACCGAGGGTGGTCATACATACAGCTGTAGAAGCAAATCACATTATCTATAGCAATAATTGAACAAATGGATATAATTTACATTAGATAGAGGCTGATTACACATAAGAAGCTTAACATAGCCACTAATAGTTGTTCCTTTAATAAATACGCACCAAAATAACACACTCAAGCAGAGAGCCTGCTAACTAATAATATTACATTCGAATGATAACGGACAGAGTTATAGTTTACCTGACAATAGGGAATGTTTAGTGCATCTGCACTAAACAGTACGACAGCTCGATGGCAAGTGACCGGCGCCAACCGGCGAAAGAGTATTTATACTACACAAACAAGTGACGTCATGGAAGAGAAATGGTCTTAGGCGGGTAAAAAGGGTTATTACTATACAATTTGAAATCAAAATATGATCAAAAATCGTTTTCTCTCCCACACGGCCATTCTGACGAGCAGCCGAATGTAACGGCTCGCGAATAACGATCAAATATAATGCATACAATTTTAACTTGATATTACAGATTATGTTGTATTAATCACAGATAGAACTTCGGTCTAGTTAGTAATATACAGTATACACCTATACTAGGTGACATTAATAAGCTTAGGTACTCATTAATATGAAACATTTAGTAGCCTCAGTAAAATAAAAAACCATTGAGATGGCGCGGCTAAAAACACTTGATTGCCTCGGTAAAAAGCCATGAGTATGGCGCGGCATAAAGTATTTGGTTGCCTCGGTAAAGAGCCATGAGTATGGCGCGGCATAAAGTATTTGGTTGCCTCGGTAAAAAGCCATGAGTATGGCGCGGCATAAAGTATTTAGTTGCCTCGGTAAAGAGCCATGAGTATGGCGCGGCATAAAGTATTTGGTTGCCTCGGTAAAAAGCCATGAGTATGGCGCGGCATAAAGTATTTGGTTGCCTCGGTAAAAAGCCATGAGTATGGCGCGGCATAAAGTATTTAGTTGCCTCGGTAAAGAGCCATGAGTAAGTATGGCACGGCATAAAGGCTCAATATTATTGCAGTTTAAACAAACAAGATCAAATTCCTTACATGGCTATAAGTACCAGCCTTTTGTGAAGTAATCACGACGCTCGGACCAAGCAGTCTTGCCAGTGACACCTCAGTATAGCACCACCATCGTAGGACGGGGTCATTGCGTAATTGCACCAAAAGTGCTGCGGCATTGGAGTCCATGAAATAGAAATGTCAAAAAAATACATAAGTAGGGTATTTAGTTACGTATCCCACTTCTGATGTGGGAGATGAAAGGCAAACAAGCATAAAATTAGTAATATCATTTATTTTAATATTGGTGCAAAAATAACTTACTTACAACCGAGGGTGGTCATACATACAGCTGTAGAAGCAAATCACATTATCTATAGCAATAATTGAACAAATGGATATAATTTACATTAGATAGAGGCTGATTACACATAAGAAGCTTAACATAGCCACTAATAGTTGTTCCTTTAATAAATACGCACCAAAATAACACACTCAAGCAGAGAGCCTGCTAACTAATAATATTACATTCGAATGATAACGGACAGAGTTATAGTTTACCTGACAATAGGGAATGTTTAGTGCATCTGCACTAAACAGTACGACAGCTCGATGGCAAGTGACCGGCGCCAACCGGCGAAAGAGTATTTATACTACACAAACAAATGACGTCATGGAAGAGAAATGGTCTTAGGCGGGTAAAAAGGGTTATTACTATACAATTTGAAATCAAAATGTGATCAAAAATCGTTTTCTCTCCCACATGTATTTAAATTTAAATGTATTTTTTACGCGATTAAGTCCCGTGTATCATGATAAAGTAGATGTTAATCAATAATTCAAAATCGATATGATCGACAGTTACATAGGTCGCTATTGGAAGAAAACCTAAAATGAAATAAAATGGATAAAAGGGATCTATGGTAATCGTATACTTTTCCTGGCATCCAGCTAGCTGTATTGTATGGCTATAGAAAACGAGATACTTATTATAGGTAGGTATACTGAAATGTGCCGGGTTGCGTGTTTCAACGCAACTATTTTAATTGATAACATTCCAACAGATTGTAAATCACGGTACGGTACTACGAGTATCGTATTGTTTCATCTATAGGCGACTGCACAATACGCTCGCGAGGTTTTCGAAAGTATTTGTGAAAAATATAAAAAAATCAGTGAACAAAATAAAATTAAAATTATACCTTTTGGGAAAATTGCAGACGTTAACAGATTAAAGTTAAACAGTTTAACGGTAAAATGCCGCGGTAGCCTCATGGCTATTTTTTTAGTAAGTTATCGTTTGTAGAAGGTCGTGGGTTCGTGCCCTGGCTCGCACCTTTGAGTTTTTCAGAATTTATGTGTGAATTTGGAATTTACATTATTTTGTAAATTGTCATGAGATTTTCGGTGAAGGAAAACATCGACGTGAGGAAACTATAGCTCAAGCCCTCTCACCGTCGCAGTGGGACGTAATTAGGCCGGCGATGATGATGATGATAATTTTAACGGTTATAAATATTTTATCATTCATTGACTTATGAATTCAGAGCGCGTTTGTTATTTTCGTGAGTTTTATCAGTTAGTTATAATCACTACGGCACTGGCTCTTGTAACCAAAAGCATTATCTGTTACTGTCTTACTTAAAAGTAAATTAAAGACTCCAGTTACCTTCAACATTTAACGCTTACTCTTTCAATACCTAACCTAACCAATGTAGAAAAGTTGAAAAACCATCTTGATTAAACTAGCTTTCAATTAATAAAAGCCGGGTCCAAATCAGTCCATCCGTTTAGGAGCTACGATGCCACAGATGCACAGACACATAGATACGCCTCGTCAAACTCAATAATTTCACTTCAAACAAATCTCCATTGTTTATTAGCTCTCTAAATAAACCAATAAACTCGGCAATTTACGAAGCGTTGCAAATTTTCAATGATCAGTTGAAATTATTCATTCGACGAATTCGCCGCAAACGGCTCTATTATACGTCTATTTGATAATGATAAATCCGCCCGCTGCGGAAATGACATCTGCTGGCTGACATCTAAACGATGCCATTTGTCTTTACAAAAATATTAATCAATGATGAGTTTTGTGTTTATGAATGAACACAATCAAAGGGAAATTGGAAATAGAGACGTTGTTATCACTGATTTGTACTAGTACATAATGTCTGTTAATGCTATATACCGAACTCAGGCATGTCAGTTAGGTAATACTGAGTATTTGCCTATGACATTGCGGCTTCGTTCAACTCGTCACTTTGAATTGGTGGCAATATCTATCTATCTATACCTATAAAACAGTACCTACCGTGACTGACTGACAGACAACGCACAGCCTAAACCACTGGACCTAGATACTTGAAATTTGGCAGACATATACCTTGAGTATCCTAGAGGTGCACTAAGAAGAATTCCCACGGAATAGGGAACTAGCCCCTTTTGAAATATTTCACTCGGGCAAAGCTGCGGGACATAAGCTAGTCTTTCATAAAACTTTTAATATGTACACTTATGAATGACAAATTTGTATACTATTATGTAAAAAAAAAAAAAACAATTAATTATTGTGAGTTCAAAATTAACTAAGTACATTAATGAATTTTCTAATTTTTAGTACAAGAATGTATATTTAAATATGAATACTTTTAAGAAGTAACTTAATTTTCAGGGAGAAAATACTTCATAGAAATGGAAACGGCTTCGGCTGAAGATCAAAAGAACGAAAAGGTAATAATAACCCGCTTTGTAATTAATTAACGTCAAATTACATAACTCTATTTCGTGAAAATTAAACAAATTCATAAAGACGGCTTAAACAAATTTCTTGTTACTTTTTGTAGGAAGAAAAAACGTCATTGAGGAAAAAAATAAACAGCCTACAAGAAATGGTTCACTACGTACAGAATTACATTGGACAATTTGCTAGCTACGGTGAAAATATTAAGAAGTAAGTTTAAAATTTAAAACAGATCTGATATTTTTATTCAGTTCTGGTATCTTCTGAATACCTATCTAGAAAAAGACAAAACTTTAATTAATATATAAAAAAGATGGAATAGGTACCTATTTATATATTTTGTTATTGTCATGTTTCAGCTTGTTCAACTTCACTGTGCCATATTTGAGCTGTCTTACCATCGCCATCATTCTAGTAATTTCGTTGGTGATGTATCTAATTCCAGTCAAGTACATTTTCATGTTCTGGGGTAAGTATCTAAAAATATTCATCTAGCCTACTTAATATTATTGAATGTTTGTGAGGATGTATGGATGATTGTTACTGTTGCAACCTCCAGCGCCGTCGTCACTGGCTTAGATAAGTTTGTCAAGCCAAGTTGCGGGCTGTCATATAATTATACTAGTTTCATCCACAAGGCTGAAGATGTGTTTATAAAACCTAAAGATAAATAAAGTACTGATTTATCTACACACTTAATAATTATGTTACCTCAATGGGAAAGTCATGAATCTGCAATTGGGACAAAAATGAGACTTTCATGCCAAGTAGTTGGCAACGCATCTGCGAACCCTCCGTGGTAGCGGGTGTCTATGGGCAGTGGTGATCACTTACCATTAGTCGATCCACTTGCTCGTTTGTCTTTCTTGTCGTATAAAAAAAAGGGGTTCCAAGGGAATGCACATTCTGTAAAATTTTCGTATTTCCAGCATATTTGCAGATTCGCGACTTTGCAATTGATGATTGATGTGACGAATCATAAGTCCTCTATAATGCGTTCAGGAACCGTAAGTAATGACCAGCATTTCGACAGTCAGTATTACTACGAAAATTTTAGTAACGTTAATGTCATTACAACATCACATGTCATGGATGCTCGGTATGTTTGTCTATGGTTAAATAAAAACAATTAAACTCTACATAATAAGGCCTTAAAACACTCATTATGTATTGCATAAACTATTAATTGACCCGTTCCAGGTATCCACAAGTTCACACGAAAAACTCTCCGTCCGAACAGAGTACCGAATAACGAAATATTAGATTTGCTCTCCCGAGTGCCTGATGACGAAATTTTGGTAAGTAAAGAATGTTTAATTAATTTGCTTGAAACTTTCGACATCCTTCTTAGACATTATCATGATACTCGGGACTTAATCGAGTAAAAAACATTTATATGTCCCTTCGAGACCATGGACGCAACGTCGCGTCCGAAACGTCGAGGTATTTAAGTTCAAATCCTAACTAATATTATAAATGTGAAAGTAACTCTTTCTCTTTGTCTCTCTGTCTCTCTGTCTCTCTGTCTGTCTGTTTGTTACCTCTTCACGCAAAAACCGCCCTACCGATCATGGTGAAACTTGACAAAAAGATAGCTTGAAGATCCGGGAATAACATTGGCTACTTTTTATCCCGGAAAACAGCAAAAATCCCGCGGGATAACGATAATTTGAGAAAATGGATCGCGTACCCCCGAGGAACCTTTTCACAACAAAATCCTAATTCTGACTAATATTATAAATGTGAAAGTAACTCTGTCTCTCTGTCTCTCTGTCTGTCTGTTTGTTACCTCTTCACGCAAAAACCGCCCTACCGATCATGGTGAAACTTGATAAAAAAATAGCTTGAACATCCGGGAATAACATAGGCTACTTTTTATCCCGGAAAACAGCAAAAATCCCGCGGAATAACGATAATTTGAGAAATTGGAATCGCGTACCCCTGAGGAACCTTTTCACAACAAAATTGACAATGATTTCTTTGGCAGATGTATGGTACGTCAATGTGACATTTGCAGTGATACGGTTCCACAGTCATACGATCAACAACGATTCAGTTCGCGCAATTCCGTGGAACCTTCTCTTAATACATTTCATATTGAATTCTTTGTCGGATGTATGGTAAGTCAATATGACATTTGTAGTGAAACGGTTCTACAACGAAAACGACCAATTGAATCTCTTTTTAATGGATATTTAGCTATTTTTAGAGACTTAAGAAAGAAATAATAAAAACAACATAATGTATATTATTATGTAACTTATTCATTTAAAATTTACTGTTATACAATTAAAAACATTAGATCTTCCAACACACAAACCGAGCATTATTGATGCCACTGTTTAGTCTTGATGCTGTCATCCGCAATCATGTAGCCGAAATTGTAAATCCGATCCAGAGCGCAATTATCAGCATCGCACAAGTAAAATCACAGTAGTCGTCAAGCTCCTTAAAGAAATAACTACAGAGAGAGAGCAAAAACTACAATCATTCCAATAACAACAAACGGGATATGAAGTAAACGCTTCTGCCACTATGACATTTGTTTTAACCATAGAGCTACAGTATTAACCTTACTCCAGAACAGTACATTATGCATAAACTCTTTGGTATTTACTAATAGTACCTCATTATTGTGTGCAGTTGGAACAAAGATAGCGGTTGATTTTAAATGTTACAGAAAAAAGTGCCTTTATTCAACTAGGATCATTAGAGCATATAAAAAATTTTATTTTCATAACCGTTTGATTCTTGTACTGCCGGGGCCCCCCGCAACAAGAAATGTAAAAAGGTATTGCCTCCAGAATATTCATTAGTAGCGGACCACTGAACTGCAGCAAGTAAAGAGCAGTAGCAGCAGCAGCAGGCGCAGCCCCCCGCCATAAAAAGAACACAAACACTACTCATTCCTCCAAGCCATTGAGAAGTAGCGAAACACTACGCCACCGGAAGGAAAGAGGGGGAGCTCGGGGGGCGCAGCCCCCCGCCATAAAAATAACGCAAATACTACTCTTTCCTCCAAGCCATTGATAATTATCGAACCACTACGCCGCCGGAAGGAAAATAAAAAAGTATACAAATATACAACGCTTCCTCCAAGACATAACATTGATAAGTACCAAACCACTGCGCTGCAGCTAGCAAAGTTGGAGGAGGAGCGAAACTTTGGGTTCGTAATCCCCCCCCCCCCCCCCCCTCCGTAACAAGACAAGCGTACAAATAATCCTTCTCGAAACCATTTCCTTCTGGATATTGATAAGTAATGAAAATGAAATTAATTTCTTAACTCCACAATAAATTCCATTTCCATAAGATAAGTAAGTAAGAAAAACTAAATCATTACGCTGCAGTAAGCAGATTTATCAGTGGGCGTAGCCCCCCTGCAATTAAAAGAATCCAAAAATAATATCTAGGTTCCTAGGCCATCATTCCTGAGAATGGCTTCCCAAATTAAATAGACCTAAACGCATGGGATAATGGACAGTAAATTGTTATACAGGACTTAATTATATCCGTGGTATAGCAATAAACAAATTCTACGCGGACGAAGTCGCGGGCAACAGCTAGTTTAAATACAAATGTTTTTACGCGATTAAGTCCCTAGTATCATGATAATGTGTGAAACTCGCGAAAGTTTAAATCCTTTTCAGATCCTCAATCAAATTAAAAAAATCATCACTTTATTCATACTTTCATTATCTAACATCGAAACATTACCTACTTGATATTCCATCATAGTGAAATAAACGGATCACTCACGTATGTCAGTAGAGTATAGTCCGCCATCTTTCTTACTAACCAGTATGTCCTCCCTCTGGGAGCACACGCTTCGGTGGTAGACTTAGCGCGCCTTAGGCAGGGCGGCGGTTTTCGTTTCGCTACCGGCGAAGCGTGTGATCTCAGAATCTTATGACAATATCATAAACATTTTGACAGGGGAAAGCTTTTCTCACTTTAACTATACCTAACAATCCGTGGCCTAACAGTTTTGGTACAATCATCTATCATTGGATTCTGTCAATGAAACTTTAATAATTATAATATCATTTTATTTTCAGCTTGACTGTCAAGAGTTACCTTTAGAAGAAACATCAGATGACAATGTTAAGTAAAACAAAACAGATTTGGATTTACCATTGTAACACTTTCAGCAAAAGTAACGAGTGCCTTTGTATAGTACCGTCCATACTTACTAAGGTAATATTTTGCTTGTCAGTGTAGTTGTATCTAAACTTAAGGTCCATTGCATTTAACCAAAAGATACCTGTATTAGTAATATAAGAAGCTGGTGTTAATATTCAATAAGTTAAATTAAATGTTGTTTAAATTACTTGCTTCTCAGATTTTATTTTGTTATAAAAAGGAACAAACTTATCATCCCACAAAATTATTACATATTTAGTAACTAGTACCTACCTCTATTAATTTGCCCTTCGATGACCTTTAAAGGCTATGCAGACCTGGATCCTTTTTTGAACGTCGTATATTAACTTATTTTACAAGTGTCCCGAAATAATGCAAAGTTGTAACATAAAAAAACCGGTCAAGTGCGAGTCGGACTCGCGCACGAGGGTTCCGTAGAAAGATTTTAACGCTTTTCCCCAGTGTTTTAAGAAGTCCAGTGTAAGCAGAGCCCTGCTCCTGAGCAAAATGTACGCAGTGTGGGGTCAACTTATATTGGTCCTCGAAATCTAGAGACAGATATAAAAAATTAAGATTTTGAGACTTTTCTGAGTGGTCGTACTATAGGAGCTACCTTCGTACCAAATTTCAAGTTTCTAGGACAACTGGAAGTACCCTTTAGGTTTTCTAAAAACGGCAATTTGTATGGAAACGACTTTTTTAATGACTGTATCTTTTGATTGCGTTGACTTAGATACTTGATTTTTTCACAGCTTCAAGGAACTGCAGGTATGAGTATTTGATATTAATTTCAGCATCCTACCTCCACGCGTTCCAGAGAAAAAGGGTCTTGACAGACAGACAAACAGACGGACAACAAGGACCCTATAAGGATCCTATAAGGGTTCCGTTTTTTCCTTTTGAGGTACGGAACCCTAAAAAGTAAGTCTTCTGAAGCATTACAAAATGATTTTATAATTATAATTATATATGTCAAGTAGGTCGTTGCTATCTCAGTCCATCTATAATGTTACGCTTGTGGCTAATTTGCAAGTACTGCATGTTAACAAGGGAACCATCCATATGTCAATTCGACGTGAGCTGGTACAATATGCTAACGGTTAGGTATATACAACGATATGTACCACTGAATTATTTATTGGCAGGGTATCTATTTGGCTTGGTTGAAGTGAGGTTAGTTAGGTATTTGTAAAGTTCTGACAACAATGAGTAAAGAGCAGTTGAAGGACGATTTTAAGCTAGAGTGAATAGGTTGTTACTCAATCTGTGACTTGAATCTTTTGGCCTCATCAGCACTTTTCATCAGATGGAATAGAAGTCAATCGCTCTTCAGTTTTTTTTAATAGTTTTGTAGAAATTGGTTCCATAATTAGTATAATAGTAGTACATAATTGGTATAATGTCCAAATAAAGAGATTTTTATGTGAAAGTGCTATCATTTTTAAAGCAATAAATTGCTCTAATCTTTATTTTATCAAAACAGGATGACAACACAAAGACGTGCAAATCGATTATCAGATAAGAAGAGTTTGGATTTTCAGATAATAATTTCTAAGTACTTATCAGCAATTATAATTTCTGTTTTCTTTCGAATTTGAAAGTACTTGTTGTTAAATGAGCGTGAAAAGAAAAGTTTTTTTATTATAGACCAAGGCTGGCCAAAACCAGGCTTTGAATTTGCCCACCAACTCGTTAATCGGCCAGCCGGCCAACAACGCGACGAGGCGATGGTTGGCCACACTATTTGCACCTTTAAACATTAGATAATATTATATTGGCCATCCTTGTTATACACTCTTTTGTCATCATCATCGTCATCATCATCATGTCCTGCTATCCCTAATCAGGGACATATAGGGCTCTCAGCAGGGACTCTTTTGTATATGTCTAAAATAAAAAAGTGAGACTCGGTAAACCATACAAACTACATCACATTTTATTCATAGGCACTATACTGTAACTCTAACATTGTTATAAGTGTAAACATTTATATAAATAGCATTTTGATTTAATCACAGGCCGTGAAACAATACCTCTACAACATTACATCACATTATCGAAACTAATTGAATCGTGTAAATTAATTCAAACCACGATATCTTTTCCGAGCCTTTCGAATTCGTTGGCGAAGTAAACCATATCCTTGTGGTTTAAGGCAGAGTTCTGGAAAACGATACGGAAAAAATTGACCAGATCACCTTGAGGCTGGTATGTGACCATCATACTTCCTTCCTTTATCATGCGTTCCTTTATTTTCGGTGCAACCTTGTGCAACCTTTCTTTATAATCTGGGTCGTTCTCGCGGCCGCGAAGGCAAATCGGTACGTACCAAAACATTACGTTGGTACACTCAGGTTGGTCGAGCACCAGTCGGAAGCCATCGCGCTGGCGGATATGATCCAAGAAAAACGCAGCGTTATCGAAAATTTTGTCGATGTGTTTCTCAAACCCTTCGGTGCCTTTCGCTTTCCACATGAACCAGAATTTAAGGACGTCCGCCCTTCGACCGCACTGGATGTGTTTGTCGCCTGTGTCGTATGAAGTGTCGTAGAATTTGTCCTTCTGAAAGAGGTACTTGGCATTGCAAGAGTGTCCCTCCTTGAGTACGTTCTTGTGTCGAATTAGAAACGTCGAGCATTGTTGCGGGGCTGCCAAGAGCTTATGAGGGTTCCACGTCACCGAATCCGCCCTGAAATTTAAAAACAATCGCTTATATTATACAGTCATCTAGCCATCGCAACTCTTTATTTGAGACATTAAATGAATTGTTAATTTAATGGTTATCTAAATCCAAGGGCATATTGAGCAACGGTTAATTATATCACGTTTCTATTTTTTTTGCAATTCAATTAGCGTTTGAGTTTTAACGCGATGTTGGCTCAAGCGGTACCATAAAGGTCATCCCGATTCCATGACCCCTACTGCTTGGCCCTGTACAAACAGTAAACTCGATTCTAGATCTTTTGTAAGTCACAATACCAACACACACAATGTTTTTGTAACATAAACGGAAATTGATTTTATGTAATAAATTAATTGAACTGATCATGCAAATTTCTACCAATTTTTCGGAGTTACTTCAAACTACGGAACCGTCACCCTCGTTCTAGAAAAACGGAAAAAAGTTTCGTACAATCTGGCTAACAGGAAGCCTGTGAAACGCATCGTAATCGTTTTCACGGGAATTGATTGCGCATGAAGTGGTAGTCCGCATTCGGCCAATGCCGTCAATTTTCATCCGGGCCGCCACTCGTTTGTCTATGTCCCGACTTCGCAGTGCTTTTACTGCATTGTGAGAGCTCTGAATATTATTCTTATCAATTCCCTTTCTGTCGCTTGCTTTGCTATGTTGTGATCAAAAAAATTACTAAAGGGACATTACTATCCAGAAATACCTATGCAAAAAAAACTGAGCTCATACTCACAGCTCAATTCCATTCAGTAAATGTTTGTGCTTCTTGGACATCAAGGCGCCGCCTCCCCACGCGGCGTCCACGTGCAACCAAACGTTGTATTTCTTGCACAAAGCAGATATTGGAACTAAAGGGTCAAAGGCTCCATAAACAGTGGTCCCGGCTGTGGCGGTCACCAGGAAAGGAGTTGCTCCATCTTCGATGGCTTCCTCCATCTTCTTCTCCAAGTCCTCAACATCGATCTTGCCGAGTTGGTCGGCTTTGACCAAGATGCAGTTGTCAGATCCAATCCCCATGAATGCAGCTAGCTTCTTAGTGGAATAGTGGGCCAGTTCCGATGTGAATAGAACCAAACGCGGCACGGCGTATACACCTTTGCTCTGAAAATATTAAAAGAGAGGCCAAATTTAGAAACGTTTGCGATTTTATTAATCCATTCGTTCATTCTGCTGATGTGATGGTGACTTTGAAAAGTTGTAGAGTCCTTTTCCTTATTTCACCACACTGCACTACACAATATCATAGAAATTGGCACAACAGTACACCGACTGACCTACATACACACGGTAATAACTGAGTGGATTGATATCTCGATAATCTGTGCATCATCTTCAATTATGCAATTATGGCATTGACCCTTACAAGTTGTATGTAAACATACCACTACGACGTTAAGGTCAACGAACCCGTAGTATACAATGTTTATGTTTATGGCATTATATGTATCTCATTATCCTGATGAGGTCAGACACGATTGCGCAAATTGTGCAGTTATTAAGACAATCTGTTGCTTAGATTCTAGGAAAATCGCGAAATTATATTCCATTGAAGGTTGGATGGAATAAAATGGTTCTGCCATATTGTGTCACTTGAGAGCACGCGATGTACTGGCACTGCACATTTGACTAAACTATTTATTATTATCAAGACAGCGTTAGATAGTTTAATGCAATTGTTGTTTCAGTGCCAGCAAGTAGCGAGATTTGGATGAATTAGACTAGGATGCGTTGTATCGCTGCAGAGTCCCAATTTCAAGGGCCCATCGGTAGAGCCGCAGCGCCTAGACAGCTAGCAAATCGGTGTCCCGACACCCGGTCGTACTAAATCGATACCCTTACTCCCTCAGTTTTACTACGCTGCCCTTAATTAAGGTAATAAGGGTCCCTTGATATTGTGCAATGTATTAATTCTTTAACAGAACTGATAAGTTAAGGTAGGGTCTTTTTCGTGTAATATTCATTTACACAAACTTAAGGGCTTATCATTTCCAAGAGCTCTCATCAGATTACTGATCATGTTCTAATCTTAGTAAGAGATCACAGTCAATTGTTTACATCTCGCTCACCAAGTTCATATTGAGTGTCACTGTTTCCGCTATCAGAAGAAAGGAATAAAATTCCGAGAAGGCTAAACGGAACTTTATTGAAATAAGGAACTACTGAACCGATCGACGCCGAATAATAGCGTTATTAAGGAAGTTAACAGGATATTTACTAATTATCTTAAAGTAGATTTAAACTAAGAAAATAATATAGTACCTATATACCAAGGTTTATTCAAAGTACTTGCACGCGATCGTGTATCGAGGTTAAGGTGACTACCGAATGCTATGTTTCCTGCACTAACCACAATCAACCGATCTTAGTTGTGCTATAATAATTACAAATTACCAGAGATAATACCAGTCTAATTAATTTGCAGGTTAATTTGACTTATAATTTCAATAGCCTAGAATGCCTAGATTGCCTTCGCGCTAATGTTGGTGTAAAAATTACGGCGTGACACGATTTGCTGTAACAGCGGACGTTATAACGAGACCGAGAGAATTTAAATACCTCGATAGGAACAGTTCAAAAATGTTCTATGGCTATGCCAATTTTATTGATGTGCTCCAAAATAGTAAAAAAAAACAATATTTCATCTGAGCCTGGAACTCATCAGATCGGTTACATTGCGGCAAAATGACAGGTGTAGAATAGAATGTAGAAGCCAAGATCGTTTGAATAGCAAGCAAACACTGCAGTCATATTTTTATTTGGTTAATAATCGGTCTACGACTGCAAGTTTAGTGTATGCATGTAGGTAGGTAATTTAACGCTACGGATTACTGCTAGAAACGATTATGCGATAAAAAAACATGAAAAATTGGTTAAATCGAAGTTAAAATGTCTCTGAGTAAGATGTTAAACGTTTGTGAGAGTTTCTGCACGTGAGGCTTACAATGTATTTAATAATTTATGTAGTAAAAATATGAGCGACAAATGCCAATGAAATAAATTAATTCCTTGTACACTCGAGGACAGAAATATAATATTATCTGCATAAAGTTGCAAAAATATTGTAGGCATGTTCGACCGCGACTGTTAGTAGGTTTTAAAAAAAATTTGCGTATCAAAAGGAAACATAATCACATCTTCGTACTTACCTTAACTTCAGGATAGAAGTAATAACGAGCGCAGCTGATAGCATATCCATTGGCAATGGATCCTCCAGGGCAGAATATTCCATCGCCATCGCCATTGGCCCAGCCAACAAACCGCCTCATCTCACGAAGAACATCTTCTTCCATCAGAGTAAAGACTGGCGCCACTTCGTAGGTGTACACACTCGGGTTGAGAGCGTCTGTCAACCACTGCCCGATCAGACCGTAAGGATCCACTGAAGAGAACAGCTGGTTTACGAAGTAAGGGTGAGCTGTGTTGACCGAATAACGAGCAACCTGGATGAAGACAAATAATAAAATGGCATAAATAATTACAATCAGCAGCTGACAATATGACGGTATTTCACCGCGCAGTTTCACTCACATCAGCAATGATTCCCAGTAGCTGGTCGTGAGACAGCGGCCCTTCCCGGGGATTTAAGTCAATGGCCTGCTTGATTTGCTCCGGCGTAGCCCACTCCACTACCTTCGAGGTCCTTTGGGACCTTCCGAAGACCACTCTGTCAACCAACAGATCCACGGCGCGCCGAATGAAGTCCTCGTGCTTCGTTCTATCTGCGATACTCTGGAACAAGGAGTCATCTTGCCCCCTGTCTTCTCCGCCAACCACGATGATGGTCGAATCGGCAGGCATGGTGTTCGGTTTATCTTTCACTTCACTTTCGACCGTTTCATTCACGGAAATTAAAGTTAAAATAAAACCATTTAGTATTTTTGGAACCGGTCGACGTTACGAGCGCCCGCGAATGTCTGAATGGTTTTAGCCCGTCGCTCATTGCGTAGCCTTCTTAAATACTGACCGGCGTCAATTCACTTCGTAAGGTTAAAATGTTTTAGCAGCTCTATCAAATGTAAACATATTGAGGTATCTTCTAAAACTCGGGGTATGATTACGGAAAAAACAACTCCATTATTTCCCATGATCAGGAGTAAGAAGCATGGTTGGTTTAAGTGCGTATTTAATCAGTTATATATCGCACGTTTTAATACAAACTCGGTTATTGGAAGTGCATCCAAGTGTATCGGAAAATGTAGCTCAATAACTGAACAAGACATAATACCTACTTAAAAGCTTATTTTGATTCAATGTAAGCTATCATAAACAGCTTTACTCTCGTCGGCAAAACAAAAGCGACAGGAAACATTATGACGGGATCCCCCATACTTAAAAGGATAAAATCACTTATCTATTTGCTTTTCGTTCCTTATCCCTATCAACTCAGTTACGTTTTACTCGCCTTGGCGAAGTTATCTACTTTTTGCGTAGGTACCACTAATTAGTACCGTTCGGAGGTCAGACCTGACCTTTATTACTTGGCTGATCAACTGCAAACGTGTAAAAAACTTTGTAGGTAACATTAATTCCCATCAAAATTATAATCATGTCTAACCGACTTCATGAAATCGTCATTAGTCCGATATTACCCTTATTGGCATGCATGTAAATATTTATAACCTCTCCTTTTACAGGCCTTTGTATGAAATGTAGAAAAATGAGTAAATATTCTTATTTGTACCTACTTAATTATAATTACCTACACTTAATCGTGAGCACTACCTAGATAGGAACTTCCTAGTTTATTTAATTGCATTCTGTCGGAAATGTTTTGAACGAATGTTTTTTTCGCTCTTACGTGATTCTTAAATCATCCCATAAACCTGAATTCACGAAAAATTTCGATAGTGTTTCGGCTAATATCGCTCTTACGTGTCTTTTACAGAACATTCCCCAATTTCATCTGTAAATTCTGTGATGGCCTATGTGTATATTTGGTCGTAAGTATATTATTATTACTCGAATTGTTAAAATTTAGTCTGTTTCGTTTTAATAAACCGAAACAGATTAAATCTTAACAATACGAATAGGTAATAACTCATTTTTTTTTATTGCAAACTGACAACGATTTTTAATACTTTAAATATATCCACGACATTAATTTTTACAATATTTTTTCGTTATATGATTGTATAGGTATTAAGCTAAGTAAAATCACACCACTACACTATCAATAGTTTTGCGTGACTTTGCTTCTGAATGAAGTCTAATTAATAATTAATTTAAGTTGCAAATTAGATAGTATTTAGTGGAATTAATGAATAATAATGAGCTCTTCTGTCGTGTTTTTATACCTTTTGCGTATTAGGGCTAACCACTGTTTTTTTTTGCACTAGAAACATAAATATTTTATCGATAAGTACCTATTACCAGGATGTGTAGTAAATTGGACCTAGAGCTAGAAAGCTGAAATTTTGCATAGGGGTTCCCCTTATGACGCAGACAAGGGATTAGGAGTGATTCTTCAAAATACCCATGGAACATTTGGATCTATATTGTATTACATACTTAATGTAAATTTATGTGGAAGCGACTTTCAGGTTTGGGCTTTTGTATGATAACATCATTCGTCGCACAGACTTAGCTCTCTTGTAGGTACATACGATCGCGGAGTAGCAAGGTAATTTGTTCATATTAAGTACGCATGTACATATGTTACCGGGAAACAATTAGACCAATATAAACACAAAACAAGATGGCGTAGTTATTTCAATTGACATTGAATTGGCTGATTCCTCAATCAACTCTCCCCATTTTAATCCACTGTTTATTTCATTAGGCATGGACAAGGTCATAAAATACGACTCAATTATTTACTTACTGTTTGTAAAAACATTACGTTTTATTGGTATTTCGAACGGATTATCCCGTTTAATATTACAAATCACGACGTTTGAACCGGCTATATGCGGGTGTCTTAGTCACGGGAAAACGGTAATAAGTAATTATTAACCCCTAGTAAGACATTTTTTTAAATGACACTACCGTGAGATTCGATCATATTGAAATACTCCTTTACGGTCTAATTCGTAGTCCTTCCTCAGGGAGCGCACTCCTATATAAATCAAAATTTTGTTCACTTTCTTAACGAATTCATAGCTGATTTTGTCTATTTCTTCAAGTACACTATTCAAAAAAGGTTTAGGGATCAAACGAGTATGATGGCAGTCTGCACATAAGTTGATCCTTAGACATTTTTGAGCAGCACTTTAGTTATAACGTCAACAGTTAAAAAAATAACCACGAAAACTAACGATGGTGCCACAATATCCATTCATTTCTTTTCCTTTCAATTTTTCAACAGGTTGCTTTTTTAAGTTGAGTCGTTTTAATCCTAAAGGTGCAATGTATATAAGCACAGTCGAGGAAGTTAATTTCTGACCCACTATGGAACCTTTTCACAGTAAACGTCATAGAGACATCGCATTGCTTGACAAGCAAATCGTTATGACGTTTACTATGAAAGTGTTCCACGGTGGGTCAGGAATTAATTTCCTTGACTATACCTAAGTACTCTCTACCTCAACAATAATAACTCTACCTACCTATCAAACCATCAAATAGGTATCTAATATAACATAGAGGGGGGTTGCATGATGGACAAACTGATTTTTTTTTTCTTCCTAAATTATCTTCTAACCTATCCAGAGATAGGTTAGAAGTTAAGTAGGTTATTTAATTCTTCCCAGCAAAGTCGAAAGCGTGAACTTTTTGACACAATGATTGAAGGGCATTAATTATTTGAATTAATTAATGCCCTACATTAAAACTGCACTTGCATTCAATTGTTTTTATTTTAGATTAATTACCTAGTGGGTTAGTATTTAACAGTTACCGTAGCCGAGAAGTTTTCCCAGCTTTCCAACGAAACAGAAAAGCGACTTCTACGTTCAACAGTAGAAAGTTCAAATTAGCTCGATCAGCAATCTTCTGTAATTTTCAAGTATAATTAGTGACTGCACTGAAAAATTGCATTGCACTCTGCTAGTTCACTCCGCCAGCGGGTAAAAGCACCTTCACTTTGAAAACTAACTATTTTAAGTTATTTTATTCTAGCCATCTTTGTAAAATGTAACCAGGTATGATAAAATCATTAAACGTTATCTTTTGGGAAAAAAAGGGAAGGCCCTTGGCCCTAAGAAAAATGCTAATAGCGACTTAGACAGAAACTCTATGGCGTAGATTAGAGAAGAGAAAATATGCCGTGACGTTTTGGTTCCATTAAGGAATGGTGTGCTTATGCCTAGCATATAGCCTATACATATAGCTTATAGCATATGGTGTGCTTCGGAACTAAAGTCATGATCTCAATTGGAAAATCTTTTTGTATTTTTTATTATTTTTTTCAATTATTTTTTATTTTTACGGTCTTCCCAATACCAAATACCAATACCAATTCTGGTGTAAGGGTGGGCACGCGACCCGGAGTGTCGAGGTTCCGGGTTCGATTCCCGGGGTTGGTATTTTTCTGGTTTTTGTCTGTGTATTCATGTTTCGGTGAGTTTATTAAAAATATAATCGGAACTAAAGTGTCATTTTATAGAACTTGCTAAATTATGTAAGCAAACCGCCATGGTAAATTCATCATTCAGAGACAATTTCTGTATGGCAGTTTGTTTACATTAGGTAAGTATACCTAGTTAACAAGTTCCATAGAATGACACTATACACGAACTTATTCCACGTGCGCCCTTCTTTTACATGTCAAAGCGTTTTTGTTCATCCTTATTATTTGTAGATACAGTCGAACTATTTGATTCCTGAGGCCTGAGTACGAATATTCGAAACCTGCGTCACGTAAAATCGAATAGTAAACGGTTATCGAGTTTGTATGACGTTTGGGACAGCGCCCGCCAGTGAGCGTATTTGGAACTAAAAGTTAGTATGAGGTTTCTCGATCTCGATACGATAACCGTAACGTTACGCAGGATTCGAAAAGTCGTGCTCGACCCTCAGACTCACCGTATTATTATGTAGAACGTTCTCACAGTAAGTGTCATAATGATTTTCCTTGTCATGCAATGCGATGTCAGCATGACATTTTCTACGAAAAGGTTCCATCGTGGGTTACGATTCAGTTGGTTCGATTGTTGCTACAGCTAAGGAGTGGAATTCCCTGTCTGCGTCTGTGTTCCCTGAGCGATACAATATGGCCGTTTTCAAGTTGAGCATTTATTAAGCAAGCGGGCTCCATCTTAGACCGCGTCTGGCGTCGCGTGAGGTGTGATTGTGGTCAATAGCAAGCCTATTTTCTATTATAAAAAAAACTAATTGTAAGCTGTCGTGAGTTTCGACTCGAGTCGAGTCAAATATATTTAAGTGTTGCAACACTTAAATATATTTGACTTCCTTATGTTATCTGTAATTGTCCATGACGATTATCTGTGGTCACCGTTACCGCCTAAAATAAGCTCTGTCAAAAGTTTTCTCACAGGTGCTAATGTGTAGTTGTTTCAAGTTATAATTAGTGATTCACTGGCTGCAATCTCCGGAGAGCTAAGTATCCTAAGTATTCTAAGTATCCTACCTAAGTATCTTATCTTAGGGGCTAAGTATTTTGTGTCTTGTTGAGTATAGATGTTAATCATTCTTGTCTATTCTTGTCAATAGTATTCAGTAAATCAACTAAAGTAAATTCCCGTATCAATTCGTATGTTCAGCTTACTCAGGCCAAGCATGTCCATGAAGAACCCTAAAATAAAAGTACCAAGTTGTTTCCTGACCGCTGGGTCCTGAGTCAGCGGTAGAATTCTAGTTAACCCCGTCCCGTGTCAGCAGCACTGGAGCTGGCCAGTAACGCATCTCTGGTGTCGAGCTTCTAGTGAAGCAGGGTGGCAAACATTGGCACTGCTGACACTCCAATCAAAATCAAGGCGACAAAGTAACTGCCTAACCAAAGTGGGACCAAGGCCATTAATTGGCCACAGGGGTAAAAGACAACTTAACAAAATCAGCCGTGCCTCGGCACTAGGGTATAGCCTAAAAATCATCTAGTGGCTCAACGTTAGTGCTTGGGAGTAGGACTTAACATAATCAGGAAATGCCTAAGTGTGAACCAATTGATTTGAAAGTAAATAAAATAAAGTTCATATTAAACCTTGAATGTTCAGTATAAGTCAGATTTTGACCACTTAAAATAACGCACAAAGTACACATGGGTGATGTGGAACCATGGATGTGTGGCTCTCTGGTCAGAGAGTCATATCAGATCTATTCTACAGGAGGTGACGGGAGTTTGGTGCCCTGGGGATTGCCTATTAGCGAAGCATACTAATATCCTGTTAATGGGGCGATGACTACGCTGCTTTGATGAGCTTCAGTTATGAATTTGCTCTTGACTCTTATCGTCCTAGTTAATCTTAATACTGTTTATGATTATTCCTCTGACACACAAAGACAGACATTAAGTTTGGCGATACAAAGATCTTTTATGTTGTTACATGTAAGTAAGGACAAAGCAGGATAAGAAATAGCAAACAAGTTGATTGTTGCTACTTTTTAACCCTCGACGCAAAAAGAGGAATGTTATAAGTTTGACCTGTGTATGGGTGTAGGTATCTCTACCTCTTTGCTTGCTTAGTTTTTGTTTTTGTGCTTAATGTTGTTTGATGGATAGTAAAGGTAGTAGTTTGGTAGACAGATACATAAAAATTAACGCTATGGTACTTAGAAAATGAAGAATTCAAGTGAAAATGCGTATGCCCTACGTTTGTTGCCCCCATGTACCCGCCGGCTGCTGTTCGCCGTAGCTCGCTGTGAATACACTATAGCTTCACGGAAAGCATGAATAAGCAGTGCCCTTAGTGTAATCAAAATGCACAAAATATGTCCCGATCGCGTTTGCGTTAAAGTGTCAAATAGTATGAGAATTGGTAAACGCGAACGTGATCGAGACGTATTTCTTGGCCTGGTGGGCGAATACACTAGGCGCTCAGCTGACATGACGTGACTAGGATAGGCTGACGACTCTGACTATGACGGAACTTTATTTTACAGGAAAAAAATAAAACCATCAGACATGGCTGTATGGATTTAGTTTCCTTTGCCTATCCCTTATGCTTATGGCATTAATTAAAAAATACTTGACCCTTGAAACGTCAATGTCAATGTCAAACGTCTGCTTGTACTTGTATATAGTCTCTCTAATCTGTGGTGCAAACGTGAATTAATTTTATGGGGGGAATTTGGCGGGAAACCGATGAGAGTGGATCGTGTCGTTAATTGAATTTTAGTTTCTGTGCTTAATGTTGTTTGGTGGATAATAAAGATAGTGTGTTATACAACAAATTGACGTGAAAGTGCCCAGCAAATGAAGAATTCAAGTGAAAACGCGTATTCCCTCTGTTTGTGACCCCCCAAATATCCGCCGGCTGCTGCTCGCCGTAGCTCGCCGTAAAGTACACTATCGCTTTACGGAAGGCATGAGCAGTTGACAGGACGTGACTAGGACAGACTGACACAACTCTGACGATGACAGGACTTTAATATACAGAAATTTACAAAATACATCAGACGTGGCTGTATGGACTCAGTTCCTTTGCCTATCCCTTATGGGATGAATAAAAAAAAAAAAATTAATTTTATGGTACTGGTAAATTTACCAAAACACGTGTCCTGGGAGACTTTGAGTGGTTATTATAATATATGCTTAATTTCTATATTTTACTACATTATACAACTGAAGAGTATTAAAAATGTCGGACGACAGCGACGGACGATTCAGTGATTATGAAAATGATATTTCCACAAAGGTCAAGTCAGTGCGGGTAAGCAGAGTTTATTATTGATTTTTTATATTTCTTCGCAATGCTCCCTTTTGAGTTGCTACTCACACGATCTCATCTTGAAGTCGCAATTTCTTTGTCAGTCAGACTGCTATACAATTTGTCTTCTCTTTTTCAGTTTTCCGATAATCCACAAATCAAAACACTGAGCAGCAATGAAGAAGAAGACTATGATTCAGAAGAGTACTTTCAAGACTCTGACGACCCCGCAAACGCGTGTAAACTCAAGAGTAACACTCAGACACCATCATGTAAAATGAGTACATATCAACCTACCGAGAAGCTGTTCAAGAAATATGTACATAAAATTAATGTTGACAATTATGACCCTATGGATCATACTAACAAATTTATGGATAGCAACGACAGGAAGGTTGACAGCGGTAGAATCAGGACCAAGGACAAACATGACAGAGCCACTGCAGAACAAGTCATGGACCCTCGCACAAGGATGATTCTGTTCAAGCTCTTGAACAGAGGCATTATTAATGAGATAAATGGATGCATATCTACAGGAAAAGAAGCCAATGTGTACCATGCTACATCAAAAGATGGAAAAGATTATGCAATTAAAATTTACAAAACTTCAATCTTAGTCTTCAAAGACAGGGACAAATATGTGTCGGGAGAGTACAGGTTCAGAAATGGCTACTGCAAATCTAACCCTCGTAAAATGGTAAGGACATGGGCTGAGAAGGAAATGAGGAATCTTGTACGTATGTTTAACGCAAACTTGAATGTTCCTGAGCCCATAATCTTACGTAGTCATGTATTAGTTATGACATTCTTAGGTGAAGAGGGTTGGCCAGCACCTAAGCTTAAAGACATAGAAATAACCCAATCTACAGCTCGATCTCTATATAGGGATTGTATAATGATGATGTGGAAAATGTTTAATATTTGCAAACTGGTGCATGCAGATTTATCAGAATATAATTTACTGTACCACAAGGGTAATGTGGTTGTCATAGATGTCTCTCAGTCTGTGGAGCATGACCATCCTTATGCATTTGAATTCTTAAGGAAAGATTGCACAAATATATCAGATTTCTTCAGAAAGAATGGAGTAGCCACATTGACGGTAAAAGAGTTGTTTGACTTTATAACTGACTCTGCTATAAATGAGAGTAATTTAGACGAATGCCTGGAAAAACTGTCAGAAAAGGCATCGGAAAGAAACTTTGAAGAAATGTCAGCACAAGAACAGATTGAAGAGGCGGCTTTTAAAAATATTTACATTCCGAAAAGGCTAACAGAGGTGAGATTACAGTATTGTATTTTTTTTTTCATATATTTTATTTGCCTACAATGATGCAAATGCTAAATTTGTTACAGATAAAGTCATTCTTTTGGTAAATAAAACCAAATTTTTCCTATGTTCATATAAAATTTTCAAGCAGAGATTACTTTTCCAACATAACTTACTTGATTTCACATGTTCGTCAATATACCTGTTAATTATGTGGTTGTACTGTAAGCGTCATTGAATATTTATTAGATAGAAACCATTTTCTAATGTAATTTCAGGTTATAAATTACGAGCGTGACATTAGCAAGGCTAGAGAAGGTGACACAGAAGACCTGGCATACAAGAAAATTGCTGGTTTTAAAGAAGATCTCTCTACCGTCAACAAACCTGGCATATTGGAAGAACACAGCATATCTGGAAGTGGATCTAGTACTGGTTCAGAATCTTCAGATGATAATGAAGAAAGTAAGTCATTAAAATCGAGTTTATAATAAAAATGAATTTGCAATTTTGCATACAAATAGAGATGAAAGTGAAAGAAACCAGGGTAATATGGATGTAGGTCCCTACTAATTATATTTTAAGACTTAATCAAACACAAAATTTTTTTAAAATCATTTATTTGGTTTGAGTGAGGGTAGGGAAAGTTTAAAACTAAAATAAAAGAGTCCCAGCAGACTGCAGTTTTTTTTACCAATGTCATCCAAGTGTGAAGATTATTATTACAATCACATGATTTATCTTTTGGATAATGCAAAAGTCTTAAAAAAGTCATAAAAGCCCCTACTATATAGATACCTACACAGAATAAAGCCAAAAATGAAGAGGCAGGCTTTTTTTAAATTTGATTTTTGATTGATTTGATTTATATTTGATTTGATTTGATATATTTGTTGTTGTTGTTGATGTTTGATATATTGATATATTTTTGCTTTCAGAATTCAACTTCAAATCTTCAGCCCGACCAAGAGATGAGTCTCCCGAAACCAAGAAAGCAAGAAAGAAAGCAGTTAAAGAAGAAAAGGCAGAGAGACGAAAAACTAAAGTAAAGAAACATATTAAAAAGAGAAGAGACAAAGGACAGGGAAAAAAATAAGATACAGGCAGCTCGGGAAATAAGAGAAGTTTGTTATTACTTCATAAATATAGACAAATCTTTATGTGAGTATTATAAGTTGTTGAAATAAAACGAAATATTTACTTCTAATGGTCATGTACTTCAATATTACCCTTTTTTTATAAAAGTATAAAACTTGGAGTTGCTGCTCTATCCTAAACTGAAAAGTCTGGACTCCTAGGCTGCAATTAATTAGTCTTGGGTGATAAATTTTAATGTAACCTCTAATTTGCTAAGCATTTCCAAAAATTACGCTTAGTGCTTTCTAGCAAAAATCCATAATATAGTTGTTAAAAAACCATCTTGGTTTAAAATATATAAAACAACTCTTTTTACACCTTACAGAAATGTTTACGGATTTACTAAATCAACCATATTTTATATATTTTTGTACATATTTCATATTCAATCGCAGAATAAGTTAATTAGCCAAAACACCGTTATCCTGTGAAATTACCTATCTACTTAGCCATATATAGATACTATGCAAAAGTATCTTTGGTGTCTTAAGTCAACTAATGTCTTACTTATTAACAGATCAATTTTAAACACAATCAGTTTCTAAAGAAAACTTACAAGTAATGAGCCTTTTACTAAAAACAGCGACGTTCGTCTTTAAAGCCTTGTTATAATAAGTCGTACCATAAAAAGAAATAAATAACAAAAAACCATCCAAGAGCGTGTCGGACACGCCTAGGATAGGGTTCCGTAGCCATTTGGAAAATATTTTTTTATGATGTTAGTAATTTTTATAAATTCGTCAAATGATCAAACTATTTACTCGTTAACCTTTAACACTTAGCTTACTTGTGGTAGTTTTCCTTTTACATTGACGAATGCACTACTGCCTTGAATTTTTTCACATTTCCAAATACCTAGTAGGGTAGGGGGAACACTTGACTCCAACAAAAATGAGCACTTTAAAAATGTATTTCGCGAACGTATCCCCAAATCGAAAAATGGTCCGAAATGAAAGACCTATCCAATGATACCCCACAATGGAAAGAGGAAGGCAAACGAGCACGCGGGTCACCTGATGGTAAGCGATCACCGTCACCCATGAGAACCAGCAACCCCAAGAGAGTCACTAGTCCGTTGCCGGCCTTTAAGGTGGAAAGGGGGGAGGCGGATCGGGTCTCCGGCACTCTCACAGACCGAACGAAACGCAACAGGGGTGGGTATGCATGCCAATTTATAGTTGTCTAGTCTCTGAGCTATGTATTCCGCGAACAGACTGTCACGGCAATACTATGAGGATTACTTGTTGACTACTAAACCCTAAAACCTTAATCTACCTACATTCACACTTACATTATCACAATCTAGCTAAATCTTTGTACTGGTATGCACCTTACTAAACGGATACTTAACGCACTTGTAACAATATCACAGTACTGTAGTACTTAGTTTAAAAATCAAGTAGCAAACCGCCATCTTAGTCCAATGTAGCATAAAGATCGGAACACAACCATCATGCCCACCATTAAAGCGATTTCGAGCCAGACTGAGCTTTTTTCGATGTCTAAAAACTTTAACAAGACATCTGGCTTGGAGAAATGGCAGTATACATCCTTGCATTCTAATGGGGCTCTTCCGAAGCCGAATATCGTTAGGACCATAGCGACGACTCCGCAGCGAATGAATGAAGTCTTCATTAGGAGGTTCATCATGAGTGGGATGCGGTGAGCGAAGTCAAAACCGTATATCGCTAAGCCAAGGAAAGGTGCGATAGCCGTTGGACCGATGGCACAACCGTTCTGAAATAGTAAAAAAAAACCTTTAAGATAATATACTTAAGAGAAAACTTTTTTCACAAAGATGTAGAACTGGTTGATACACACTTGTGTGTCGATAGTTGTAACTTGTAAGAAAGCGACACTTTTGTTTAGAGCTAATTCGGCTAATACCGACATCAATACGGTTAGTGTTCAGCGTACCGTCAGCGAAAAACTTCTTATAAAAAAACTAGCAGAATAATCCCTAAATTCACACGTATTAGAATTTAAACGTAACAAGTATACTTCGTTTATTATGGCATTCAAAAGAAGGAAACAATCTTGACATGTCTTTTTATTGAAAAGCGCTTTTTAAAAATAAGTAGCTACCTAACAATAATTATAAATAATTAAATCTCATTGTAATTGTTACTTATTTTAAAAAGGCGTTTTTCAATAACAAGACACGTTTTAATGCAAAAATAAACAAAGTACTTATAGGTGTTCCAAACATACTTTTTACTAAGCCAATTTCTGACCTCTACTCTCTGGCGATTTCTGCGTGCAGGAGTCAGAATACTCAAAAAGAAGCTTTATACTCACTCTGACATTAAAGACGGATCCGATAGCCATGCCCATGCCTTCAGCCACCAGCGACACGACGTTCCCAATAAGGCAGAAGGCGATGAATCTCTCCAATTTGAAAGGCACTCCGACCATGACATAAACGATGGTGCAGAACAAACAGTTGAGGAACACTTGTACTGGGAGTTTGGAGACAGTCAGCGCCGCGTAGTAAGGCGTCAGGCTGTACCAGCGGTTGAAATGCTCTTTCTTGACCAGTTTCACTTCTTGGGGGTCTGAAATTAACAAGTCGCATGACTAAGTGGTGGAGAGATTCGTAGCAATAAAATTAGAATATACATAGTAAATAAATTTAGTTGTAGTAGTGTTGTAGTTTATTAAACTGTAGTGTATTATTATACTTTAAATAGTCAGTGATACAGAACACACAGAAATCTAGAAAAATACGACTAACCCCGGGAGTTGAACCCGGATCCTCGACATTTCATGTCACGTTCCATACCATTACACTAGAGTTGTAATGTCCACGGAACGTCAAGGATATGGGTTCGATTCCTTGGGTTAGTCATATTTTTCTGGTTGTCTGCGTAGTCTTGTTGCAGTGAGTGTAATACCTAATCGATTTTAGCGTAAAAAGTGTAAAAAAAACCAGCCAAGTGCGAGTCGGACTCGCGCACGAGGGTTCCGTAGAAAGATTTTAACGCTTTTCCCCAGTGATTTAAGAAGTCCAATGTAAGCAGAGCCCTGCTCCTAAGCAAAATGTACGCAGTGTGGGGTCAACTTATATTGGTCTTCGAAATCTAGTGACAGACATAAAAATTTAAGATTTTGAGACTTTTCTGAGTAATTGTACTATAGTATGGCCATAACCGCTGTGCACTCCATGTTTCGCCTCTTCATTGGGTATTTCGGTAATCCAAATAATGTAGCTTTTTTTTGCAACCATGAAAAAACCTGACCAGGCTTATGTAAACATCTCTTTAGTCCATCAAAGAGATTGCATTGGGCGCGTCTATGAAAAATATAATTATTTTGAAACACGGAGTGCACAGCGGTTATGGCCATACTATATAAGAGCTACCTTCATACCGAATTTCAAGTTTCTAGGACAACTGGAAGTGCCCTTTAGGTTTTCAAAATACGGCAATTTGTACGAAAACTACTTTTTTAATGGCTGTATCTTTTGATTGCGTTGACCATAGATGCTTGATTTTTTCACAGCTTCAAGGGACCACAGGTTTGAGTATTTGGTATTAATTTCAGCATCCTACCTCCACGCGTTCCAGAGAAAAAGGGTCTTGACAGACAGACAGACAGACGGACAACAAAGTGATCATATAAGGGTTCCGTTTTTTCCTTTTGAGGTACGGAACCCTAAAAAAATGAAAAAAAAGACACTCCACTGAGACCATGAGTTTGTAATATTTTCAGAATTGTCATTGCCCACCTGGACATGCAATTCTCCGGGGTAAGAAGTCCTAGACTTACATAATTATATCAGTAGAGACCGGAGTGCCTACATGCATTTGCATATTAATTAATCCATGTTCATCGATTGTTGCATATTATAATTAATAATTATTATACCTAAAATCTTGTGATGTTGCATAATATTTTTTCACTATATTTGCGATATTTCTCGATAAAAGTCTATTCAACTTGTAATATTACTAATTTGCAGATTTTTTGGATAGAACACGATTATTTAACAAAATCTCTTAATATGAGCTCAAATAAGAAATAAGTTTATACCTATACGTAAATCGTACTGCATAAATCGTAAATTAAGTAATTAAATTTCATTAAGTATCAAAGAATATTCCCCGAACACTTTTTAGTAACATTGACTAACCAAACACTAATAGAATTGTGGAAGTAAACAAATACATGCCTAAATTAATTAATTATTACCTACTTAATACACTCTAATTATGCTTAACGTGTTGCAATGAATTGTCACAAGTAATTGATACGTTGTAATCCTTGTCTTACATAATTTACATTAATTCTTTGAACGATCGTAAAATGAGCAGTAAATTAACTTAATTTATCGTTTATACTTAATCGTAATTAAGTATACATATAACTTAAGCCAAGGTTCACCGACGTAATAATGAATCTAGGTTGATTTGAAATAAGCTTCCATTGTCCTTAGGTATTTACGTACTTCAAAGTACCTATACCCAAGTACTTAGGTATTTTTTATTTTATTTTATTTATAAAAAACTTACACAATGTACAGTTTAAAACTAAGTTACTGAGTAAGAAATCACTAAGTAAGGTATGACAAATACTTAAATATTTGCTGTACCTATTCATGATTATGGAAAACAAAAATGAGCACATTAAACTTGAATATTTCGCAACAGATCTCTACATTGAAAAATGGTCTTCGCATACCCTTAGGATAAAAAACACCCTCAATTTACGTGTACGGGAGGTATCCCAAAAAGTCCTTGATTTCTTAATTTTCCTAGCCTTGTACCGCGTAAGTAGGTAGCTTTTCTATAGTGGAACCCACACCGCTTATCTACCTCTCATTGGTGGATGCGCAGCCTTGAAGAAAGACTTTTTCCCTCATTAATCATTTTCCAATTTGAGACTAGGTACTTGTCACTGTTGCAATGGTCCTTACAAAATTGTTGAATCTTTGAAAAGGCGAGAAAGCACCATCAAAATAAAAATGCAAGATGCTATAACACTTACACACAAGGACAGGCACCATGATCTGCGTGTACGAGAAGAAAATAATCAATCCGACACACATCTTCAAGTGGTTGAACATCTGGGTTCCATCGTTGGCCATGTTCAGGAAGCAGAGACCGATCAGCACGCCGCACATTATGTGGTGGAACAGCTGGATCCAGAGACCTGGAAACGAATTATATTCTATTAAAAGGCTAGCCGGGAGACGAGCTGTCGGTAGGCCTCCAACAAGATGGAGTGACGACCTGGTAAAGTTCGGACCACGGTGGATGCGGAAAGCACAAAACCGGTCTGAGTGGAGCGCCTTGGGGGAGGCCTATGTCCAGCAGTGGACGTCTTTCGGCTGACATGATGATGATGATCAAAAGTCTGTAAAATATGAGCTGGTAATTTTTGTGTTTTTTTTTATTAATTTGCAATGTCTGTTTGTTGGCTTGTAAGTATTTTAGTTTAGATCTAAGCATGCAATCACGACTCGAATTTGGTATGGATACGTAAATTGAATAACAGCAAGTACAGTCGACAAAAAGTTTATTGAAAATTATTTTTTCGTTTTTTTTTCACTTGGCAACTTTTTTTGGCAAGCTTTTAATAGCAACATTATGATCGAAAAATTGTTATTGCTCTCTTGTCTTGCACCTATATTAAATAGAGTACGACGACGAAGAGAAGATACTACATTAGGTAGATTTAGATGACGACGCCACTGTTTTGGTCACCGTCACATTATTGACGTAAAATGCTTGAATATTTCAACAGTTTTGTACTCTATTGTTTTCAAAAATAACATTTTATTGTTGATTTGATACAATCAAAAATGCTCGCTCTTTACTTTGGCGTAAACGTGTCTTGGTAAGATTTGTTGTTTTAATTGAATGAACCTGATACCTAGTATGAGTAAATATATTAGTCCCGTTGTCGCGACGAATCTAATAAACGTAAAATGTTTATTTATCGATGCTACATAAGGACATTATCGTCGTGTACCTACTTAACAAGGAATAATTCACCTAGTTATCGTTCTTCAATGCCGTCAGATAATTAAGTTGCTTGGAACAGTAACATTCATCTAAATAAATAATTTATTATTCTGCTTTTTAGTTACCTACTTATTCAGTGTATTATTCATTGTAGATTATCTTTACATAAGGTTTCAGGTGTAAGGCGCAAATACAGATTAGTTTACACGTCAGGCATTGCAATGTCATTTATGGTAGCAATCTCCCAGTACAGTGAGTCCGATTCAACTAGTTCAACTGTGCCCGCTTCTACTTAAAGTATTCCATAGATTAGTTTAGATCGTACCTATTGATTTTTGATTAATGATAAACCAGACAGAATTGAATTTCTATTGTTATAAAGGCTATAGCCGCTTACCGCCGGCGAACGTGTTAATACAATAAGTACTTACCTACCTAATTAGTAATTATAATAACTCACCTGTTCGATTTCTTGATATCTGCTTCATCATCCGACACAGCAATATTGAGAACTGTTGGAAGTACGTCGTCGGATAGCCGCATGAGTCCGACTGTTTCTGCACCTTCATCCAAGCCATTGACGAATTCATCTGCGACACTTGACTTGACAACGAGCTGCTAGATGTACTGCCTTCATACTTAGGTACTTTGTATAAGCATTTCTCATTGGTTAGCATTACTTCAGTCTCTTCGGCGTCCTCAGTTTGGTAGCAAATTTTGAGCTCCATATTGTTTGTCGGTTCGATTTGTTCTAGTTTTGATGTCTTGAATAAACGCCCGTTGAGCATCTCCTCGGATAGTTTCGTTATGTTCTCGGGGTTTTCCGTTACTTCGATTACTGGAAACACAATTGATTGGTTGAAAAGTACCTAAGTATACCTTTCGTTGCTACATGATCTTGATTTTACCTTTGTTCTTAAGTGTACGCCAATGGCCCGGAAATGTTAATAGTGCAATAACTCTTTGGAAAGTCCCATTTGTTCCATGGAACCTGACATTATCGGACAAAACTGCGCAATTTTTACATTATTTGTTCGATAGAACAGATGATAATATTTTTCTTAAATTGTTCTTCAGAACTATAAATGGGAACAAACAATTTTTTTACTTCTTTCTTTCCTTCAGTGACCGAAGGAATAATTTAATCATTTAACAGAACCTAAAGGCCTGTAGGTCTGTACAGAGTGTGTCACATAAAACTGCCGACCTAGCCTAGCGAAGCTTTCGCACTTCAGTTTAAACGCACGCTAGGTCAATTAGTTTGCGACGACTACAGTCGTCGATACATATTACCTACTGACGAAATCATCGATGCATTTTATACATAAGTACAAGGTGTTCAATTCATCTGCGTTCATCTAGACTTCTCCAAGTTGGTCAAAAAATGCTATCAGTTCGCAATGTGTTAAGTATGTAGCCCCTCATTGGCGTCTGCAGCAACTTAGTCTGCAGTCAGCCAGAAATGTACTTACTAAAGTCAGCAGGGTTGTGATGCCGGGGGCAAGGCAGACCGACGCTCTGCAGATGAGGCACCATAGCGGCCGTGTCTCCCTGGAATATGCATCGGCCATCGGCTAATACGTACACCTTGAAATAAAGAAAACACAACCTATCAGAGAATTGAAAAATCGTGAAGCACAATAGTGAGATTAAGTTTGGTATTTTGACGTTGAGCTAGGTAGCAGATTTTCGTGATACATTGTATAGAAACGGAAGTATGGCCATTATGAAGACTGCCAAGGAAGTTAGCATTGACTGCCAATTTCTCCATTGTCACTCAAGGCACTTCTTTCATTACTTGGTGCTCACGGTCTACCGTGCTAACGTCGTGTCAAAAGGCTATTAAAAGTCTTATTTTGGCTAAAACAATAGAACAGACGATGGTCACCGTAAATCACGAGCTATTGTTTTCATGTACCTACCTTATAATAGTTGTGTGTCTGGATTATGCAGATGAAGTGCAAGACAATAATGATGAGTTTTATAAGCGTGCTGCACGCCATTTAATCTCGTCACGACGCTACACTCTATATCTACTATGCTGCGCGCTAAGCTATATGTACCTATAGCAACATCAGCTTAAAGCTTAGTGGTGTAGCGAATCAGCGACCACTTTTGGCTGGCACTGGCTCGCCTAAGTAACAGTTCCTAAGGGTGATGACTTCATCGGAGCTATGTAAATAAGTTGGGGAATAAGCTAGGTAAATGCACTAATGTACGCTTGATTATTCCGTTCTCTTGCTGCCTATTCTAGCCTAAATCGTAGCATTATATGGCAAAGTGAATGAAATTTTGAAGATCAACACTAATCGTCTTAACTATATTGCAAGTAGCAAAGAACAAAAGGCGGTCGGATATTACCGTTGCCTATATTTCGGAAAGTTTGTCTGGCTTACCTGGTCAGAGACCAAGAAGCAAAGCAGCAGGCTTGGTAGATGGTGCATGGCCAGCTGCCGCAGTAGTTTCACTTACAGTGTGGTTTACCATAACTTCATTGCAGTAGCAAAGAACAGAACAAAAGACGGTCGGATGTCAACATTGCCTATTATTACGGATAGTTTGTGTGTTAGATAGTTACCTGGTCAAAGAGCTCAAGAAGCGAAGCAGCGGGCTGGTGGATGGTACAGACCACAGTTCGTCCCTGACGAGCCAGCTGCCGCAGTAGTTTCACGCACTGCAGCGTCGTGACCGTATCCAGCCCGCTGGTCGGCTCGTCCAGGAAAAATACTGGCGGATTGTTCACTAGCTCCAAAGCAATTGACAGCCTGTAAAAAAGAAATAAAATGTTATGAGGTAATTAACATTAGGTACCAGTCGTTTCTCCAAACATGTCTTAAATGTATCGCCTACTCAAAGTAGTGTAGAATATCGAATTAGCTACTCCTTCGATTAGTTCCTCCCTTATTATAATGTATCTATTTAATTATACATATAAAAATTTAGAGCGCAAAAACTATGCGCTGTGATAAGTGTGTCTCAGTAAGAAACATTTTTTTTACTAATACAGTCGTGTAGGTACATTAATTGTTGAGCCATTATGACATCAGCACACGCTGACATTAATTGATAACAATGCCAATAAATAATCAAACAATTACCTTTAAGTATATATCTCACTAGGCTAAACAATTAAAGTCCGCGATGAAACATGCCTTGCCCATTAGAGGAAACCAATGAATTACAGAATCAATCAAACATAACCACGATGCAGATGCAATCATTTTCATGATATGTTTATTCATATCGAGATCACACGCGTTCCTACAATTATGCGAAATAACCATAAGTTATATTGTAACCATCAGTTATATCAAGGAACACAATAATTACGATGATTACCACTACAGAAAACTGTGCTGAATATGTAAAAGAGTATTACCACGTAAATACAATAGAATTACAAAAATATGCATATTTTTGTAATTCTGAAATGTAAACATTCTTTGGCCTCTGTACATCGCATCGCATTGTTCGTTCATGACTTTAGCGTCATCGTGTTAAATAACTTATTTTTATTTTACTTAAAATTCGTCGTTTTTTTCGACTTCAAAAAGGAAGGTAGAAGGTAGGAAGGTTCCACTGTATGTTTGTTTTTTTCCTAGTCCTTTCAACTTGTTCACAATTTTGGTAATTCCGATAATATGACATGTTACTAAAACGAAACTTTTTAGTAAAATCATTAAGTCAGTCTATGTATTGTGAATCCTGATTTAATCGTAAACGGTAAACTGCAACAATCCACCAATGCTTGCAAATTCATCCAACATTTGGGGTCAATGTCCAGTAAGTACTACGGCGACAGTTGGCACCAACCTTCGCCAACCTTCACCAACTCCGCCAAGCGCAGGTCAATACCCATTGCAGCTTTCTGTTTCCTAATACGTCAGGTAGGTGCGTAACAGTTGGTAATAGCTATGCAGTCAGTTAAATATTTTCTCCGTTAATTTTATTGACATTAATAATGTTAAACGCTAACGTAGCCATACTCGAATAGAAAACCGTTACTGATTGATTACATTCATGTATCTGCCAATACCTATATCAGTTTTACTTTACTTATACAAGGTTTTATTCTATCTGCGAGTTCTCCTTAAGTAAATACGTTTTCCGTTATCAAAGCATACATTTTCATGATTAAAAAAGGAAACTAAATGTAGGTTTACTTTATTTCGCTGGTTTTACCAATAAGTACTTTTAAATAATGCAACTTACTGTGACATTAGTTACATTAAAACTGATTTTTTTAAATGCATTCACTGTTATTATTATATTTTTCATTTTCACGTGTTTCCCCGTGCAGTGCCACAGAATACATAATAGTGTGCCGAAGTTTGTACTAACAATAGGCGTACCTAGAACACTTGTGCGTTTGCGCCACTCGAATAAGTTTCGAGCCACTCAACACAACTAGGTATACATTAAATTCGATGTCTTCTTAACCTCGGCGTTTACTTGCCATAAAATATGATTTTTATTAGACGACATACATTGTAGTCTTTGTGTCTAAAAATAATTCTTACGCATATTACTTGCCTACTCAAGAGTAATCACATTATTTGAGAGCCAGCTACTACGTTTTACTTACAAAGGCGTAGCGTAACTTTCAGGAGATTCTTGATTGGAGGCCAAGAGCTATTTTTGCCGCAGTGTAAATTTTAAAATACTGACGCAAATACGAATTTACCTTTCAATGTAAAAGCAAATGTATGCATCGAAATAGCGTAGTCATGTTCCTGATACTTCAATAGTGTTCAGTTAGGTATTTGCTCATTAAACATTAATATTAATGCTCAACAGAAACGAGATGAAAAAGGTACTATGAAATGCCTAATGCCGTGTTTAATGCACCTACATGTAAACATTCCCATGAACAGGATAAGTAAGTACCTTAAGTATACCTATTCGACAGTCCCGACACCTGTCTAAAAATAATTAGTCGTAAGTAACAACCGGGAATTTTCGCTCAATTAAATTGGTTAATGAGACATTTTAGACTGTAATGTTACCAAACATTATTGTTGCTTACAAAGTACTGTTTACAACAATAATAAAACGTTAGTTGCCTTCCCCTCAAGAAAAAATGTATTAAGTATCATTAGTGTAGTTTAAAGAGCAATTACTGCGCCTCATTCACAAGATAATAGGTAGCTACTCTACAAAATTAGTTTAACAAATTGCTTGCAATTGTAGAATTAAACTTTAATTGTCCTTGACGATACGTCTATTATCCCAAATTACACGAAAATATCATTGACTTAATGTAGAACCTACTGATAAAAATAACCCTTACGGTAAGTCAGCTTCCTACAAGTAGTAACACGTTTTTCAGTGTTGTTTAGGGTTTTACAGACAACCGTCTCTGGCCTACTTAAAAAATTTCATGAGACCATCAGTGTACCGACCGACCGTATGTTATCTAGATACGTGATAACCAGCAATGCGAAGAATGTATAGTGTTGTGTTGAGCTTAACTCCACAACAGCCCAAAGACACCGGTAAGAAATGTAATCCTACCTCTTTTTCTGTCCTCCGGACAACATATCCGTCTTGGTATCCTGATGCTCCAGCAGCCCCAACTCATGTAGTATCTGATCAGCATGTGCCGCCGAGCCTTTCGCCAGTTTCAAGCTGGCAGCTACGTCCATGGCTTCCCGGACTGTTAGCAAGGGCTGAAGCAAGTCCTCTTGGGTAATATAGCATGAGGACCTTTGGAAGAGCTGCTCGTTCCGTGGCTGCCCGTTGACGAGGAGCTCACCTGATACACCCACCGATCTGAAAAAGAGAGATGTAAGTTATTGAAGAGTTAACTTAGAATTGCTTTTGTATTCCTGGTCATGGCATTGCTAAGTACGATAGGACCAGAGCATATAAGTCGTCTCTTGCTTCATTAACTCCCTCTATAAAACATAGAAACCGTTGTGTATAAATTCATTTGAAACATATTCTGATCGACATCGGTTAAGCCCATTACATACTTTGGACAATACCGCAAAAACAATACCGATCTCAGCTTTGTACAGTAAGCTGCAGAGAAAACGAACCCCCCCCCCCCCCCTCTCGTGACAAGTGAATCAGAGGTCTCGCAGGTTCAAATCCACTTCTACGAAGACTTTTTGTTTTATTTGTTTTTGTTTAAATTTTTCGTAGCATTTTTCTGACCATTTAGTTAGGTAAGTAAAAAAAAATTAAAAAAAATTTGTTCATTGATAATATTTTTTTAGCCACACTAGAATTGATACAATACAATCTTCGTAGGTTTGAGTGAGACAATAGAATCTTAGTAATAATATCCGAATTGTATTTTTTGTTACCCGACTGCGTTTTATTATTATTCCACGAACGGGCAACTTACATTAGTAACTCTTTTTTGATTCAATACTCGCATTGCAAGTCACATTCACAGTCTCCGCCAAGCGGTCCGTGATAGCTTACAAAAATATATTTTGACCAAATGTCACAATTTTTTCTAATTGGGTTGGAATCGAACTCGATTCACTGCAACATGTGCCATGTCGTATGACTCTATCTGCCGCTAGGCCATTTGAACACTTGATATTGGTTGCAAATTTAATAGTTGCTTGTTGCGTGCCATAACTATTCAGTATACGCCAGGCGGCAAAGCAAATGCAATCTTATTGCACAGCAAATAGCGACTTTCAAAGAAGCAACGACTGAGATATTGCTAAGTTTTAACTTCGTTTTTCATATTGAGACTTTGAGGGTAAATACTTATGGCAGGTATTTCCTTAATCTTTGTATCCTTGTCCAGCTAATGCGTAGATATAGATAGTTAGATTGTGTTTATTGCCGATTGTAACACTACAGCAATTTTATTATGAGTCTCATTTACTAAACTGAGGGTAGGTAATGTTTATAATCAATACAAATCGTTACGTTTTGTGTCGATCTCTTAGTGTAAATCTTCACGTCGTAATATTGTCCAATATTACGTATACGCTCAAGCGCTGAAACTTTTGGGGTGCCTCTTAGCACAATTCGACGGCATCTACACGCGGCGAACATCCATACTTAATTATAAACTCCCAGAAAAAAATAAATTCGTTATTTAAATTTCGACTGAAGAAACGAAATAGTTATATATTTACTAATTTTTAATCAATAATAGACAAACCTTTATTAATATTATCAATCAGGCTACCCTTGTTTACGAGTATTCATGTGTTAATGATGAACCATGTGCACATAGGTAGGTATTCTTTTTAATGTTGTGTTAGAAGTGTTGTAAAATTGTGATAAAAGAGAAATATATAAATTGCTATACTATAATAGTTTAGTTCAGCATGTTGGTTATTTCTCAGTGATTCACAGGCACAGTTAGCTAATGTTAGCAGCTTAAATAAATATTATAACTATGTTTCTAGAAATATCTATATGCGAAACGTGACTCATGTATCCATTTGTTATGTTAGTAAATTTAGTTCGGTTCAAAACCTAAGTAAATGGCCATATTTTAACACATATAGAAAACTGTACACTGAACCAGGAATCTATGGATTAAAGTCCTACAAATGTAAATAAATAAACAAATATTGTGTTTGTAACATGCCTATCTTTTCTTGTATTGTATACCTCATACCCACTTCAGCAAAGAGCTCTTAAATAATAGTCAAAGCAAAAAGTTAGCTGTCGTAGATTCGAACCGTAGACCTCAGTACTGCGAGGCTGATCGACTAACGACTAGACTACCTTGCTTACTGCGTCAGCGGATAAAAAACTTGAGCGCTTTCATTACCAGAGGGGGGTCGTTTTCTCTGACGCTGTCTGTACCTACCACTGTTTGTATCCACCATTATTTCATTACACGCCCATTGTCTGCGAGAATATGCAATCAGAATCGTTGGTATTTAGCAGTTCTTTTGCTGCAACGCAATCAAAACTGCAAATTACAAGCCTTACAGTACCGTGGGCATTTGGCACCGCTACCATTATGACTCGGCCTTCGAACGTATTCGCAATTTTCAGAACGAAGGGCATTATAAACTTTTGCAATGCAGTTAATAACACTGCACACAATTAGATTTTAGGTGCGATATGTTGTTCTATTATTTCTATGGGAGATCAAAATTGATCGTGCCTAAGAAAACTTTTTTTTTTCGTTTGTATTACGACGGTCTAGGAAGTAAGATTATTGAGAAAGTTGATACTTACATAAATATAGAAACTAATACGAGTAATACGTTCCGCATCCATTTCACAAGTAACGAATATCGTAAAAGTTTCAATACATACATCAACTCCATCTTGTACAATATTTAACAATGATGCAATATTATTAAATTCTAGAGAGTTTTATTTGGTAGAGTTGATTAAGAAATTAAAATACAATACTTACACTCTTTTTCTTTGGGTAGTCGTGTAAAAGGTTGAAGGACAAACAACCCCATTTAAAAAAGAAAAAAGTACTGTTTCATCACGACAACGCCCCGGCTCATTCGTCCAGAGTTGTGACGGCTAAATTAGCACAGTTACGCTACAAACTATTGTCTCACCCCCCGTATTCTCCAGATTTGGCCCCATGCGATTTCTTTTTGTTTCCCAACCTAAAAAAATGGCTCGGTGGCAAGCGATTTGGATCAAATGACGAAGTCATTGCCGCCACAGAGGCCTATTTTAATGACTTTCCAAAATCATACTTTTTGGATGGTTTCTGAAGCTTGAGTATAGGTGGAACAAATGTATAGAGTTAAAAGGTGACTACGTAGAAAAATAAATGCATATTTAAAAAAAAATGTTTTTTTTTTCCATGAACGGGTACTTATCAAACAGCCCTCGTAAGTACCTACTTCTTACAGGTATTACAGATTTAGGTTATTTAAGTACTTCTATTACAAGTCAAAATTATTTACCTGTATCCAGAAATGGCGTTGAGAAGCGAACTCTTCCCTGCTCCGGAAGGACCCATGATGGCAATGAGCTGGCCGGATCGAAACCTGCCGTGCACTCCTTTGACCACATCTCTTCCTTTGCCTGTAACAAAAATAGTCAGTGTGAATAGCTATTTCGATATTTATACAAGTAGGTAATTTGCATAGGAATTGTCCTCCAACAGCAAAAGTCACTGGTCCCGAAAGTTAAGATTATGCAAAAACTATTCTTGCGAACTCTATTAGCTTTTAAAGTTCATGGTATTTGATAATTAATCATATTAAGATAATAATTATCTTCCTTGTCTATTTCAGTTGTCTTTCTGTCGGCTGTTATAAGTCATGTAACTTATGTAACGCCATGGAACTGTCATGTTGCATGTAAACAGATAATAATAACAAATAGTAATAATAATAATGTCTTGTGTTAGTAGAACTAAAGTTACCGACATAGCCCGAAGAATTGCGAAACTTAAGTGGCAGTGGGCGGGGCACATTGCTTGCAGAACTGACGGCCGATGGGGTCGTAAGGTTCTCGAATGGCGTCCACGGACCGGGAGACGAGCTGTTGGTAGGCCTCCAACAAGATGGAGCGACGACCTAGTAAGGATTGCGGGACCGCGGTGGATGCGGAAAGCACAAGACCGTTCTGAGTGGAGAGCCTTGGGGGAGGCCTATGTCCAGCAGTGGACGTCTTTCGGCTGACATGATGATGATGATGAATAATGTCTTATAGTCAGTAACATTTTGGTCCTTCTCCCGGTAATATTTGGTCCTTCTCCCGGTAACATTTCGTCCCTCTCCCAGCAACACTGATCCTTCTCCCGGTAATTCTTGGTCCTTCTAACTTTAGTATTATTTGGTCATTCTCCAGGTAAACCGGGTTAAGTTTGTTAAGTCTTGAACCATAAACTCTAAAAACTAAAGGGGTTCGCATCAGCTATTAATGGTTCTCTAACGTCATTCCGTTTCCATTTTCATTCCTCAATTTTAATATGATTCTTGAAAACGATCATCGTAACGACTGTGTTAGTTTAGTTACGTTACCCAACCTACCTTACAAACTGTACATGCAGGTGATGACTGAATAAAACATCTCAAGTTAAAAGCCCTTGTTTGCTAATTTTAAAACGGTATTTACCGATTTAAAATCCCAAAAAGTCGAAACGTTTAAGAATTAATAATAATACCTACTTAAAACAGTACTTAACAAACTTTATTACCTAGGTGTACGTAGAGCTATTTTTTTTTTCAGTAAAAGGCATTAATGGTTATAGGTGCGATTTAATTTAGGATTTAATTTGCAATTCTCATAATAAAGCATTGTAATCGAAATGATTCAGAACGTTGACTCGGCTTTGATTTGCGCATTCCTTAACTATATTGGTTCGACTAGATATACCAACTGCGACGGCACAATAACGGATACCTGAATCGAAAAATAGACTACCTAACCACTTATCCGTATTCAGCTATTAGGTAAAAAAAATTGTTAAAGTCAAGTACATATCCCCATCTGCCAGCAAAACCGCTGTATTTGGAAATGTGAAAAAAATCAGAGCAGTAGTGCTATAGTGAATTCAAAAGGAAAACAACACAGTTTAGCACGCTTTACATGTTAACGAGTAATAGTTGACAATTGACCAAATTCTAGATAGGTATATAAGGACTTTTTCGTAAATGATACGGAACCCCAATCCCGGGCGTGTCAGACGTATGCTCTTGGCCGGTTTTTTGATAGCGAATTCCTCTTCTACGTGAAATGCTTCTTTGAAAAAATAATTACCGCCCGTGTACTTGTATCTCATGGAAAGATAATTCAATTAATATCAAGAACTTCTATGCACTCAGGAATATAACTCTATGCGACGCTGCTATTTTAATCTAGGAGCCGTTTTAGATTGTAATGTAATGTATGGAGGGATTAATTTCACTTACATGCTATTCAATTTGAAAGCTTTACCTACCTAATAAAACTGCTGATATGAGATAAGAATAAAAAGTAAGTATCTACAATTTAGTCGTCGCGCCAGTCCTGATATTAAGTATTGCGAGAAATATCAGTTTGCCTCAAAGTTAACTGTACCTATACTTTGTAGTGGCATTATAGTGAATAGGCAAAACTTGATTTAAGTAGCATCATTAAGTTCAATCAGCCGACACTTGTTATTTGTTTGTTGGAATACATTCCAAACAAACATTAAAATTGCTCACTGACACCGAACAAAACTAGTACATACCTACTAGCGACCTAATTATGATTTAATTGAGGCCAGACATATTTCAGATTTTTGCATCATAGGATTGATTCTGCACTCAGAAACGCTTTGTAGATGACTTTTTAGACTGAGCATTGAATTTTTAAATTCATGGCTCGACACAGAACAAGGGTATGCTTGAGACTTATACGTTCTATGTACCCGTGAAAACAATATTAAAAACCAAATACATACAATTACATAGTGCTCGATTTAGTATGTATGTAGAATTAAGGTCAACGTAAGTTTAGGCCTAAGGTTACGGCGGATTATTAGGATTTATTGGATAGAAACGTAACTCAATAAAATATTAGCCATTATCGATCGGACAGCTCGTGAGTCCACAGAAACTCACTAATTCCAATCACAGTTAAAAAGAAAGAAAAAGTAGTTTATTGCCACAAAACAACATTTTACAGTTCACATAACAAATTGAAAACACAATACAATTACCTAGTTTGTGACAATAGGCGTCGGCATCAGCATATGCAGTTGAACAGGGTTCGCTATTTTATTTAATCATTTCATCAACGTTCACAAAGCTCCACCTTATCTTTAAGCAGACAATTTTTTTTTTTATTACCAAAACAATTTTCGACCATTACCTACAGCAAAATTATAATTTCCCTTTGCTTGCTTATTAAAGCAAACAATAACCAATGTCAATGTTGGTTTCCTGCCGCCACTATCATTTACGAACGTTTTTTTTTTTTTTGCTCGTTGTCATTATCTTTATAATCAGGCAACCAAAAGTTTGCCGTTTCGCAAATTAGAGGTTAAGAGTCTAGCAACAAATTTTATCTAAGTATTTTTAAAGTCATTGTTTTGTATCGTCATACAAGGTAAATGTTTTGAAATCCAGACGGATTATTGACATGAACTTTAATGATTGGGTAGGTATGTAATGTAATTATGGACGTTACAGACGATTTGGGGATAAATCGTTCTTGTTTAATCTTGATAGGTTTATCTCCATATTAGGTGTAGTTACTTCTTATCAAGTTAATTTTCCACTTAATACTCAATACTTCATTGCACACAATGGTTTTACAGGTGGTATGATTTTTTTTTCTTAAATACTTAATTCCAAAGGTCAGTAATTATAGTGAAATAAACGGATCACTCACGTATGTCAGTCGAGTATGGCCCGACATGTTCACTATTGAAAAATTGAATCTCACGGTAGTTTCATGTTAAAAGCTCAGTAATTATTTGTGTCAATGGCTATACTTACTGTACCCATCTATTGACACTTGTCACTCATGGGTCACTAAACACCCCAATAATTTTCTATATTATAAAATTAATCTAATATTTAAACCATCAACAATAAAAATTTGCCTATCTTGGACGTGTTTGTCAGCATGAGATAAATTTATTTTATTGCAACGTATTATGATGGGGAAAGTTGCGGGGAGACGCGCAGTTGTTGGCCAAAGAAGTATTAAATCCTGGTTAAGAAACATTCGAAAGAGGACTGTGGCACGAGTGATGCTGAACTGATCTACCTCGTAAAAGGCAAGGATAAGTACCTAAGTATTCGGAGTGGATACCCTATCTTCAGTAATTGAAGCGGCATCAGAAGAATAAGATAAATCTTCAACAAAGTCTACTAAATTTATAGAGCAATAAAGAAATATTTCATCTTTCATAGGCAACGAAAAGCATCATTGGGTGTCAAATTGTTTGTAACACGTATATACACTCTAATCACCCGTCCATCAAAAGTCAATATAAAAGAACACCTATATGTATACAATTACATGCTGCATTCGTTACAATATCCCTGTTTTTTGCGGCAATAAAGTAATTAAATCTAGTTGTGTTCCGTTCCAGTGCACTACGAGTATATTAATGTTTTGGAATGCATTGCAACAAACAGACGTATTTACGAGTGTGACTAATTAATGGCCTAGCGTGGTTTTCGTGCGAATTCCAAATCGACAACATTAGGAAACCGGGGATGTGCTAGTTACAATGTTTTTGCATACGTTAAAAATGTAGACAAACTAATAAAACATTAGCCTCGAGAGCAGGTGTTATATTTTCAATGCGCGAGTTTTTGCTTTCTCACCTCCCTTCTAGAATGATAAACGAAAAATTGCCGATTCGTTTCGAGAAAAAGCAATAAAATTTCTTTTGCGTCCCTAAATTAACCACTCCACTTAACCATGGGCACTTACAGAAGACGCTTCACAGACATCAGCAGCTAAAATAACGCGAGCCCGTTAAAACAGTGTTGTTTGTTAAAACATAAAACGTTAAAATTAGTACATACGTGTTATTGACACATAACTATTATAGCTCTTCAATTCGCTTCACATATTCGCGCGAAAAGCGATTTATCGCCAAGTGAGATCATCGCCCTGAGCACGAATATTCGAATCTTGCGTAACGTTATCGAGAACTTTTGTTTGAGGTTTGGAACAGGCCCCTCATGAGTGTATTTGGAACTAAAATTTTATATGAATTTTCTCGACGATAACGTTATTACTCGATTACGTTACGTAGGATTCGAATATTCATGCTCGGAGTACAGAAGCTGCGCCAGCGCCATAATCACAGTTTGCGACCCGTTATGTGACCTAACCCGTACTTGCTACTCGCTTGCACTTGACTGACTTGCCCGATTGAACATGTCCTACTAACCGAGACTTGAGCAAAATACTAAAACTTGTATCACTGATTTATCGTTATTCTATTTTCGTTCTAAGGCTGGTAATGATAATTCAACATGAAACTACCGTGAGACCAATCATAATGAAATAAAAACATCAGGTGCTAACTACAAATTAGTACGAAACATGACGGGCTAAACTCGACTGATACACGTGAGTGATCCGTTTTTATTTCGCAATGGTAATGATAATGTTGTGCAGCCGAAATGGTATCCACTGGCAGTAATTGTTAATGTGGCTTAACTAACCAAAAGCTTTTGTGTGGCTGAAGTGTCACATACAACACAAATCTATTTATATACAAGTATTTTACAGCAATGTAACGTGTGCTTTACATAGGGAAATAAACGGATCACTCGAGTATATTGGTCGAGTTTAACCGGACATGTTTCGTACTAATTTGTAGTTAGCACCTTGCGCGCCATTACAGTCCTTGGGCGTTATGACAAGAGAAAAGGTCAGAGGGTTTTATTTAGGGCATAACAGCCAAGTTAGCTTGCATATTAAGACCGTTGTTACGTGTGTGATGAAAAATTAATTAATTATCGGATTTGTGCATGCAATATTACTCGCGTAAGTCACAAAAACTACATAGCCAAAAATATTGACTTGTTTCATGTTCTCTTGAGTTTTTAATATTGGTCCTTTGTGATTTTGCACGTTGTCACGAATACTCTGATTAAATGCATAATCATAATTATACTACAAACTGTTATTTAAGTATTTACTTGAAAAAAGTATTAATACAATACAATTTGTACTGCACAATTTTTGTGCCATTTCTCTAATCATATTTTAGGGCAAATAGTACAAAATGCTACAAAAGTAGGCTTAACGCTTAGTCAAATTCCTTTTCGGTTGTAACTTTTTGTATTAGTTTAAGAGTCAGTGTATTTTTTGATGTCGAATAAAGTTATGTCTATGTCTAACTGTACCGATTTTGTTTGAATTAGGTACGATTCTCGCAAACAACCAAAATATAAAATTTACTGTTTCTGTTAATAAATGTTAATTAAATCACTAGTTACTTAAGTACCATTCATTCTCTACCGACGAGGTCAATGCTCCTCATCGGATGTTGCAGGCAACACCTAATAAGACATACATAATTGCGCAATACTTAATACACCGGTAGTTATAACAAACATTCATTAACACTTCTTACACATGTGTCCGCAGCGTTCCGATCTACACTGGGTTTCATGTGCATTCAAACTTTTAAAACATATCTAAGTATATATTTTTTATAAGTAGCTATGGTCTATATACCAGTGCCGGACACAGCCCCAATAGTTAGTTAGTACCTTCAATCAATATCTTCAATAGTTAGTTGGCTGTTAAATATAATACCTTATAAAGATAAGTCTTGTTAAGGTTGGAACTTTAATTTGTCCCCTTGTTTTCTTTTACAATAATCCATGATTCCTACAATTGTCATAACAATAAATAATACAATACTTGTAGAATAATCTTTGATCGCGTCTTGTTCTTTTGTAATATCGTTGTACTGTTTTGTGGTGTTCAATAAACAATGATATTACAGATTAAAGATAATGTTACTTGCCTTACCAGGATTTACTAATTGCGTTTGAAAAAAGGAGTTGCACCGTTGGTCGTGACACTTTCGTAGAGTTGTTTGAAGTGAACTGCTAGAAAGTGGTCGATTGGGTGTTTTATGAATCTTCACCTCGGGCGCGTTGGTATCAAATCTACTTCCTGTTTTTATGTAATATTATTGTCAGTAAAGAATATTTGTATTACATGTCTTGTTTACTTATTAACTTATTTCATAGCAAGAAAAGTGACAAGCAAGCTGCCAATTATTGGAAGTAGGGTGTTAAACATTTGGGGAGTTAACCCTGGTGACTAAAAACATATAATACCTACGGTAAATACTTACAATAGATACAATAATAATAAAATCAGAAATAATTAGTAGGATTGTGAAATAAGCTGTTGCGTGTAGCCGCAATAGACATAGACAATGGTAGGTAATCACTAATCAAACACAGAATATTCATCAAGTCTGAGAGAAATCAATGCTATCCACTCACTGTAATACGATGCAATGTCTGCAAATAATAATAATCGCCAAGGGAGACTATACAATTAAAATTAAAAGCTTAAATGGCACGTTTCATTTGTTTAACTAAATTTTAGATTGTTTCTGCAGAGTGAAAGGTGTTACAAGAATTACAGAATAGTCAATGCCTACTGATGTTAGACGCATTTCGTGTACCTAATGTCATAAGCCTATTCGTAGGATAGTCTGAGTAATCAATCACGTAAGCTTTATTTATGCAGTCATTGTTTCTTGGTTTACTTTGCCCTATTGGGAAATACCTAGTATACCTATACACTATTTACTGATTAAAAATTTGATTAATGGCCGTTGAACCTACTGTTTTAGTATTATTTATTACGTAACTATTGGATGTTTTCGTAGACTTTTTATGAGCTCCGCAAAACCAGTTTTATCACAGTTTACTGCTAGTCTCATATTTTTAGGGTTCCGTGCCTCAAAAGGAAAAAACGGAACCCATATAGGATCACTTTGTTGTCTGCTTATATGTCTGTCTGTCTGTCTGTCAATACCCTTTTTCTCTGGAACGCGTGAAGCATGCTGAAATTATATCAAATATTCAAACCTGCAGTCCCTTGAAGCTGTGAAAAAAATCAAACCTCTAAGTCAACGCAATCAAAAGATAGAGTCATTAAAATTATTGTTTCCATACAAATTGCCGTACCCCGAAAACCTAAAGGGTACTTCCACTTGTCCTAGAAACTTGAAATTTGGTATGAAGATAGCTCTTATAGCACAACCACTCAGAAAATTCTCAAAATCTTAAACTTTTATGTATGTCTGTAGATTTCATAGACCATTATAAGTTGACCCCACACTGAGTACATTTTGCTTAGGAGCAAAGCTCTGCTAACACTGGACTTCTTAAAGCACTGGGGAAAAGCGTTAAAATCTTTCTACGGAACCCTCGTGCGCGAGTCCGACTCGCACTTGGCCGGTTTTTGCAAAATCCAATGTTCGTTTAGATGCACTGGCACTGAGAAGTCAATCTCAAGTAACAAGGGATAGTATAAGCGCGAATTTCTTTCTACCCAATGGCCCTCATTTTGAGGTACTTTAAATAAATTATTAATATTTTTTGTTAAATTACATACGAAATAAAAGCTTTTTTACACGACTGCCACGACAAAAAGAGTGTATTTAGTTTTCAGGTTTCATGTAATTTAACAAAAAATATTGTATTATATTGTAATGTCATCCAACTTACATATCCATGCCAAATTTCACTACCAGACCACCAGAATTTCACTACCAGACCACTAGAACTTCACCACCAAACCACTAGAATTTCACTACCTTATTGACTTTGATTGTCATGGGACTTACATAAGCATTCCAAATGTTCCGCTCAATCGAATACCAACGACTTGTCTAACATTGGTTTATAAATTTTGAAGTTAAAGTACATATTTGCATAGATACACAGTATAGGTAGGTACATGTCTTACGAACAGTGTCAGTTAAATCAAAGCTTGTAACAAAAAGGGTCTTGAAGTGAGACGAAAAATAAAACTAACGCCACACAATCGTATCAGTTCATGCCGATCGCAAAACCGTTGTTTAAAATTCTAAAAGAGTATTCTTACTTAATCATTATTTAGTACACAATGTTAGTACAGAGACCGCAAACCGCAGTGCACTTTTTATAGCGAGCCAAATGCGTTACCCGCAGAACACGTTTAACGCGAAATCATTGTACCTAACGCGTACGTGTTTCGGTCAACGTGGTGAATCAGGTTTATTTTATTTTTATTGAAAGAGGGAGGCAAACGAGCAAGCGGGTCGCCTGATGGTAAGCGGTCACCGGCACCCATGAGAACCAGCAACCCCGAGAGAGTCAATAGTCCGTTGCCGGCCTTAAAGGAAGATAAGGGATAGAGGGAAGAGGGCAGGGGGGGGGGGTACGGTCCCGTTGAATTAACTAGAGAACCTCCTCCATTTTTTGAAGTCGGTTAAAAAGGTAAGTAATCAATAAGTCACGTATAAAAGAAAACATACTTAATTTTTTTGAATAAATACAAACGATTTTCCTCATTTAATGTGAAACTGATTTATATTCAATAATTTACTCATAATTCAAGTACATATATGATATTATTAAGTGACATGTCATTTCAAATAATAAGGCTAAGGATTTCAAGAGCCGATATTATCTCAAATCAATGTTTGTATAAACTTTATCTTAATGCCATTTTCATTTAAATGTTTTATTATTGCACGATAATATTTAGCTACTTATGATTAAGTTGTGGACTATAAATATATAGACTGTGAATTTGTAATAGAACATAGAAAGGTACATAGAAATTCACTTTAAAGATAAGTAAGTACTTGTTGACTCGTAATCATGTTATTTTAATGTTAATGCAGTGCTGCTGGTGCCACATTTCAGTGTCAATTCTTGCTTGATACCTAAGTAAATGAAATCAGATGTAGCTATATGTAGGTATAATCATTATTATAAAGAATAGAGTCATGAACTATTTAGTGTCCTATTAAAACTAGTGGGTCTGTGAGCTGTAGACCTCAAAACGTCATTTTTGGACATTTTTGGTGTTGTTTTTAATTTGTAAAAAAAATAATCTAGGTACAAAAATCCTGTATAATAATTATCGAGCCTGATCTTGTGATTTCATGAAGATCGGGTCATTTATTTGAACATGCTGGTCAATTGTCATGGTTCATGGTAACAGTGTGTGTTTAACATTGTTGACATCACCTTTAACAACCTCTCAGCCTTAGATTCATAGCGCAAGTTCAACTACTGAATCGCATTACATTAGCATCGGAATCGTGCGAACATTGGTACCCTATCTAGGTCACTGTCATTTATTTATAATATACTGTAAATCACGTATTTTTGTAAAACTGACCTCGCTTGGTTTACTTGTGTTTTGTTACAAGCTTTTACTTAACTTACACTGTACTTACGTAAATTGACCGTCAAATCTGGCAAATGAATTTTAAAGCAGTTATCCTCAACCGATTGAGATGAAATTTGGCATACTTATGTAAGTCCGGTGACAATACCACCGTTTCTGGTAGTGAAATCCTGACGGTGCAGCCAGGATCATCTCTACTCGAGGAAACTTCAACGGTTAATGGCATCGAGTTTCGCAGCTCATAAAAAGAGCTTTATCCATTTGATCATACTTAAGGAAATATGAATTTACTTCCAATTCAAAGAATAGCCTGAGAGACATGACACCTTGTTATATTTAACTAGCAATAATTAAAAGTTAAACCGAATTTCTACTCGCATTAGCTTCCTCATTGAATTGCAATACTACCCAAGTGCATAATATTCAGGACATGCTGTATCATGTACCATATCCTGCGATATCGCCAGGATGTTATGTACAAACAAAATAAACGCTAAAATGAGATCATATTAGTTATTGTACTGTGATACGTTTGATCACGTGTAGCGTTGAATTTTAATTGTATCAAACATAATTGTTGCTAGGGATAATGCGGAACAGTCAAGCCCAAAGTACCGAAATGTACTTACTTTTAATAATACATGTAATTTACATAACATATAGACATGGTGTGCTACATTTTACCGTTTGGTTGTGATTATGATACGCGGAAGGAAAGGGAAAAAATAATCATAGGTAAATTAAATATTTTGGTTGTGACCAAGGCCTTAATTACCATAAAATAACAAGTAAAGCGTGACTTCCGTCGATGTATCAAACATTTACTTAAGAACAAAAAAGAAGACAACAGTAAATAATAATATCGTAAGAACAATAAAATGAAATAGCGTCAAATTACATTATGTTAATTTTTACTTAGTTTTGTAACATAAATAATTAGTACCGAGACACTCGTTACCTCCTACCGTGGCAAACCAAGGTCAAGCCAATAAAAAGGAACTGGCGACACACCAGCCATGTGTTTATTGCTGAAATGACTCCAACAGAAGGAATGAGAAAAAAACTGCTTCATACTTCAAAACAACAAGTTGAAATTAAAAGAAACCACAACTATTTACAAGTACTATACAAGGACAGTTGCATATCACACATTGAAGATTGTGCTATTTTAATACCATGTTTAATATTTTTAGTAGTGTTTGTTATATGTATAATATCATTCATCATCTGTGTTATATTTTTCTTAAATAAAACATAATCGACTTCAAATGGGACTATATATGTGGTCCTTATCATAAGTTCCAATTTACCAAAATGATACTTTCTAAATGCAAATGCCTGACTTGTTGCTGAAGACACAAAATTCGTAATAAAAATACTTATGCCTTTAATATTTATGGCGTTCCTATAATGTCACTCATGGATCCCATCATCAGAACTGTTTTCTATTTTATAACAATTGGACCCATTCGGTTTATAAATTACAGAATTCTGTGGTAACAAACACAAAAAACACAACTGAATTGAGAACCCTTTCCATTTTTGAAACCGGTTAAAAATACTCACAAGCCCTTCTAGTGCCACGTCCGTAAATAATAAAACTCGTTTGCAGCCTCGAGCACTTTAGAGGATAACTCTCCATGGTGGAATCGCAAGGGCTAAAAGAATTGCTCTTTGGCTCTGTAGTTCCATATTTGAACTTACTCCTGACAGCGCACTGTCTTTGTCTTCTATTATACAGTGGCAAGGATCGATAGCTTAAGTGTTCTTAAGCAATAATTAACAGTGTAAATAAATCCAGTTTGAACCATAGCAGAAGTGTCCGCTGATTCATTCGTCGTCCTTTGGTCCTTCGAACCGTATTCTTGCGAGAACATTAGTCTTAAATGTAAGAATATGAATGACCAGTTCGAAATTCCGTAATTAAGACAGTGGCAACGGTGTCCAAGCAGAGGGCGAAGAACCTAGGGAGCGCTGAGTGGGCCAGACACCGGATCCAAGTTTTGGGTTTCACATGCGTAGTACTGAAGCCAGCATCGGGCGAATTAGAGACTAGTAAATAAGTATACCTAGCTGTGGCACTACAGTTCGCGATAAACTTAAATGTCTTTAACACCTCTTCACCCTTAACCTTTCGCAATGCTGTTTTCACTGACCAAGCTCCACATTTCCGCTATTAAGAGCCCGCATCTGCCGGCTGCCGTAGTTGAGGTACCTATTTAAATAATTATGTCTCATGACACTTATTCATGATAATTGGTGATTCATTTGTCATCCTTTTATTAGAAGCCCATGTTTACAAATTGCGAGTCCTTTGTTCTTTGACCGTCTCGATACTAATGTATACTTAACAAAACAATTACTTAACCAAAAGTACCCGGAAGTGGTTCAAAAAGTTTCAGCTTAATGCAGTATTTTGCATTCCTATCGTCTAATAACGATTACTTAATAATTAACAATAACGATGAACGTTAGTAATGAATCATTAGCAAATTAATGCTATTGTTGACTGTTAACAAACCATTAACTTCGTAATATTGATTACTGAGCATTTGGTGTAACTTGTACCTACAGTTATATCTGTAGTAGTAGTGACATGTGAATCGTCAGTGCCCGTCTAGGGCTTTGATACCGTCAAATAAGACGTCGGTATATTTCTACATGTGCTCATTGAAAATCCTCTACTAAGTCCTATACAGAGGCTCAGTTTAAAGTAGATATTTTCATCTAGACGGCAATCTTCATTACCGACAAACATGGAATAGTATTTAGTTTATGCAACTGTTACACAACGAGGGTGCTTAAAACACGAGTATTTCATAATAAGATCACACGAGTGTTTTAAGGCCTAATTATGTAGAGTTGCATACATTATTTTTCTACGCACATAATAAGTACTCTAAGATGGGTTCAGAAGCCGAAGGCATAACAAACCTGTCACGAATTTGAGAGGGTTTTTTTTTAATCATATACAAAAACACCGAGCTGACGTTTCGTATCGTTGGCCTGTTTAAATTGGAATTAGAGAACATATTATACAATACAATATACATTTAAGATGAACCGTCAAGCCAGTTCTTGCTCAAACGATTTTGCAGGATGGCAACAGTTTGCGACTGCCTGATGTCACAAGGTAACCGATTCCACAGTCTAAAAGCGTGCACGGGAAGGATTTGGAGTAGGATTTGGAATTAGTGACAAGAAAAGCGACAGAAAGATTGTTACTCGACCGTAAACGGTTCCCGTAACCAGTGGCAAAGTAGCTGAATATTTCTGTGAGGTAGGAAGGGGGCTGTGGTTTAAAAAAGATGTTAAAAAGCAACGATAGGATGTGCACATTACGGAGAAGGCGAATCGGCAGCCACTTCAGCTAAACGCGAAAACAGTAGGACACGTGGTCATGTTTGCGGAGGCCGACTATGAAGCGTAGGTAAGCACACATTCTGGAGTCGCTTAACTTTGTCAAGAAGCTGTTCAGAGAGGTCGAGATAAGCTATGTCGCCGTAATCAAGAAGGGGGAGAAAGACAGATTGTGCAAGATTAATCTTGGTACGAAAGGGAAGGAAACTTTGCATGCGTCTGATAGAATGAACAGAGGCAAAAAGCTTTGCGGCTGACCTCCGAAACATGACCCGATCAGGAAAGCATCTGATTCATGATGATTCCGAAATTTTTTGACCGTTGATGAGAAAGGAATAAAAAAATAGTCAAAAATTAATTCAACGTCATCGACTTTTAAACATGAAAGACTGGCCACGCACCTCTTTAGCGCCGACAAATTGCGGCCTTCACTCATTAGCTGTCATTACACTGACATGTCAAACTTCAAGGGAATATACCACAGACAAATATACCATCTGGATAATGTACGACTACCGACCTGCTAATTCATGTCCACAAAATAACAAGTAGTCGCATGATAACAATGACCTACTAATTTATGAACATAAAATAACAGGTCGTTCTTTATTGACCGAGCGAGCAAAGCGTCAACGTTTCAAATTGGACATAAATTCTTTCATATGTCTGTACAGATGTTCTCCTCTACGGTGTAAAATGCTGTAAACAGGCTCGATAAATATAGTTTTTTTGGAAAAAAAAAATTAGCTCACGAGGTCTACAGCTCACAGAGCCACTACTGATAATATATTACGTATAAGAGACGAGAAAGCTCACAGAGTGGCAAGTGGAATGGAAGGCAAGTGTTTCGTAACTGTTTCAAAGGTAAAAATATAAATTAACGGAAAAAATAGAAAAAAGATATTTCAGTGTCGTCATTGGCCAGATAATGCACTGCACAGTCTAAATCGGTAGATCTAAAAACTGGAAAATCAGTGGAAATAGATGGGATAGTCAGTTTCTGTAATAGTTTTATTCAAATTTCCAGGATCGAACAAAGCTATAGTAAAATAAAAATAAAAAACAAATATTCTATGAAAGTTAATCGGGAGTTTTTCTTTCCGATATTCTACTCGGGATTTATCAGGTCGAGAAATTAATGGCCCTATGTTATTTGGCCATAATATTAGAGGTAGGAATCGATCAGGTGGGGAAATAAATTGTTGGCCCTGCATTATTTGGCTATAATGTTATAATTTTAAATGCATGGTTTTCTTTACAAATACTGAGTATATTATTTATTTACGTATTGAATGTGATCCCTTCCTGTTGTTATTCCTTGTGCTTTGTTTTTCTTTTTCGTGTTGTTTGTACAGTTCAAAAATGTGTATAACTGTTGGAATTGGGCAAGTCAATAAGATGCCACCTATGCGGCGGCCGTTGGCGACTAAGTCATCGAATCACCTAATCACCTATATTGCTTGTCCGCGCGCGGTGAAGGGGTGGCACATCCGTCTATTTTTGGTACATCAATGTTCAACGTACAAAATGTTCTTTAACTTTAGAAAGGACAGGGAGAATCGAAATTGGACGATGTTCAGAGAAAGAGGAAGGGTTAGAAGATTTGGGGAGAGGAATAACGTGCGCTAATTTCCACATCGTAGGAAAACAATCTGAGGAAAAAGTGGCTTCCGTGCTAAATTCCGTGGCTTCGGCCAGGTGAAAACGTAAAATTAAGTAAAAGCAATCTTAGTTCCCTATGCCGTGGGAATTTCTAAAAATCCGTTCTCAGTACTCCTTTATCATACTTAACGTACGTATACATAATTATGTTTGCCTTTTTCATATCTCTAGCTCCAGTGTTTTAGGCTGTAGGCATTTTGCCTGTCAGTCAGTCACAGTACCTACTGTTTAATAGGTATATATGTATTAAAACAAGACAATACACGTTTGATACATACATAACCTTTAGTCATACGCACGTCAAAAGTGTCAAAACCATGTAAAAACTCAAAGGATCATAACCTGCGTATGAATCCTTAAAGGGGTTTGTTCACACAATTTTGAATAATACATTATAATCGTAATGCAACGGTAGTTTTTATAAATAGTGGTTTTAAACTTGAAATTTTTAAAGATATAAAATAAGAATGTGAAATTGTGCATTATGTGACGTTATCATCGGAATTTCGCATTTACTTATTTAACTGTGTTTATTAAGTACTTAGTTACCTACTTACAAGTATGTCTTTGTGGCTACTTGTTTTGAATTGTTGACGCACGAAGGGGGACCTTTTAGCTGTCACTCAAAAATAAAATATAACACGTACTTATGTGTTTTCAGGCACTTTACAAGTAAAGCCTTAACAATATTCATGGAATATTTGTCGTGAGTTCGCTATTTTTGTGATTAATATAGTAACCCTGAAAATGACATGTACTTTGACGTAGGCCCCGATTCATGGTGGTCAGTCATCGAGATCTATCTTAATATTGGCATTCCATAGAACTACATCCGATTTACCATACACTCTCACATTAACTACAAGTATTGATAACGATTATAATATAGCCAGCTCTTTCTGCAGATCTAATTATGAGGGTGGAGGAGTATGTATATTGACTAAGGAACATGTGGAATACAAAGAGTGTAAGGATGTCAAAAGAATGTCCATAGAATACATTATTAAAATGTGTGCGATAGAAATACCAAGTTTAAATGTAGTAGTTATTGTTATTTATTGGCCAAATAGTAGTAGAGAAATTAATAAATTTGAAATACAACTAGAACAACTATTAGAATTAGTATTAAAAATATATTGTAGAGGAAAATAATAATAGGAGGTGACCTAAATATTAACTTCTTGAATAGTTCTAATCAAACTAAAAGTATGACCGAGCTGTTCAAGAGGTACAATTTTATACAAAATGTAAAGGAGCCTACAAGAACTACAAACACTAGTTCTTCATGTCTAGATATTGTGTTTACAATTTTTTATGTAGATCATGTGAGCATAGATGTAAGAGAATTAGGACTCTCAGACCACAAAGGCGTTATTCTTACTATACCGACATTGAAATTAAACCAAAGCCAAACTCTCTTTATGAAAAAAAGAATATTTAGTCGCAAAAATATAGCATTATTTAAAGCATACCTGCAATGTATCGACTGGAGTAATATTATTACCGCAGGCCAGAATATAAACCAAAATTATAATAGTTTCCACCAACAGTTAGTTGCTATCTTGGACAAATGTGTTCCAAAGATAAGAGTAAGCCTAAAAAAGAAAAAACGGAAGTCTTGGCTGAGTGCCGGTTTAAAGGTTGCCTGTAAAAATAAGCGCGTATTAAAGTTACTAACCTTACAGAAAGAAAATCAGATTCTTAATAAATACTATAGAACATATGAAAAGGTTCTAAAGAAATCAGTTAAAGTCTCAAAAAAACTTCAATATATAAAACAAATTGAGTCCTAAAAAAAAATTTCAAAAACTATGTGGCAAATTATTAAAGAACGAACAAATAAAACGAATAAAAAAAATACAAAATATAAAGTTAAAGCTTAATATTATTATTAACGTGTTTATACACGTGGAACAGCCCGACGTGATTGCAAACCTTCTGAATGAGTATTTTGTCTCGGTGGGAAACACAGAAGCAAAAAACAATCCTAAAGGAAAACCTGTAACCATTCCCACAAGTGAATCAATGTATCTGAACCCTATAACCTACAAAGAAGTATCGCGTATTATAAAAAAAAATTAAAGAACAAATCTAGCCATGGTTTTTATGAGTTTCCTCCGACACTGATCAAGTAATGTGAAAACGAATTAGTAATTATATGATTAATAAATCAATCCTTCTCTGAAGCAACCTTTCCAGACCTATTAAATATTACAGTAATAAAACCAAAAGCTAAATCTAAAACTGCAAAAATACCGAACGAGTTCCGAACAATAGCGCTGTTATCGACATTTTCAAAAAATTTCGAAACTGCAATGGCTCAAAGATTGAATTCATTCTGTGAAAAGTTTAACGTATTCGATGATAGCCAAAATGGCTTCCGAACACAAAGATCAACTATATCTGCATTATACAAGTGCACACATGAAATTTTAAACATAACTAATAACAGAAAATATGCTGTTGCGTTATTGTTAGACATGAGCAAGGCATATGACAGAGTATCGCATTCTATTCTCTTGAATAAACTTTACTGAATCGGTATAAGAGGTTTAGCTCACGGCTGGTTTAAAACTTATCTAGAAAACCGAGAACAATATGTAGATATTGAACATTATGATATTGACAAAAAATCTTTAAAAACTTACAGATCTCAAAAATTAGTAGTTAAAAATTAAATCCCGCAAGGTAGTTTTCTGGGGTGTATTCTTTTCTTAATATACATAAATGATTTACCAAAAGTCATAAACACTAAAACCATAATGTACGCAGATGATATAACGGTAATTTTTGAATGTAATAAAAATGAAGAATTACAACAAAAATTAAATATAGAGATGCAACAAATAACAGACTGGTTAACAGTTCACAATCTGAAATTAAATCTAACAAAAACTAAATTAATACAAGTTAAACCTCGCCAAAAATTACCATTGACCTTAAAATTCTCATTTGATAGCCAAGAAATTAGATTTATAAATTCATGTGGTCTGTTAGGAATAGAAATTGATTCGGAATTTAGTTGGAAGGACCATGTAGACAAAGTATCTGGCAGACTATCGAAATTCTCATACGCTCTCTACGAGTAAAAAAAATGTACAGATTTAAAAACAGCTATGACTGCATTATGCCTGGCTATCCTATGGCGTAATTCTATGGGGTAATAGCACATACTGTAATAAACTTTTCATATTGCAAAAGAAATGCATCAGGATTTTAGTTAACATAAAGGAGAGAGACCGCTGCAGACCGCATTTCACTTCCTTAAAAATTTTAACTCTCACATCAATATACATATTGGAAATTAGTAAATTTGTAAAAAATCATAAGCTCTTATTTAGCCAAGAGAGGGACAATTATTGTAGAGCTGGTTTAAGGAAAAGAAATCAATTAGTTGGTTCATTCACAACCCTACGAATTGTAAGATCATCAGATAAGATCTATAATAAAATACATTTAGAAATCAGAAATATTGCAAAAGAACATTTATTCACTAATAAGCTAAAAGATTATTTGCTGTCAAGGTGTTTTTATAACCTCCATGAATTTTTCGATTGTAACGAATAAATATATTTTTTACTTAGTTTTAAGTCAGAAAAATGTTGGTTGGATAATCTGTTTGTTCAGCAAATTGTGATGCCCTCGCAGGGTTCATGTTGGAGCTTGTATTTTATAGATTTAAGACCTTTTTATACCACATAATTGCAATAAACTACAAACTCTATGACTATGACTATGATTACTACGAGACCTTGTCATTAATTACCAGTTTAATTTTGTGATCATTTAGCAAAACACGAATTTAGCACGTTTTCTTTCGAGCATAACACTTCGACACATTATTAATAATGTATCGTTCTTGATTAGGGTATTTTGAGTTGATGATTATAATAAATACTTATTAAGTATTTCAATTAATAATGTTTGACAATATAAACAAATCGTGTGATGACATTTGACATTGTAACTGCACGAGTGATACCAGTCTATTAAATTAGTTCCATAGAAATTCCGCATCATGGCCGCACCTCTCAAATAATGGTCAGGTTTTACTTATAGTAGGTAAATCATGTACCTACAGTCAACATTAGTCACTTTTGTATAAGTACAGAACAAAAAAGAGTTGTGAGTGTAAATGAGCACTCGCTGTACAGCGACAGGACCAAAAGTTGTTTTATTTTTTATTTACTTAATTTGAATAGGTAGGTAGTTAAAAAATTAGAAGTAGTTACCTTTTTTCAACCGATTGTAGACTGTGTACCTCAGATTTCGAAATTCCAGATCCATTATTGAACTGTAACAAGAAAAACATGATATATTATTTTTATGATATATTTATATTCAGCATCGCTATTCAGCGAGGCAACGCTGCCAGCCTTTTGGGCACTATGCCACGGGGGCCTTATTTAGATTTAATTTAGTTTTAAGTTGTAGTTTATTTAGTTTAAGCTTAGATTTAATGTCATTGTAAATTGCTTTTATTATGTAAATAAAGTTGTAACTTATTTTTAAGTTTAGTAGCTATCTTTTTTAATAGCAACAGTCGCCATGAGATATATCGAAACGACATGATAAACAAAATTTAATTATTTTTCCCATTGTCAAGGTTTCGAACCATCATTCGTATAATTATACTATGACCTATGTAAATACGCGCTACGAACGTCCATTAAACATTGGTATTTCGATAAACATAAGGGTCGAACATTAATTTATTCGATATGCCTACGAATGAAAGAAGTTATTGTTGTCAAACAGCTGAAATCACGTCTCGTTCGTAGATTAGTGTGTCAATGGTAATATCCTGCATAATGAACACAGGCCATGCTATCACACATATTTGCGACCTTGATCTTAAGTAAAGTATAGACGTTGTGAATTCGTTTCATAATATGAAGAACGAGTTTGCGTTTGCGATCCAACAGCGAGTTTCCAGAGACTGGTTCCGCTTTCTCCTGCCATCATGCGGTTACCCTGGCTATTGTTGTTTAACAAAGAAATACATTCGCTGTATTGACTTCTAAACCTGATTTCTACTATGAAACAAAGTTTTTATCAAGTATAGATAAAAGCTATCCGCTTGTACAATACTTACCTTGCCTAATATTTGGACAATATACACGCAAATCGACAAGAAGTAAGTAGATATAAGTTTTATTGCGCAATAGGACTACCGGTTTTCTATGGAGGAATTCAATCTGATGTATTAGTTTTATTATGACAAACTGTGTTATTTAAAGGACGTACCTAAATAACAGAAAAATATTACCACCTGTTAGGTGGCCTTACAGCAGTTTTACATACCTACCTAATGAACCTAAATGCTACATTACGCATCATACAAAACCGACTAGCCTGTGTCGTATACATAATTTATATTCCAGCAAATTATTTTCGTTAGCCTTTCCTTCTGCAATATGAGTTAAACGAAACAAGCAATAAAAACGCAAAAACTTAATTATACGGTTTCGTCTTTCAGAGAGTCATTATCAGGGAGTCAAACGACAGCGTACAGCGTATAGCGATGTGTGGCCAGGTTAGTAGAGGTTGGAGCAAAGTAACTTGCTCGATCTAATGCATGTTTGTGAAGTTTATATTGCGAAGTAGCTCTAAACTTTCAGTCCAAAATTTACCAGCACATTCCGGAAGTGAATTCAATTTAGTTCTGTTTATCCCCTGACTAATGTCTCAAGTCACTTTTTGATCATTTAGTGTGATTCGTGCAAAATGATTAAATAAATCAATAAACTTCAAACTCAAAAGTATCTTACTGCATCATCCCTCCGTTCAATTCGTTCTTTTTGTTCTATCATCGATACATTTACATAATTACCCACCTTTTAGTATATACCATTCGATTCGATGGGCACGCGCCGACCACGACCGAGCTTACGCAGTAAAAGCTAAGTACATTGTCGAGTACTTCGGCTTCCACTGCCGATCGGATCTCTCTAGAACGTTGCGCACTTTCGCGAGCAAACAAGCTCTGTAGCAACGAGCAGTTGCGACCAAACACGGACTATACCTAAGTAGGTACCGTGAAAAGCCTTGGCAATTCGACTACCGTATCTACAAATGCTCGCGTCCTCAAGCTAACCCGAATAATGCTTATCATTAGAAAACACAAACCACAGAACCGTGAGTCATCAAAAAATAGTCGACCCTTACTTTAGAGAAAATAACCTTCGTGTTCGTGTATTTAATTTCGAGTAGGTACTCAGAGATACGAAATGTCATTACAGGTCATATAACGGGATTGACGGTATAAAAAAGACAAAACTAACTTGAGTATTGAAATGAAAGAAGACAGCCACTGACGGAAGTCATTATAGTTTCCAAACCTCTTAAAAAGAGCTTAAAAGTCTTGAGAGTGCACAGTAAATAGAAGTCACTAACCTCCCAACATTACGCTTTGGTAGAGTATTTCAAAACATAAACGTAATTACTCGTATGATTATGACTGATTGCTCATGCGTTACTGCGACATGTAAATACAGAGTTGGAAAGGGCTATTATCCAAACATAAACTAGCTCGAAGGTAAAGTGTGTTGCGCAGCGTACTCGGTACTCACACGAATTTCGGTAATTACGGCATTGGACTTATTTACTCAATTTTCCCTTCTTCTTGTGACCATGTTAATTAACCTTAAGCTGACCTATCTACGAAGGTTTACAGTTATAGGGAAGTACCTACATAGTTATGTACAAAATATCCCGTTAAACAAAGATTTGGAGTTTTCGTAATGAAGTACGAAGTTTGGAGTGTAGTAAAATAATGATCATGAAACGGTTAGGTATTTCGACGGATTTTATCACAAGGCTATCAGATCACGTTGCAACATGTGTAATCCTGACTGATATGGCTAACGAACCGTTTCTATTTAAACTCACTTTTTATTGCTTAGTCCTATTGCTGTAATAAGTAGTTTTTTAGTCCATAACTATGGTAGATCGATTACTTTTATAATTCACGATCAGCATCGGCAGTCGGCACAAATTTATTGCGAATTCATCAGCCATCCGATTGATTAGTTTGGTCATAGCTTGAGTACTTTGTAGGAATACTAAAAAAACTTATTTAGGCATCGTCAGGTCCGGGGATTCGAACAATACTCTAAATCTGCATGCAAGAAAACAAATGCACGGTATCGCCATTAAGTTTATGTAATTTGCGTCAACTGCCGTTATTTAGAATCATGATCATCGTCATCTCAGCCGAAAGACATCCACTGCTGGACATAGGCCTCTCCCAAGAATGTTATTTAGAATGCAAGGCACAAATAAAGGAATCAACTACTTAGGCTAGGTGTACGCATACTTTAAGCATCACGTTTGCAATATGCAAGATGTACATGAACGTGTCAAAACCTACAAGCTGATAAACTTAGTATGCTGAAGCAATTGTACCCAAAAAGTTTGTTGCTCGGCAAACAAATTTGAAATAGGGAACCGCAAACATTTCCCAACGGCCTCTCACAATAAGTTTCAAGAACGTTTCGAGCGATTGCAATCAACGCTGCATTGGGCTAATGCGAGAAAAACTAGTGAAACGGGATTAGATCTGTCGAAGTTAAGAAATATCGTGGTTATTATCAAATTCTAAATAACGGGGTCGACGTTTTGATATCTCGCAATTGAGTAACGTTTCTACTATTATAACATAGGATAGGAAATTTAGAATGCGATAAATTTTGGAACACACGGACGTAGTTAAGTACTCATAGAAGAAAAAAAACTAAAGCAACTTTAAATTTAAAATCATGAAACATTTACGTCAGAGCAGAAGAAACGCACTCAAAAAAGACGTCAACAAATAAACCAAACATAAAAATGCCAAAGGGCAATGAACGTAATTATATGTTTTGCTTCCTGCAAAAAAGAGAATGTTAAGCCAAAGCAAAGGGCAGTTCGCAAAAACTGATACCTACAAGCTAGGTATTTTTACAGTGTAATGTTCACAATGGAATAATAGAAAGTAAAGCTGCATAAGCTACTGTCGTGATAGGATAGGATGTCAATTGGTTTTGTGCAGACCGCGCCCATTTAATTAAAACTGTTCGTCATCGTCACATGTATTATAATATTAAGAAAATATCCGCAATACAAAACTGTAAATTTGCCGAATATCAACATGTACCTACCGATAAATAATAATGAACGAATGAACGAACCTTGATCCCCTTATATTCATTAAACAGATGTAACAAAGCTAATTGTTTTGTTTAGATTAAATGCGTCATGTAATGCGAAGTCATAAAATCTTAACACGACAATAAGGACTCATTCCGCCATTTCATACTAACCGTGTTAGTCCATCTTGGGCATCTTGACTATGAGTAGGTAGTGGGTATATCAGTACTTTTTTATTTAATTTACGTTTTATTGAGGATTAGGTACACCTGGTGTGACCATATCAGCCTCATGCAAGCATAATGATTTATGGAACACTGCCTCAAACATTCCCAAAAATCCAGAGTAAAAACCGGGATCTCCGCCCTTATGTTGTCAGCATTCCCAAAATCCGCACAAAGCGTTTTCGCTCTTCCCTCATCATTCGTACGGCGTAATTCCCTGTCTGCGTCTGCTGTGTTCCCTGAACACTAAAAACTCATACGTTACCTACTGAGTGACTGACAGACAACGCACAGCCGAAACCCTTGGCCCTAGAAGACTGAAATTTTGCGTAGAGGTTTCCTTTATGATGTAGATAGAATAGAGAATGAACGAGATTTATATATTTATGCGCGTATGCGATGTATAAAACACACAAATGCCAAAGTCAGTGAGTGAATTGTATTCATATACAATACAATATTCATATAGAATTGAGCGAGGCGTAGTGCCACCATAACGCTACTTTCGTGCTACAGTCATGTTTCAATAATTAAGCTCAAGCAATTCGCCGGCCCTTCACATCCAAAGTTAGCTGTACTTTCTAGCACAAAGAAAGAACAAAAGACCATTGAAAATCTTAATGGTACTGTTATTGGAACAACCGCAATGATCGCTAACGGAATTCTGGTTCTGGATAGTCCAACGGTTATACCGCCCACAAAAACCATGCTATTAAAGAAACATTATTTTTAGATGGTAATGTTAAGTGTCGAATCACGAGTCACTTAAGGTTTGAAGAGATTTTACGACGGTTTCAAATCGTTGTGGCATGGAAACTGAATAGGATTTTATTTACCACACTCGGGGTCACGAGTGGAGCTATAGTGAATGAGAGGTCGATTTTTCTCTGCGAAGAAACAGCTTTTAACTCTTACAATTTTTTTGCGTTACTGGCAATGTTATGTATTGGGTGGTATTGGCAATGGCACATTCACAATACTTTCTTTGCAACATTGGTAGGAATACTTTAGTAACATCATAAGACTAGACATAATGAAAACGGGATATTGACCGCGGTTACAAAGTAATCGCGGTCAATATCCCGTTGTCATTATGTCTAATGCAATTATCTGCGAATTATAAAACTGTTACCTATCAGCTATCAATCTATCTATCTATCATAAGATGACTGCCATAAAACGGAGGCTGTAGGTCGGGAAAGTGTAATAAATTCCTTTGTGAATTGAATTCTACAACTCGCCGTAAATTCAAGCGCGGTGATTTGTAGTAGAGTAAATTTATAATCCCAAATGTTAACTGTAGGTATAACTGCTTGTGAAACCCATTGCAGCAAATGTCATTATGAAATACAAATGCCTATCAAGGAAGCCATTATCAAATCAAAAAAGTTACACAGTCTTTACAACTCTTACCTATTTGTATACTAAACGGCTATAAGCCTTTAATAAGATTTTCTCGTTTTATCTTCAAATAGTTGAGCACTTTTTTACATTTTGAAAAAACAGCATAAAAAACGTTAGGCTGAGGAACAGTCGCCAACGCTCTTAAATGACCAATTTTGTAAACCAATTAAGGTTTAAGTATACAATTTTCAACGCAAAGCAAATGAACTCTAAAATGTAGAGAATGTAGTTCTCCTTTGTACATTTGCTTTTGTTCTGTCATCTGTTATTTTTTATGTGAAATAAAGAGATATACATACATACATACAAATGTTGTTTTATGGCAATAAGCTATTTTGCTTTCTTTCTTTCTTTATACTATATCATCATATTATACAACCCTGTACAATCCTGCGAAGCCATTCAACTGGCCAGCGTGGGAACTACCTATAACCCAAGCCCTCTCATTCTGAGAGAGGGCTGTGCCCAGTTGTAGGACGTTAATAGGCTGGAGATGATAATAATGATATTAATAAATAAAAATAAAAAGTATAATGACTTATGTATTGACTTCCAAGGATAGTCACTGTAATGTAGAGTCAGCAGCAGAAGTAGCTATAAGTAAGCAACCGAAGCGGTCACAATGATCTACACAGCTCTTATGTCAATAACATTAGAGCCATGCTTAGATTAGTCAGATCATTGTGACCGTTTCGGTTGCTTAACTACTTCTGCTGCTGACTGTACATGTCTATAATACCACGCGCAACAAATTAGGTATGGTTGTTTGTGAGTTCGCAAGGTTTTTATTAATAAAATTAATTCAAGCAAAAAATATTCTTGACAATGAACTTGGGCTTGACGTTACTAAGGAAGTCGTTGATACGTAGGTAATAAATTTGTTTTTGGCGGAACTGACTTTTGAGACACAGCTAAGTATATTTAGTTGTAACATGTTATACTCGTAATTGATTGCTATTGAAAACTTGTATTATAGATGTTAGGGTTCCGAACCTAAATGGTAAAAAGGAACCCCAATAGTGCGACGCAGTCCGTCCGTCTGTCCGTCTGTCACAGCCCCACAGTGCGTACATTTTGCTTAGGAACAATGCTCTGCTAACACATCTTAAAACACTAGGGAGAAAGTAGGAAAAATCTTCGAGACTAGTTTCCCGTAATAGACGAACTATTTACTTATTACCTACCTACAAATGTGTACGGAACCCTCGGTGCGCCAGTCCGACTCGCACTCGGCCGATTTTTTTATAACGTATTGAAACCGGTTCTAGTAAAAATATTGTTGTGATACTGATATTATGAAAGTGAAATTAAAATACTTAGATGTAATTTTAAAATGGTTATTGTGACGGAGATTAAGTAACATTGTTTTATCATTATAGCAAAAAAATATAGCAAGAGTCAGAATTCCAAAACTAACTATTTGAAAATTTGTACAATATGTTTAAACAATAATTTTAAAAAAAGTTGTGAAATTAATTGATTCTCGCGACAAGTTTTTAAATCATAACTTAGGTAAGTATATAAATAATTATGTAATTATGTAAGTAATTGACTAAATAATTTTTTTTATAATAATTGTGTGTTTCTGAATCAAATAAATATGAGGATCTTTTCAAAGGGAAAAAATATGTAAATTGTGTCATGTAATTATTATGATAATGGATTTGATTTAATTCAAAGTTTATTATTTCTCACTAGAGCACTTCCATACTTAAAAGCTTGTTTTTGTAATGTATTTTTACTATTATTCTTAAGCTCTTCATCAGAAGTACTAATTTTTATTTTATTAATTATTAGTACTTTGTATTATTATTATAAGTATTAACATTATTTAATTAATCGCCAACAATCTTTACAACACTATGTAAAACCGGGCAAGAGCATGTCGGGCCATGCCTAGTGTAGGGTTCCGTAACCGTTACTACAAAAAATACTGTACCGATGAAAATGCCGTATCTTTATGGCATCACTTACGTCCTTTTGTTGAGAAGCGCAGTTTTGCGAACCTAACTCAAAAACGCTAAATCCGATCATGTTGAAAATAATTTTCGTTGAAAATATTTATTAATCCGTTACCTTTGTAATTGTTCTTAATGTTTTTGGACCTACGGTTTAGAAGATAAGGGAGGGGACACAATTTATGCAACTTTCGGAGCGATTATTTCCGAAAATATTCGCTTAATCAAAAATGCCCCTTGAATTAGATAATATGAATATAGCAATGCAATTTGGTTATCTAAAGATTAAATTAAATACTTAATATATAGACGACAAACCGCAAAACAGTACAAGGAGATTGAAAAAAAACAGGCGAGACGAATTATCAAAAATGTACAGCGATAAAATGATTATACTTAATTTGTTGTTCTTAATTAAAATTGGCTTGGGAGAATATGTTTTATCAAGCGAAGTAGTGGACCTACAAGACCGCTGCACAATTAATAAGAGGTAGTGTTTTTTATATAATTAATATATACATATATACCTAAGGCTTCCACAAAATTAAATATTATGGTATGTATGCTTAGTTTCAGTACGTTAGTACTAGTAGTTATTCAGTGGTTTCATGTCATGATAAGTTTAAATTGAAATAATCATGTAGTTTTGAAGCAATTGAACACATTTTAATAAATAAGTAAAAGCTATTTAGAGAACATATACTTACCTATACCTATACATATAATGAATAAACATTAATCCGAGATTTCTTCTTTTTTTTATATTGTTCTGATTCTGTACCTACATCCAGTAATTAATAGCTTAAGACAAGGACTGAACGTTACAGGGAAAAGTAGTAGTCGTATTTTTACCGATATTTTGCAAAGTGACGTTATTTTGGTAATGATACAGGACGGGCCTTGTAACTGAAGCAAAAAAATTAAACAGAGATTCCTTAAAGTATCCACAGTTATTACAAAGTGATCCTAATGTAATAATGATTTACAATCAATGAATTTTCATGCCGCTTTACGGTCGTTAGATTAGATGTCTTGCTACCGAGCATTTTGACAGTACAGTATCTAAGTAACATTGTACAATATATTAAAATATTTAGTTAATATTATTCATGTGTTAATGTTAATTATTTTTGAAATGAAAACGTATAAAAGTATTTAATCCTTACACTTACGCGTTTAGAACTACAGTAGCATAAGAGGTTGTAGACATTGACATTATTGCACCTTACCGGCCTTTTTTTTCATATTTATTTATTTTTGAAATAACTTAATATTTTATAATTATTATTGCAAACCTCCATAATCCACACCGGCTCGATTTGATTATTTAAAAATAATTATTACCTTACATTGGCAATGTCAAGTTGGCGAAACAGAATTTATCACTAATTCAAAATTAAATAAACTACAACGCACGTGAAAACAACATGATATGACGAAACAAGAGCGAATGCAAACCAAGCTTTGTGTTAAATGTGCTGCTGCTGTAGCTATATAGTTTCACTATTAAATAGGTAACATACCTTTCAATTCATATGGCACTGAGACCTCTGCTTAACACAGTAGAGCCATCTATGAACTCGAAGAAAAACCAATACCGATCATCAAAATACTTTATCCATACTAAGCATTATTTGGTGCTCACTAAAAGCTTTAGCAGTGAAAATCAAATTCGTCTATATTTTGTACAGTCAGAAAGTTATGCTTAACACAATAGTGCCACCTATGAACTCAAAGAAAACCGATATCGATCATCAAAATACTTTATCCATACTAAGCATTATTTGGTACCTATTCAATGCAGCTTTAGCAATAAAAATCGGATTTGTTCATATTTTGTACAGTCAGAAAGTTATGGTTAACACAATAGGGCCATCTATGAACTCAAAGAAAAACCGATATCGATCATCAAAATAATTTATTCATACTAAGCATTATTTGGTATTCACTTAGCTGGCTTAGTTATACGTAGGTTTTAGAAAATTATGTCAGTATGGTGTTTATTTTTCATAAATTGGTCCTTTCACTTGTAAAACAGCTGCTGAATAAGTTAACATTGTCCATTAAGTACTCTACTGTTCTGTGCATTTTAATTTCCTCGATAAGTACCGTTCGACCAGGCTTCAGTATTTGTAACGACATGACCTGTAACACTGATGAATCATTTCATAAATCAAGCAATTACCTACCTAGAAATTTAGCTTGACTGATATACTTAATAACTATAATTATCGGTAAATTTTTTCGCGCGAAAAGTAACACGAGGCCATTTTTAACTAAGAAGTATTCTGACTAATCACATGTCAATTACCTATGAATAACTTGTAAATTAATTTAAAACACTTATGTAAGTATAAAAATTAGTAAGCTTTCAAAACATAATTATACAAACTAGTTTACCTATTTGTAAACAGTAATCTTATACAGACAACGTAGGTAACGCTGAAATAAATTGAACTGAGTACCTATCCTGCAAGTGCGTTCATTGAATAAAAGGTCCCTTACCTTTAATGCCGGCAAAAGTGCTTACGATCGGGAACAAAACTGCTGCATCAACCGAACTTGACACCGCTGTGTGAAACGAACTGCACGATTGTTCACTTGTTTATATTCTTATAAAGAATTGTTTTATTTTTAATTCACAAAAATATAAACAACTGCGTTGTTGACGTTCAAAAATCGATCGAGCTTTGTAGCGCTTCAACCTACGCACAACCGACGCCGTACAGCACCGCAGTTTACTGGCCTGGCTTGGCAATGGCAGAGCAGATGGGCAGGATGGCGAACTTTCGTCGGTTGCCAGTGCCACCGCCAGCTGTCAGACTGACTCAGCCATGCGCGAACCGGCGCCCAGGGCGCAGGCGCAGTCCGAAATAACACAAACAAGTCAAACAACCGCTTATCGACATCGCATCGATGCAATTCCTATATGCACGTGCATGCGTCGCGCAGGACTGCAAAGGGAACAATGATGTTTTAGTTCATAATGCGCAACGTATGATGTGTGCACAGTCATCGGCATAAACAATCTCGGTCTTTGGACTTCAATTTAATTGAGCGTATTATTTACATTATACTTTCTAAATCGACACTTCTAGAAAATTTACTTACCTAGGTATTGTTCAAGTACCGATTTAAGGCTTGATCTGCGCTTGCCAGTATGGACTAAAATGGGGGAGCGGTAGGAATTTGGGCGAAATTTTTCAGAAATTTGCATGAAAACGAGGTAATTTTTTAAGAAATTTAAAAAGTTAGAAAATCAAGTTAGATTTCATTGTTTGACATGGAAGATTATAAAATTTCATATTTTTCGGGTAAGAAATTGAAGCAGTAGCTTGTATGAACTGTACATTTTTCTCTCTACTTTCCTTTCGTTAAAATGGATTTCGATTAAAACCAATTTACTTCTCATCATGTATAGTAGATTATGATATATTTCTTCTGATATGTTATTTGCCCTACTAGGTATACTTATCGGGATTTTGATTTCAATCATTTCATCAGATTTCTCCTTCTTACCATGACAAGAAAAGTAAGATCATTTGGGAAGTTCTGCAATAGGGTTTAAGTTACAAGGTTTAAACTACTTAGTTATTTGAGATTTATTATTTTTTACACTTATTTCTAAAATACTGTATTTTTTTCTTTATTTTCTAATGATACCTACAGTGAGTTTTCTTTGTGTAATTCATATGTGGTTATGTATTGTTAGAGCTAATGTAACTTGTTTTTTAAAAAAAAAACTTTGTGCCAAGTTTCTTGTGGCGCATTCTTCTTGGCAATCATGGGCTTTACGAAAGCGATAGAAAAAAAATTACATGTAAAAAAGCATTCAACTGCTTATTTGCTGACAAAAAATTTGAACTTTGTCAATAGGACCCCAAAGGCATTTAGACAGCTTTTAAAGGGAAAGTGGTTTTGAAATATCGTTGACACTTTCACCAAGCAACATTCAAATCGTGAACATTTTGATCATGCTAATTCCACACTTTATGACAGTTGGTTAACATTTTGTTGGGCTTAGAACACAATTCGAACACTTAGAACACTTTCGCACGATTTCAAAGAAACAATACAGTTGTTGAATTTTATTGTCAATCCGTCTAGGTAACTTTCGGTTGAAAAACAATGAAACATACATTTTTGTCGCTTACATGTAGCTGTCTGTGTGTAGGCAAATTAATTGTATAATAAGGAAACTCAAACCAAATTTTGTTTATGGACCGAAAATGTTAATCTATGTAAATATGTGAGGTGGGTAGTTAAATTGATAAAGAAGTATAATATGGTACTAATTACCATTATTTACGTTTCCGCATTCGTCCTAACCGACCCTTGCTGTTTTTAGGAAGGATAAGGGAAGATAAATACATCGGTAGTTAAGAAATATAAACCAGCATCAGATGACACATGCGAAATTAAACTAAGACAGGCCATTGTTTGCTAATAAATTTATATTTTTTAATTAACTAAGAATTGAACTGGTTGATAATAATTACACGTACCTAATCTCAACAAAAAAATATGTAAATAAGTATAAATTTATAGACACTGGATATACCTACAGCCAAAGGCTCGTTTAAAAACTATATGTAGAGAGCACGTCTATTTATGCACTGGCGAAACTGGAGGGAGATAGAATAAAATAAAATAAAAAAGACAAGAAATTAATTTTGAATTGCTTTTTAAAAAGTGAAATATAAATAGGTTTGCAACGAGCTATGGCAGCCTTACAAACTCAATCGTCGAGGCGCCCGCGGGACGGCGGCAGGCGCGGCAGCCGAATACCGCCGGCGGAAACTTAGTCACCGTATTTTACCTACGCAGTATTTTGGCATTAACTATTAAATATTCTGTGACCCTACAATATTATGTAGATTACTTACATTCCGGTTTATATTGTGTCTGTCTGTCGCTAAGAACATGCAACTATTGAGTGTGACTTAGCTACAGTCCGTGAGCGTTTAGAACAGTCTTTCCTGACGACCTAAAAACGGCATTAATAAAGCCTTTAAATAAAAAAGGGTGCAAACAGAACATAAATAATCATAGACACATTGCATTACTGTCTAATTTTTCAAAAATATTTGAGAAGGTTATATTGAGTCGCTTGATGTCGTTCTTTGACAAATTTCAAGTTTTAAATGTTAATCAGTATGGTTTTCAAAAAGAGAAAACACAACATTAGTCATATTCAAAACTTTACAGCAAATATGGACAGACATGGATAAGAAAAAAGCTTCTGTTGGACTGTTTACAGATATGTCTAAGGCGTTTGACTGCGTGTCACATAAAATCTTATTGAGACAACTAGAGCATCTCGGGATTCGGGGAGTTGCCTTGAAATTAGTAGAAACTTATCTTACAAATAGAACTCAGGCTACGATATTGGACACGTATGACAGGACTATAAAATCAATTACAAGATTACAGTCTAAATAAAATACAAATTTGCAAGGGGTACCACAAGGTAGTGTCTTGGGGCCACTGTTGTTTTTGGTGTACGTAAATGAGTTCCTAACCATTTGTGTGTTATGTTTGCTGATGATGCCACTATTTTTGTATCTGGAGAGAAGGACTCTGATATAGCAAACGAGTTACAAAATATCTTGGAAAATGTAATTCATTGGTTATCCACGTTAAATTTAAGTGTCAATCTAGATAAGACTAAAATCGTACAATTTATTAATTATAAGCAGGTGCAAAAGAGTTTAAATGTTGTTACGAACAGTAAAATAATTGAACAAGTGAATAATACAAACTTTCTAGGATTCACAATTGATAGCAACCTTAATTGGAAGTCCCACATCGACAAAGTAAATAAGAAACTAGCCAAATCCTGCTACGCTCTATCCATATTGACTAATATAACTTCTATTAATGTTGCAATGAAGGTTTATTATGGAAATGTTTACCCCGTCCTTACGTATGGCATAATAATTAGGGGAAATTCAGTGAACATTGAATCCACTTTTCTTCTTCAAAAAAGATGTCTACGAATCATATTTAATCTTAGGAATATGCAATCCTTAAGAGACGTTTTCAAAGAGAACAAAATATTAACTCTGACATGTATCTATACACTGCAAATTTGTGTATTTGTTAAAGACCGAAATTACATTTGTATAAAAAAAAGTATCTCTAAACAAAATATCCGATCTCAATATAAATATGACGTGTGTACTGTTAGAACTTCCAGCTTTATACTTAGGAAAGAGCGCATTGTATCTGGAATTAAAATATTTAATCATTTGCCTGAACACATTAAATCGCAAGAGGGAATTGGATTCAAGACAAAGCTCAAGAAATGGCTGTCAATGAAAAGTTTATATAATTTAAATGAATATTTTAGAAGTTTAGATACCTAGTTAAGATTGTTTTAATATATTTGCTTACATGCTATTGTACGCCCGAAAAGGGCAAGCTGTTGGACCTTTTATATGATGACAATATGATCTAATGTACACAGTTTCTGACAATAAAATGAATCTTATCTTAACAGGATTCGGTTTCGGGTGATTTCGTGTTGACATCTCTTTCTTGGACTTTGTCAGTGAAGTATGTATGTATGTATGTATATCTCTTTATTGCACATGAAACAAAAAATAACGGATAACAGAACAACAGCAAATGTACAAAGGCGAACTTATCCCTTAAAGGGATCTCTACCAGTTAACCTTCGGGCGATTGACAGGACATCAGAAAAAAGAGTAGACATACAAATAAAAGTAAAAGGATTCGGAACCCCAAAACAGCCTCCTGGCTACTGTTGCGGACTGAGTCGATGGCCCAATCCTGCTGCAGGCATAGGCTGCCTTGCATCTGTCAGCAAGATCTAATTGATTAGGATGTTTGGTTTATTTAGGTGCACATAGTTACCTCGTTGGCTTCTTTTAATTATGCTGCCCGATGGTAACTTCATAAAGTAGAGTTTCTGAAATGAAGTAAACTGTTGTTACATCTCCTGGTCAGTTAAAACGTGCCAGTAAAGTGTTCTGGTTTTGCTGTTCTATTAATTATTTTTTACGCTTGTTTCTAAAATACTGTGATTTTTTTTTCTTTATTTCTAATGATTTTATGATGAGTTTTCTTTGTGTAATTCATCTGTGGTTACGTATTGTAAGAGCTGATGTAACTCGTTTTTAGAAAAAATAGTCTGTGCCAAGTTTCTTGCGGCGCATTTTTCTTGGCAACCATGGTCTTTCCTAAAGCGCTGGTAGACTCAAAAAAACCGGCCAAGTGCGAGTCGGACTCGCGCACGAGGGTTCCGTAGAAATTTTTTAACGCTTTTCCCCAGTGTTTTAAGAAGTCTAGTGTTAGCAGAGCCCTGCTCCTAAGCAAAATGTACGCAGTGTGGGGTCAACTTATATTGGTCTGTGAAATCTACAGACAGACATAAAAATTTAAGATTTTGAGAATTTTTGAGTGGTTGTGCTATAAGAGCTACTTACCTTCATACCAATTCAAGTTTCTGGGACAACTGGAAGTACCCTTTAGGTTTTTGGGGTACGGCAATTTGTATGGAAACAGCCTTTTTAATGACTGTATCTTTTGATTGCGTTGACTTAGAAGGATGATTTTTTCACAGCTTCAATGGACCGCAGGTATATTTTATATTAATTTCAGCATGGTCTACGCGTTCCAGAGAAAAAGGGTCTTGACTGAAAGACAGACAGACAGACAGACGGACAACAAAGTGATAATATAAGGGTTCCGTTTTGTCCTTTTGAGGTACGTAACCCTAAAAAAATGACGTATAAAAGAACTGCCTATTTGCTAGTTCATCCGCCTAGAATTATAAAACAAAACAAGTATCTACTTACCTACTAATGTACCTGTGTGCATCATGTACTCGTATTTCAACGATTTTTTTTCTCAAAAAACATTCGACTGTAGTCGAATTTAAACCTCCTTTTTTGAAGTTGGTTAAAGACACAGCCGAAACGCACGTTTATGTTATCAAAATAAATACGTCCGTCCCAGCAAAACGCCTTGCAAAATTATAATAACTTAATCGAGTATCCAATGATTATTGTCAATACAATTCAGAATTCAATAAGGAGTTTATTTCATTCACCGCGGTTTTATCTTTCGATACTCATTCGATGGATGACACTGAAGCAATGCTGACTTAAACTTAAAAGGTAACAACTTTATTGTGTACTCCAACGTAGCGAGTGCAGGTGTGAAGTCCGTCCGGATCGCTACCACCATCTCACTAGCTAATTTTGCCGCGATGCAGCAGTACACACTTGCACTGTTGTGTTCCGGTGTGGAGAGTAATACAGCCGAGGAAATTACTGGCGCAAGAGGCATTTCATCTGAGCCCACTAGGTTAGCAACGCATCTGAAAACCCCCAGGGGTTGCGGGTATCTTTTTCAGTTTTCTGGTTTTTTTTTTTAATTATTGCAATGTTGATTAGGGACCGCATCTATAAATTAACGTCAAGGGAAGGGAAAGGTCTAGTGATTTGTGATACTCGAACAATTTTTTGGGATAATTTCATAGTAAAACTTGTCACGTAAGTGGCCGTGATAGCCTAGTGGTTTGACCTATCAAGCAGAGGGTCGTGGGTTCAAACCCCGGCTCGCACCTCTGAGTTTTTCGGAATTTATGTGCGAAATTACATTTGTAATTTATCATGAGCTTTTCAGTGAAGGAAAAACATCGTGAGGAAACCTGCACACTCCTGCGAAGCAATTCAATGGTCTGTGTGAAGTTCCCAATCCCCACTGGGCCCGCGTGGGAACTATAGCCCAAGCTCTCTCACTCTGTGAGGAGGCCTGTGCCCAGCAGTGGGACGTAAATAGGCTGATGATGATGAAAACATGTCACGTAGGTGGAGGAGGGGGGGTTTCTAAGGTTTCCAAAATTGATTTGACGTAATTTGTGGATGCCCCCTTATGTTATATTGTTTTTCTACAAGATCAAATGTCAATTTCGTCGTTCGTTAGTTCCGCAAGTACTCGTCAGCACACCTCAGCGAAGTTAGGTGGGTAATTAATAATTTTGTAAGACAGTAAGTACTTTATAAAAAAACTCCAAACAACTACATTGTAATGTTACTATGCCAACTAACTAATTAGCAATGCAACTCTGACCTGCTTATTAATTAAAAGAGATAATAATTCAAAGCACCTCACTTGATCAACATTTTCGAGGTGACGAACAGTAAGGTTATCATGGGGTCCTGGACATGACCCTAAAGCTGCCCTAAAATAATATCTCAATTAATATTATATATCCGAGTCGTATATTTGTGTGTCTATTCGATTTTGCGACGTAAGGAAGTACCTAGTACTTTTTTTTTAGCTGGAGACGCAGGCAGAGTTGAATTGTTGACCTGAGCTCAGGATGGTAGGGCCTTGGATGGACTCAGGATGGTGAGCGGGTGGTAGGACCTTGTGCGAGGTCCGTCCGGATCGCTACCACCATCTTACCCGCTAATCCTGCCGCTAAGCAGCAGTGCTTGCACTGTTGTGTTCCGGTGTGGAGAGTAAGACAGCCGGTGTAATTACGGGCACAAGAGGCATTTCATCTTAGCTCTTTAGGTTGGCAACGCATCTGCGAACCCTCCGGGGTTGTGGGTGTCTAAGGGCAGTGGTGATCACTTACCATCAGGTGACTTACTTGCTCGTTTGCCTTCCTCGTCGTATAAAAAAAAGGATGGGCAGGATGATAGATATACAGGGTGATCAGTCCATATGGGTCAGCAGGGAGAAGTCAGAACCTAAAAGAGATAGGGAAATTTGTTTTTAGAAACCATGGCGTCGATTTTACATTGAATAAAAATGGCATTCAAATCATAGATAGTGAAATAACTGGATCACTCACGTACCTACCTATATGTCGGGGTAAACTTATATACGTGGATGATCCGTTTATTTCACTATGATTGAGTCTCACGGCAGTTTCGTTTTAAAACTGGCATTTAATTTTTTTAGCTCATTCATAACCGAGAATCCAACCCAGTCAAAATCTTTGTACTTAAATACTTAAGCAATGTTATAAATTTTGCAAGTTAATTCGTTGTTATTGTTAGAGAGTTATGTATGATAGTTATGTATGAGAGTTAAAAAAATGAATGCCATTTATATTAAGTCTGAAATTGACGCCATGGTTCCTAAGAACAGATTTTCCTATCTCTTATAGTTTCTAACTTCTCCCTACTGACCTATTTGGATTGATCACCCTGTATACGTAGTGAAAGTCACTTAGAGACCCTTGCCCTTTTATGGGATCACTGGGAGGCCACCTACTTATTTTCTTCTGTAGCACGAATAATGAAAATATATGGTTCCGTTCCATAATTAGATACTTGTGGCAACTCTGTAGCCAATTTCTTCTCGGAAACAGTCACGACTATCCCAGCCCCCCGACTACGAAGTGCAAAATTCGAACTTCGTATCGTGCCGTCCCTCTCAAGCTAATGTTATTTAATACGAGAGTGTGCGAGACGATACGATATGAAGTTCGATTATCGAATTTCGTAGTAGTCCCGCAGACTCTACACGTGTCGTGCGTCATGTTAACGTATGCCCTTTAAAATAGACACAGAAACTACATTGTAAGAGAGAGAAAATAGTTGTCTCCAATAAACATCGAATGAATTCAAAAATAAAGACGGCCAATTTCAGTTGTATAGGTAGGTTCGTACAACTCTTTTACATAAATCTTGAAAATCCTGTTTAGCAATTAAGGAGTAATAAATCTAGATGCCTTTATCTCTATTCGAAACCTCCGTAAACACCCTGGTGTGTATTGTGTATTATTAGATTACGAATGCAGCATGCAGAGACCCAAGCACAAATATTCGAATCCTGCGTAACGTAATCGTTATCGGATCGCCATCGAGAAATTTCATAATTCCCTAAAAAATCCCTCCCTTAATCCCTAGAAAATAAGACTTATGTATCACTAACAATCTATGAACCACGGTCTGCAATAAATTATTTTTATTATTATTACGTATATTTATTTTAACGTCTTAGGGTAGGTTTTTACAATATTCATATAAAAAGTAATAAAACAATATTAATACAAAATATAAAAACATTATAAAAACCTAACCTAGAGTGCCGCCGGTAGCGAGGCGGGGCCTAAGCTACCGGTGGTCAGGGCGACAGAGAGAGGAACCTCCTGACTATCCGAGCCGTGTCCAGGAGTACCGCCTTCTGTATCTGACCCTTGACCCAACCACCTAGCGAGAGCCTTTTAAGGTGATGGTCAAGGCTTTTCGCTATTAGACCGTTCGCCGAAACGACTATCGGAACAGTGATCGTCGAATCAACAGGCCACATGGCGGTATCTTCGTGAGCCAAGTCAAGGTACTTGCTGACTTTGTCCTTCTTGGACGTTCACGTCATGGGGGATCGTGATGGCGACGAGCACTATCAACACGATATCAGGTTTATTGGCGACAATAGTCCTGTCCGTGATGATAGATCGATCCCAATAGAGCGTGACACGACCATTTTCAAGAACTGGTGCAAGTGTGTACTTGTAGTACGGCACTTCGAAGTCCACAAGACCGAATAAAAGAGTAAGTTGCTGGTGAATAATCCTGGCTACAAGGTTATGTCTGTGCAAGTACTCGCCGTTAGCAAGACTAGAACAACCAGAAATAATATGCCTGAGTGACTGCCCGGGACGGCGGCATGCCCGACAGATGTCAACCGTACCGTCCTTCAGTAATATACCTCCGGTAGTTATTAGTCATGACATCTTCGTCCGCAATTGCACAGGCAAAACCTTTGGTTTCCCCGAAGAGGTCCCCGAAGCGTAGCCAGTTCACCGACGCGAGCAGGTCTACATCGGGCCCCATGAGGGCCTTATAGAACCGCCCGTGTAGCTCTTTACTCTCCCATTCAGTTTTGCGGTCCTCGGTGCTCCATACCTTAGGTCTGCGCCAGTTCTCTTTTGCCAAGGCAAGAGGAGTGAAGGATTTGTCCACCGCCACCACATCATGATGCATCCCGCACTCGTTGTTCAGGAAAAAATCCCTAAGACTGCACACCTCACGGTTGTGGAGGTCCTGGGCATTTAAAAAGCCACGACCCCCACATTTCCGTGGAATGTACAGTCTCATAACAGACGAGCGCGGGTGTAGCATGCGATGCGCAGTGAGCAATGAACGAACCCTTCGATCCAGGGCATTCAGCTCAGTCTGATTCCACCTTAGTATGCCAAAGGAGTATATGAGCAGGGGCATCACCCAGGCGTTGAAGGCGCGCACCTTGTTGCCTCCCGACAAAAGACTATTGAGTACTTTTGCCAGGCGGCCAAAGAATCGCTCCCTCACCGTCTGTTTGATATCCCTACCTTCAATACCCAAGGACTGTGACATACCAAGATATTTATAGGTTTCAGTTTCGGAGATAGATCTGAGGGACATTGTCTCAGAAAGTTGTAAATTCGGTGAATCACTTGTCTACACCAAATTTCATTTTGATGGTATTACTGGGGACCGGCCCGCTATCCCTTATTAGGGGTTTTGTATGGGTTTTGCATAAGACTTAACTCACCATACCCTTTGCCCGACGAAACCCTTTCATTTTGCTTTTAAAGCCCTTATATAAACGCTAACCTATTTGAGCAATCGGTATCCCAATACCCTTACGAAACCCTTATCATCCGCTCACCAACACCTTGCATATCGCTTATAAGGGTTAGCCTTATAAAAGGCTTCCCTTTTAGCATAAAGCGTGCTAAATTAAACCGTCTACCTTGTTCATAAAGCACACAATCCAATAGCAAGCGATTGTCGGTGGCGGCACTGGCAGGCGGCGGCGTTCTTTGATATTCGCGCGCGCACCGCGCGAAGTCGCTTTCTTCAGGTGAAAATTTCAACTTGAAATACGGTCCAATTTTCAATGGCAAAGAGTTGTGATTGTGGTTGGCTGTTGCCGCTTTGCGCGGGTCGGGTGCATCGTTTTTTCTTTAGTCTTAGACACGTGCCAATGTTATGATTGTTACAATCTATTTAAACCTGTTCACTAGCGAAAGCTTCTATATTCCTAATTGATAAAGTAAAACCACTTTTCTTGTCCGTATACCACATGTATTATTTTAAACAAAACCGCTCAACTGACAAGACAAGACCAAAAAAAACATCGCAACCAAGGTTACAAAACCAAAGACAATCACATAAAAGTATAAACCTCATCATCCCCCTCAATTTTAATTTACCACAGAATAAGGATTGTCATAAAATAGGAAACAATAGAGAACACAATAAGTAAACAAAATATCAACACTTATGTTTTCATTTAACAAACCAGGAAAGAAAATATCATAAACAAATTATCAATATATTAAGTTTTCATTTAACAATCTCTACCCCCCCTCAATTTCAAAAACTTTAGTCATTTTAGTTTACTAAGTATCACACAATCACAAGTTGTTGAAATTGAGAATGACGGTACGTCAACGTCAACACGATTTCAAATAAAGCTCCCAAATATTTTAATAATTAAATACTAATAATAATGTTTGTTTCATGTGCATCCCGGCCACCTCGACCTCTTTCCACGCCGGCCTGAGTCCCCGCGACTCCCGCACGCGCCGCTCTTGGCGGAGCCCCGTCAGTGCAGTTTTGTCGCGGCTGTCAGACTATTTTTCTATTTAGTTTTCCGTTGTGTTGTGTTTTTATGCCCTTAGATCATATGCAGAATGCAACGCAACCCGTAGATGGTACGTCACATGTATGCCCAATATGCAGTAGAACATTTAGTAGTAGTAGAGGTTTGAATATTCACAAATCCAAATTGCACAAATGTTTAAGTCAGAATGCCCCCCCCCCTTGTACATAAATCCTGTCTCCCCAAATACAAACCGTACTCCTACTAATCCACCCACTATTCCCTTCCATCTGCATTTGAGCCACTTAAAAAACAATGTTAAGGTGGTAAAAAGAATTCCCCGTGGCGCCCGGATCTCCGTCGCTACTCATTTGGCTCAACTTATAACGAAATGTTTGGACAATAATAGCTATGCGGACTGGCAGAATTTGTTACTTTTCCCATTTAATACACTTCACGTTAAAGACGATAAATCGTCTAAGATTTCTCTTACCCAAAAAATAAAAAACAATTGTTCCAATTATTCACCGCCTTGCCTTACAGTTTTTAGTACAGGCAAAAATAGCAATCAAAATTATTTTAAAAACAAAGTGGAATCTAAAGTTAGCGACGGAGACCTGAAGGGGGCCGCGCGGTTACTTTTTTCCAGTGACGTACTATCTCCAGATAATAGCGACACACTCTCGGCCTTACAAACTAAACACCCTCGAGCTCCTACAAACGCATACTTTTTGGACCCGCCTACGTCGCCCGATGTTTGTTTAAACATTCACGAGAAAGACACAGTGAATGCAATCTATTCATTTAAAACCGGTTCTGCAGCAGGTCTTGACGGACTTGCTCCCCAACACCTAAAAGACCTTACCTCTCACTGTGTGGGCGACGCAGGCAAACATTTAATCCTCGCTTTAACAAAATTAATAAACCTCATGCTGTCTGGCAATGTTAATCCCGAAATAGTTCCCGTTCTTTATGGAGCCAACCTAATTGCGCTCACTAAAAAAGACGGAGGTGTCAGACCCATTGCGGTCGGCTCTACATTTCGGCGATTAACTTCTAAAATTTCAGTTCGTCACATAGTTTCAAAATTGCAACCTCAGTTTGAACCAATTCAATTAGGTTTCGGTACTAAAGGTGGGTGCGAAGCGGCAGTCCATGCCCTGCGCACCTACCTTAATAACGATCAGTGTGAGGTTTTACTCAAAATTGACGTCAAAAATGCATTTAATTCGGTAAACAGGGACACCTTGCTCACAGAAATTAGGAATAATATTCCGGAAATTTATAATTACCTACTTAACTGTTATCATGAACCTTCTAAATTAATGTACAAAAGCAACGAATTATCTTCTGAAGTCGGCTGTCAGCAGGGTGATCCCCTCGGACCAGCCATTTTCAGTTTAGCCATTAACCCCATCATTCAAAATTTAAAGTCCAAATTTAACGTATGGTATCTTGATGATGGTTCCCTAGGAGGTGATGCAGTTACGGTACTTTCAGATCTCTCAGAAATTATAAATAAATTTAAGGCCATTGGTTTAGATCTAAACTTTAATAAATGCGAACTGTTCATAAACAACGCGATCCGATCCGATCTCTTCCAACATTTTAATTTACTTTGTCCAAATATCAAAATTGTCGATAAGCAAAACTTAAGCCTCCTAGGGTCACCAATCTTCGACGATGCCATTCCAGATTTAATCGCAAAAACTGTTTCAAAATTTCAAAATTCTGCAGACCGGCTGCTGGAAATCAGTGCTCACACTGCTATCACTATTCTAAAATTTTGCCTTTTTGTGCCAAAATTTACTTATTTGCTTCGTTGTTGTCCCTTTTGGAAACATCAAAATTCTCTGACCTTAATTGATTCCCTTATGAAAACTTCTTTGGAATCTATACTTAACTTACAATTCAATGGGCAATCTTGGACCCAGGCTTCCCTTCCTATCAGATATGGTGGGCTAGGTATCCGCAAAATTTCTAGTGTTGCTTTACCAGCGTTCCTATCATCTGTCCACAGCACGTCCACCCTCGTAGGTAAAATCCTAAAGAATTGTCCTTCAAACTACGAGACGACGGGTTTGGTCGATGCTAGGAATGCTTGGCTAATGGCTTGTCCGGGTGAAAATCCTCCCGCTTATCCAAATTTCCAACGGAGCTGGGATGACACACTATCCAAATTAACTTATTCTAATATTCTCAGTTCCAGTGCAGGCCCAGACCGCGCAAGGCTTTTGGCTGTGGCAAGAAAGGAATCCGGTGACTGGCTTCATGCTTATCCTTCCGTTAACACCGGAACCTTTCTTGAGCCTGAAACACTGAGAATTGCAGTCGGGCTAAGACTGGGTGTTGCGCTGTGTTCACCACACCGTTGCCTCTGTGGCACCAATGTGGACGAAACGGGACACCATGGTCTTTCCTGTCAAAAGAGCGCCGGCCGTTTCTCCCGTCATGCCGCGCTCAATGACATAATCCGCCGGGCTCTTGCCTCTGCGAACGTGCCGGCCATTTTGGAGCCAAGCGGCATTGCCCGCGACGATGGCAAAAGGCCGGACGGTATGTCTCTGATTCCCTGGAGAATGGGTAGGGTTCTGGTTTGGGATGCGACCTGTGTCGATACAGTAGCACCCTCACATCTCCAGGGAACCACACAAAAAGCTGGTGCGGCGGCAGAAACGGCTGAAAATAGAAAAAATTCTAAGTATCAATCTCTCGGTCCGAATTATAATTTTGTTCCTGTCGGGTTTGAAACTTTGGGTCCATGGGGTCCCAGCGCTTACAAGCTTATTTCTGAGTTACAAAAGCGCTTAGTTGATGCAACTTGTGACCAAAGGGCTGGCAGTTTTCTCTCTCAAAGAATCAGCATCGCTATTCAGCGAGGCAACGCTGCCAGCCTTTTGGGCACTATGCCACGGGGGCCTTATTTAGATTTAATTTAGTTTTAAGTTGTAGTTTATTTAGTTTAAGCTTAGATTTAATGTCATTGTAAATTGCTTTTATTATGTAAATAAAGTAGTATTTAAAGTCATAATCAATATATCTCATTATCGCAACATTGTCTAAACAGTCATATAAAGAAACCATTCAATTAAAGCCTAGTTTGTGTACAAAATAATTGTGCTTCAGTTTTCCTAAAGCCTTTGTCAAAATATCTGCTACGTTTTCATTCGTGCTCACATATTTCACAATTATATCTCGTTTACTAATTTAATCCTTGATGAAATGGTATTTTATATCAATATGCTTTGACCTCTTACTATTTTCATTTGACTCCATTAACTTAATCGCACTTTGATTATCTATAAGTAACATAGAACTTGAGAGACTGTTAAAATCTTGTAACAAACCCTTTGTAAATTAAAAATTAAAACTTGTAAATTAATTCTGTACACGCTAGAGCCGCAGGTACATATTCAGCTTCGGCTGTTGATAAGGCGACAACGTTTTGTTTCTTACAGAACCAGGCCACTAAATTGTTTCCAAAGAAAACAACAGAAGCACTCACGCTTTTCCTGTCATTTTTGTCGCCAGCCCAGTCAGCATCGGTATAGGCAACTACGCTGCAAGTGCTATCCCGTTTATATAAGAGAGATTTTGACTTCGTTTCTTTTAGATACCGCAAAACTCGCTTAGCTGCTTTCCACAGTGATAAAGTAGGCTCATCCAAAAATCTACTTAAGAAAGATACTGCGAAACAAATATCAGGTCTACTTGAAGTAGCTAGGTATAGAAGACTACCTATAAGCACACGATATGGTATATCGTAGGTAATGGGTTCATTGTCATCTGTTGTGAAATTTACTTCTATTGGCGTCTCCGCTCCTTTGCAATCAGTCATGTTGAATTTATCAAGCAACCTATTTATTGCTGATTCTTGAGAAATTGAAATTGATTCTGACGATCTCACAATATCCAATCCCAAGTAAGCACTCACCTCTCCAAGATCTTTGACATTGAATTCAGTTTTTAAGAAATCATGTGACTTATTTAGGTTTATTTTACTTTTTGACATTAGAATTATATCATCAACTTAAACTAGCAAAAATACATCTTCCAAAACATATAAACAAAAATCATGTTTTGATTGTATAAAACCTTTCTGGGTTAAAAAGGAATGAAGTCTTTCGTTCCAGCATTTAGGTGCTTGTTTCAACCCATATAGCGATCTTTTTAGTTTCAAAACAACACCCTTTTCAACCTTTACTCCCAAAGGCGGTTTTATATAGACATCTTCTTTTAAGAAACCATTTAAAAAGGCCGTTGGGACATCTAATTGTTTCATATACATATCATTTTGTACTGCTTGGCACAGCATCATACGAATTGTGGGCATACGAGCTACTGGTGCATAAACATTAAATAGTGTTTCTTCTTGAAAACCTTTTGCCACTAATCTGGCCTTTTTTGTACCATCCTTTTTAGTAGTGAATACCCATTTGGTATCTATAGCCTTTTTATCTTTAGGCAATGTCGATTCTTCCCATGTTCCCAAACATTTAAGGGAACTTAATTCTTTCTCTATAGCGTCTTGCCACTCTTGGCCTCTTTCAACTGCATCCTTGTAAGAACTTGGATCACCCGTACACAAACAGTAAGCCACATGTGTTTCATAATCTTCTAATCTTTTCGGAGGCTTAACACTTCTGCCTCTTCTTGTTTTTATCACATGCTCATTTGGAGCGTCGTTTTTCTCGTTTAAATTTTCTTCAGTACAATCTTCAAATATTTCTTCTGGATCCATAATTCCTTCATCGATATTTGTATTATCAACGATAACCTCTTCTCTATATTCATTATCTTGTTCAGGGTCAGTAATCCTATAATTATTTTCCGAATTAATTTCTGACATACTTACTCTTTGCCACTCTTGTTCGTTATTAGTTTGATTACTTTCGTTGTATATAATATTGTCTTCATCGAATTTCACATCTCGTGACACTATTATTTTGTTGTTGTTAGGATCCCATAAATTATACCCTGTCCTGCTATATCCTACCATTCTACACTCACGGGCTCTCTCTGAAAGTTTATCAGGTTTAGGTAAAATGTAGGCCCACGCCTTTGCACCAAATGCACGTAGTTTGTTTAAGCCTCTAGTCCCATATAAGATTTCACAAGGAGTTTTGTAGCTAATAGCCATAGAGGTGCAACGGTTTAACTGATAAGCTGCACATTTTACAGCTTCACCCCACAAGTTTTTCGGTAGCTGAGTTTCAACAAGCATAGTTCTTGCTTTGTTATATAAACTTCGATTCATGCGTTCTGCCACGCCATTGCTAGCAGGAGAATATGGTAAACTATATTCTAAAGCTATACCTTTCAGGTTACAAAATTGCCGTAATTCATTGCAAGTGTATTCACCTCCATTATCGCATCTAATCCTTTTTACCGTTTTTCAAATTCGTTTTCATATCTACGGATGTAGTTAATGTTTTCAACTGCTTCTGATTTTCTTTTTAACAAGAAGACTACACAAAAGTGGGAAAAATCATCTATTATCGTTTGAAAATAGATTTCATCCTGTATAGTCGGAATGCTAGATGGGCCCGCTATATCACTATGTAACAGTTCTAAGACCTGACGTGACCTAGGTCGCTCTAACGTTTTGAATGGTAACCGTGTTGCCTTACCTTTCATGCACGCATTACATACATTGTCGTTGAGTGGTAGCTGTAACCTTTGTAAAGTTTTAGAGCCGGTATGTTCTAAACGTCTATGCCATAACATGCCGTCTGCCGAATACATAGCCGCGACTCCATCCTCTATTATAATTTCACCCTGTAAAGTATAAAGTTTGCCATTATTGTATGCCCAAATAACAGACCCATTATAAAAGGTAATTTTTGCATATTCATTTACTAAAATGATTTCGTTTGGTTTTTCCAGTAATTTCCGTACAGATAGAAGATTATAGGCTAAATTTGCCACTATAAGTCCCTCGACAGTAAACTTAACGTTACCACATATTATTGGTAAACTGCCGCTTTGATATGCAAACAATTTTTCACCATTAGCGGTGTTAATTTTTATGGGATGTTCTAAGTTTTTTATGTTTGTCATAAATTGTGTATAAAGATCAGATATAAAATTTTGTGATGCACCAGAATCTACTACAAAGGAAATTGATTTATTAAAGAATGCCTTACAAGTTAAATTAAATTCTCCATCAACCATGCAGCCCACTTCCTCTGTGGTTTCTTCATGGACTATTATGGCATCATCCCTCGATGTACATGCTCTATTCACACCCGGACTGGGTCCCTGCATTCTGCCACGACCCCTTCTATACAACTCACCACCTCTGACAGGAGCTCCACGTTGGAAAGCGTAATTATGTCTGTTTTGGACATTTTTGTGACAATATCTTGCTGTGTGTCCTTTTCCTTTGCAGTTCCAGCACTCTATATTAAACGCACTATCTTGGTTTGGTGCAATCATGTCATCCAGCCTAATTTCTGCATCAAGCAGAGTCCTCTTTGTCTTTTCTAAAGTCAGTTCTTCATTCATTGCTTCTAAGGCTGTCGTAACATTCTTGTATTTACTGGGCAACGCGAGTAGCAAATGTACCACTTTATCAGACTCGTCCATTTCTGACATCACTTCAATGTCACTTACCAGTTTGTCAAATTTCAAGAAAAAATCTTGCAATTTTTCATTGTTGTCACATTTCAACTCGATTAACCTCTTCTTCAAATTATATTTATTCATAATGCTTCTTCGTGTAAAAATATTTTCTAAAGAATTCATCATATCTTTTGCAGTTTTGCACCTTTTCACAATTTCCAGAAAATTTTCTCCTATGCACTGTACTATTAGCGATCTTGCTTCTGCGTCCTTCTTTTTATTTTTCTCATTTACGTCAGCACAGGCCACTATATCACCAAGGCCTTTCTCCTCCATTAACAGCTCCAATCTAAATTTCCAGTTGTGGAAATTGTTTCCATCTTCCAACCGACAAATCACGTTTTGTATTTTCGATTGAGCCATATTTTGTTCTTGTAGGTCTTTTACTACAGTAGCAAACTCTATTTATTGTAATTTCATAAAAATTTACATGAATTAAGAAAATGTCAAAAGTATATTACGATTGTAAACTTTGTATTTTTTTTTTTCGATTCATTGAAAAATCAGGAATATGGGGTGGCCCATAACCTGTTACAATCTATTTAAACCTGTTCACTAGCGGAAGCTTCTATATTCCTAATTGTTATAGTAAAACCACTTTTCTTGTCCGTATACCACATATATTATTTTAAACAAAACCGCTCAACTGACAAGACAAGACCAAAAAAAAACATCGCAACCAAGGTTACAAAACCAAAGACAATCACTTAAAAGTATAAACCTCATCAATGATCAACTCCCGGTTGCAGATAATAATATTTATTATTTATTCGTAATTGACAGTGTTTGTACTTGTTTGTTTTACAAATCAACTGCGTAAGTGAGGACTGAAGTGACCTTATTTGTTATTATTGTTGTTTACGCCGTTGCTGCTACATACGAAACGAACCATACCTACGATGCCTCTTTTACGCAAGGCTCAAGTACGACACTACACTACTAAAGGGATAGCTTTATAAAAAAGCGCTAAATGATAAGGGTAACCCTTATTAAGGGATTGCAAGGCGTATAGGATAGCAGTAAGCCATTGCAAAGGGCTAGCTTTATTTTTAGCTAAGTTTTTCGGTAAGGGGTAGTCAAATGAATGGGGTAGCATTTCAAACGGGAAAGTCTTTTAATGGGTTAGCTTTGTTTAAGGGACGCCCACTGAAAGGCTTTTGTCGCGGAAAGGGTGGTCCGGTCCCTGTACTGAAGACTTCTGTTGTTTTCAGTAACTCCAACAAGTTCTGGTTGTTTGGTGCAAATAGCTTAAGGTCATCCATATAAAGCAGATGAGAAATGACCTCACCCCCTCTCTGGAGCCGACAACCTAGTCCTGAATCCGTCAGCAGAGTACTGAGCGGATTCAGTGCTAGGCAGAACCATAATGGACTTAGACTGTCACCCTGGAAGATCCCTCGTTCAATCCTTATAAAGTCCTGCGGACCAGAGGGGCCATCGCTACCTCCCGGTTGACGAAGGACTGTGATCCACTGCCCCATGCACGTGCTTAAGAAGGTTCTTAAAGTTGCATCAACTTTATACAGCTCTAAGATCCTCCTCAGCCATGAGTGAGGCACCGAATCATAGGCTTTCTTGTAGTCAATCCAGGCAGCGGAGAGGGTCCCTCTATTCTGCCGGACTCGTTGACAAATGGTCATGTCTATGAGGAGGAGCTCTTTAGTACCACGGGACCCAACCCTACATCCATTTTGAGCGGGGGCCAAGATGTTGTTTGCAACGATGTGCGCGTTAATTTTTGCTCTCAAAATGGATGTAAGGAGTTTGTACAGTGTGGGTAAACACGTGATGGGTCTGTAGTTTTTCGCTTCCGTGGTACTACCGGACTTATAGAGCAGGAAGGTGATACCAGTTGTTAAAAGAGGTGGTAGGGAATCGAGCTCGAGGGCTTGCTGGAATTGAGTTGCCAAACGTTCGTGTGAGCATCGAAACCGCTTCAGCCAGAAGTTGTGCAATCCATCCGGACTAGGACTTTTCCAGTTCTGGGTCGTTCGGATAGCACAACTAACGTCCTCGGGGCTGATGGTAACAGCGCCCATAGGTTTGATAGACTCACACTCACGTTTAACAACATTCATCCATTCGCCCTCAGTGTGTTCGACGGGTGCCGACCAGATATTACGCCAGAAGTTAATCATAGCAGTAGCATCCGGCAGTTGTCCGTCAGACAGACACTGGTCGGTTCCCTCCCACTTCCGATATACCTTCCTTTGGTCACTCTGGAAAAGGCGATTCTGCTTGAATCGGTCCACACGCTCTCTATAGCGACGAATACGGCTTGCCCACACATAGACTTTCTGCTTCAGAAAGTCAATGCGCTCCGTGACACAGGTCATATAATCGCAGGGCCTGATACCAGTCCCCGCGAAGGCCTGGTTCACAAAGCGCATGACTCGGGGGCGGCTATTGCCCCCCCTGAAACAGATCAGCTTTGCAATGAGAGTCCGAAACGAACCGATACGCCGCTCAATCCGCACTTGCCATGTAGGGACACCATCAGCGGTCCTAGGTGCACGATCAGCGTCCGGAAACTTGATACGAGCAACACGGCACGCTGCGATGGCCCCGCAGTACATGATTGAGTGTGTATCAGTTAAATCTTCGCTAGCCCGTATGTACGGGTCTAGCAAAGCGTCAAGGGCTCCCATTAGCGCTAGATTAAGCCTATTCGTGGGCAAGCGCGGTAATCGTGGCCTAGAATCGCGTGTGAAGCGATACTGCGTTATCGCCTCCTCCAGAGCCCTCCTCAGTTGCTCATTGGTCTGGGTACTCACTGAATGATCCGCACAGTCATCCTCGTCGGCACGGGGACCGTCGCAGTCGCAATCTATCAAGTGTCAAGTCATCCAGCATGTTGTTGCGCCGGATGACCCGCACTTGATCCGATAGCCGCTGCGCAGTCACGGTGATGGTCGGTTCAAGCGCCTGAAACAGAGGAAGCATCCGGGCACAGTACCCGGATAGATTAGTTCCTCCCTCTGTAGCCCCATAGTAGGCGCGCATGCAGTTTTCGTTCATCGCATTCGACCATCGCATGCGGCGCACTACACCGCCGACAGCGGGAGCCGGTCGCGAGGCAGGTTGCCCCGCAGACTCCAAGCGTGCCGGCAGCGGTGGGCGGCCTCGCCGCGCAGGTGGACGCGGCGGCGGGGCCGGCGGCCCGCTTTCATCGCTCGACTCGCTGGTGTCGGCCGCGGTTGCGAATGCATCGTCAGACGGCGATGGCGAGGAGCTCGATGAAGCGGGCGGTGGTGTTGGGCGTGCGCTGGGGACCGCTGTTTTATGTCTTGGCCGTAAATTCATATTTTTGTTGCCTCATTGGTGATTTTAGGCGGCCTTTTGTTGTAAATAGATATTAAAATGCAATATAAAATACGAGACCCGACATTATAATTATTCAACGTATTTTTCTACCATTCGTACCAAATACGCTCACAGGCTCTGTTCCAAACGTCATACCTAGGTACTTAAAAAAATTCTCGATAACCCTCCACTCGATTACGTTACGTAGCTTTAGGCATTAAATACTCGTGCTTGGGCCTCAGGAATGGGATTTTCTTCAAAGCTAGAGTGAATCAGGATGTTACTGAACCAGTGTGATTTGAACCTAATGGTCTCGTCTGCACTTTCCATCAGTCAATCGCTGGTAATTTTTTTGTAGCTTTAGACAAAGTAGTAAGAGACCACGCGCAAGCATGTATTTCGGATATCTCTGCTAAAAACTAAATGAAAACACGTGACTTGCGAAGTTCACGCGTTAAGATAGTGTATTGTATACATTATAATGTAAGTAGAGGCAATTATCAGCGAAATATTTTCTTTAAACAAACCAATATAATGAATCGCAATTCAGATTTTACGTATTGTTTTTGGTAAACTTTAGCTACCAACCAAATTTCGAGAGCCAAAATGTAATTTTACTCTACCAAAGAAGTAATCGCCAAATATTTTTCCCCTCACTACCTCGGAAAGCCGTCTTTTATCCTTTAATACAAGCGGGTAAAATCGCATTTTATCCACTAGTGGGGAAAGTAATTTGACCTTGGAGTGGAGCGTGTTCAAGTAGCTTTTGACAGATAACAAAACGTAAAACGTTCATAATAATGGTTTGTTCGGTATTAATTATCATTAAATAAATGATAAGTGGTTTGAGAATTTAATAAAAAATAACAAATTTAGCTTTATTTAATGGTCCTTATAATTCTATGAGGAACATTTGTTTTTTATAATGATGTTGAATATAATTCTGAACGCACAAATTGAGTCGATGCAATTTCAACACGCATCGTCATAAGTGTCAACATTGTCAAAAAAAAATTATCACCGACTCCGAGTCACGTAAAAATACACAACTTCCAGAGTTTTCTGTTATAATGTCGTAAAAAAAAGTGATTCCAGTGATGAAGATTTATTTTTATGAGCTGTTTTTTTGCATGTTGCGCTTTCCTCGCTACAGTGAGGTTAAAAGTTTTGTGTTACACACGGGTGCAAATGTATTTTACTTCTCGTCTGTTGAAACACTCGCTACGCTCAGGATTCTATTTTAGAACCACTCGCTTCGCTCGTGATTCAACTATAGAATCCTTTCGCTTGCTTGTGTTTCAATTCCACACTCGCGGGTAAAATACAACTTTGCACCCTTGTATAACAAATAACTATTGCCAATTAGGTATTCGTAAAATACAATTTAGTCTCTAACGTTATACAAATGACTCTTTAAGTACAGATTTATCTTTAGCTTTACACATGTTCATGTGATAAATATTTTATTTGTCAATAAACAAGACTAAAATAAATAATTTGCTTACTTAAAATCTCTTGTGTAATCAAAATCTGTGTCCTATCTGTTTACTCGTTATTGATCACGCGAGCTCAGACATCGACACAGTGCTAGGGTCAAGTCAATACGAACACTAAGGGACCTCTAGTCTGCCATGAGTGATAGTACACTGCAAGTATTTGGTCACAAATCACAAGAAACGTCTCGAATACGTTATCATTAAAATGCCAATTACGAGTCGAGTAGGTACTAATTTAGGTAAAATTGGTTGCAGACATTAACCGCAAGCCAATTAGTTATTTTCACTTACACTAAGTACCCAGGTACATAACGTAAGAATGACTTTATTATGAGTTCGAGGCATTCTAGTGATCGAACAAAAGCTTAAACTCGAGACTTGAGGTGTTGAACTATTAAGGCGAGAACGGAATTTTTAAGTGATCGCTTCAAGATCTTTTTCCATCTCTTACAATAATGACGCTACAATGACTCTATCTCTCGATCTACAAAACTTGATTTCTAATTATACGACGTGTTTCGTAGTTCATTTTAATCTTAAGAACAGTGAGATGTTTTCAAAAATGACTCATGAGGCTGAGACATCCTAGATTAGGTCTGCTGAGTGCCCCTGACAGGGCGAAAGGTACTTACTAGGTCAATGAGACAATTACGTATATATTTTGTCTAGTATTTTGCGAAGTTAAACCATGAAAGGCAGACAGCGCTGTCCGTTCAAATGTTTACAGCCTGATAGGTCAATTGATAAAAAAACTAGTGGCCGATAAACGGTGCTCTCGATATTTATAACAACATGTTTACGCTGTATTTTTAGAGTCAGTTAGCACGACTCATTAATACACGTCCAGTTCCATCGCAAGGATCTGTTCCCCGCGTATCAAAATTAAATGAGTGGAATATTTGTTAAAACGGCATTATACAAAGCGAAATTGCTTTTGAACTTTCCTTATTAAAATTTGTGATCAAACAGCGACGTTAGCGGCAAGTTAAATCACTTCTGGAATTTCTCAGCCTTCGACTATAAAAGCGTAACAATTTTTTGCGACCGCCACTAAAGCTTCAACCCTTCAAAAGCTCACTCAACATTGTAAAGGTGAGTTTCTTATTTAATTAAATTTACTTATACCAATAACAAATCCTCCACTTACGCTTAGGTACATTCCATTCTGTAAGTAGTAAGTGATAGTAGGTATTTTATTTGTTTTAAGCAAATAATATTATTTCTTTTAGTCTCTATGATTTTAAGGCAAGAAAAATGTTAATCCACCTAATTGCCACTGCGAGAAATGTCGTGGGACTAGCGTACATTGCGTAGTACTTACAAATGTAATGTAAAGCAAAAATGTAAACCCGAGTGGCTCCGCAATGCAACGCACCTCGCCCGATATTTCTCATATCGTGTAAGTAACGCTTTCATCTAACTGTGATGCTTCCCTGCATTGGTTCGATTCGGTCCATGGGAAAAAAATTATAGAATTTTATAAAGAATAAACAATACTACCGCACCGCGGCCCGTTTCAAAATTGACCTTATTTATGATGAGAAATTATGTTGTTGGCGCCATGATTTATCAAATTGGTAAAAGTAAAACATTATTTTCCTATTAGTATCGGACTTGAACCACTTCTACTTTCCCTTGCGATAAGGCCCTGCTAGCGTTGCAAACAAATGGCTAGTAGTTTTCCACAATCATGTCCGGGATGAGCGAATCGGTGAAATTAAGCGGCTGGAATTTTTTCTACTTATAAGGTTACAAAAAAATAGGAAAATTGCTTTACGCTCTTTTTTAATGTAACTCTTTCATAATTCCATGAAGTCTTTATTTTTATATGTATACAATATATGTATAACTCTTTTAGACTGTTAATAAAATCATTTTTTTTTTGACAGAACAGCTGCATTCATTTCTTCATCACTTCGAAATAATTTTTCCCTTCAATCTTTCGGCAAATAACTTAACAGAACATAATACTAAAGATTTAACCTGAGACCTTATTGTCTAACCCGCTCGGCTAATAGCTTTACTGAGTTAATTAGAATTTATTGTAGAGCATTTTGCCGAATAAGTAATCATCAGGAAAATTCTATTGGAGGCTCACAACAGTAATTCCATTTAGTTTTGACTCATATCGATGGCATAAATCATCCTTCTATTATTGGTTCAGATTTACACTCCAGGTTAAATACTGTTTGATGTTATGTTTCATCAACAGTCACTTTTCGACTTTGCCGAGATTAAAATATATACCTAGGTATAATACTTAATGTAAAAACACAAGTGCGATAATATAACAAAAAACACGCGTGTGTTATAAGTTGTGTTATGAAATTTAAATACTACGCAATAAGAGCCAATTTACAAGCAAGTGCGTTGAAAAATACACAGCATCATATCGCTACGAATGGATTGTTGTTCGTAAAAGTGTGTCTTGAGAGATTTTCTGTCACTGAAGAGCTTCTGTAACACTCACCGACGCAGAACCTAAGATGCATTTCTTTGGAAAGCGTTATTGACTAGCACGCTTGCTAATTTAATTTGTTCGAGTCCACAAAAGTCACAAATAAAGAATTGCAATGAGCGACAAAGCGACTCGCTTCTCGCCACCGCCTCTAGCTGGCTGTGCTTACCGTTCAGTGCCCGTAGACAAATGTTAACGCTAGATATTCTTTCCCACTCATAAAGCTAGCGCGTCAACCAGGGATATAATTCATCAATAGAAAATCGCGTTGTCGCGTAGGGGGTTGTAGGAGGTAGGAGGGATGTAGACTTAGTTTTAATGTTCCATCCTAATAATTGTAATGTGACATGCATTAAACGATTCTGAATTTGAATTTGGAATTGTATCTAACCACGCGCGGCTAGAACGCGCGCCGTATTCTGGCTAGCACCACAGCTAGCGTCTTATTTTCCCTTTACTTAACTGTATTTCTTATTTGTAGGCCCATCATTCAAGATGTTCGGCAAGCACTTCCTCCTGGCTTTGCTAATAGCATACAGCTCCAACTTCGCGTTAACCCACATCGTGACGTCAGCACACACCGACTTGACTACCGTTAAGTGTATCAACTCTTTGGCCAATATGGTGCAGACAACCCTGTGTCCTATATTCGGACAATTTGAACCGAACTCGATGGGTAAGTTACCAAATAAAGACAAGGATTTTCGTTCAGAGCCTATAGTGTAATTTCTGACACAAGAAAACGTCTCGATCGCGTTCGCGTTTAAGTGTCAAATAGTATGAGAATTGTTAAACGCGAACGCGATCGAGACGTATTTCTTGGCCTGGTCGGCGATTACACTAGGCGCTCAGATTACTATGGGCAAATTGGCAGCGCCACTAGTGGCATCTATCGACAACAAACTATCCTGATACCATTTGAAACTTTAACGTAAACGCGTTCGAGACGTATTTTTTGGCCAGCGATTACACTAGAGGCTCAGAGCGCATTGATAATCTTAATACCAAACATTGTTTTACTCTGTGAACACAGCGTTGAACAAACAAGGCAAAAGTTGATCGCATGCGCACGAAACAAGCGCGTGCTTTTAAACTTAACGACACAGTATAGTTAAAGTGAGAAAAGCTTTTCTCTGTCAAAATGTTTATGACACATTGTCATAAGATTGATTTTTGCCTGGCCCGTGGGAAATGTTTTTCTACTGTACCTACATATTATACACGAGTCTGGAAACAAATTACTGGATTGGTACATACAGGAGGTACTTATGAAACGCGACACCCAAAAATGTATCACGGATAGATTGTGAAGGAGAAAGACAAATGCCATCGTTCGAATGTCAGTACAGAAAGTTTTGTTTATCTTTCGCTCTTGGGGCCTTTCTTTACCTATTGTTTTCGTTTAAAATCTTGTTCGCGGTGGATGCTGAAAGCACAAGACCGGTCTGAGTGGAGAGCCTTGGGGGAGGCCTATGTCCAGCAGTGGACGTCTTTCAGCTGACATGATGATGATGATGATGAAAATCTTGTTATGCACCGATAATGCTGATTAATAATGACGTTGTGTAAACGGCACAATGTTTAACATTACACCCAATACGGTCGTAAAATAATATTTTGGTAGGCATTATGCACGTGAATTCTGACCTCCCTTACGTACGACATTATTTAAAGTTATAGTCGTTTATCACCTCGTTGTGTAATAGTTGTTTACGACGAATAAAAATGTTTACGTTTAATTGACCAGTGAAAAAACGCCCATGACCATAGATCTACAACCTGGGCCGTGTTTTATAAAGCTACAAGATACAATTTACAAAAGGAAGTCTCATTCTATCACCTGTTGTTAGAGAGGGACTTCCGCTTGTAAATTGTAACTTGTACACACACGGCCCTGACATACAAATGAATAGATAGATGTTAACCAACTCAGTTTACACAGCCTTCCGTAACTCTATGTATTTTATTATGAGTCGGCGTCGTAGGTCCATTTAGGACTACCAATTTTTTTTTATTTTATTAGCCTGGTAAAGTATCCCACTGCTGAGCAAAGGCCTCCCCTTCCCCTCGCCACTCGTCTCTATCAACGGCAAGTTCCTTCCAACCCGTTTTAAATGCATCGAAATCATCCCGCCATCTCCTCCTCGGTCGGCCTCAGCATCTATATCCATCCGGCGGAACCCAATGGGTGGCGATTTGGGCCCATCGTTCCGGATGCATACGTCAAACATGACCAGCCCAGTCCCATTTAAGCCTTGCAGTCTTGGCCCCCACGTCTGCAACACGAGTTTTGGAACGCAGTGCCGTGTTTCTGATGCGATCAGTTTTACGTACACCTAAAATACTGCGCTCCATGGCCCGTTGGCAAACTTTGAGCCTGGACTTTTGAGCTTCAGTCAATGACCAAGTTTGAGCGCCGTAGGTTAGGATGGGAAGAATACACATGTCGACGAGTTTACGCTTTAGTGACAGTGGAAGGTTGCCCTTCATTAGCGTTTTCATGGACCAGAAGCTCTTCCAGGCGTTTTCGATACGCCTATCGATTTCCTTACTCTGCCTGTTTTCCAAAGATGCTATCTGGCCCAGGTAAACGTACTCGTCGACATACTGTATATCTTGCCCGTCAACCGTGACCCTACGTTTCATGCTATTGGTCATTAACTGTGTCTTAGCTCTATTCATTGTGAGCCCCACATATAGACACATATTACCTTTCAGCAAAGACGTACCTAAACTTTAAATGTGAACTCAGCCCCACAACGTAGTGACCTAACGTGTGTCAACAGCTTACATTTTTATCAAAAGCCGGCATTTCAAACAACAAGTGCGGAATTGTTTACCTCTAGATACTGTACCAACTATATCCATCGAAAACACTTTTATCTACACACATATCATGTCCTCTATAATGCGTTCAAAAAGCGTAGATAATTACATACCAGCATTTCGATAGCAGTAACGTAATAACATTTCGACATCGAACTCGATATAGTTATGGATTTAAAATTTCGAACATCTTCAAAAACCAACAGAATTTACAAAAAAATCGATATAAAACGTCAGCTCGGTATGTCTATCTACCTATGATAACAAAAAGAACAGTCAAATTCGTGACAGGTTCATATATGCTTTCGGCTTCTGAACCCATCTTAGAGTACTTATAATGTGTGTAGATAAAGTACTGTATGCAACTCTACATAATTAAGCCTTAAAACACTCGTTTGATCTTATTAAACTCTGCTTCGCATCGTTTTATAACACCACTCTCATTACTATTTCCGTTCGGTTCTTTTTACAAGCTTTCGTTTAGTTTCACCTTTTCCGGTGTTTGTAATCAAATCTCGCAAACCTAAACTAACCTACCATAGCAAGTAGTACTCACAGGCACACACACAAACAACACACACGCACTCACACTCACACACACACACACACACACACACACACACGCGCGCGCGCGCACACACACACACACACACACACACACACACACACACACACACACACACGCGCGCGCGCGCGCACACGGACAATGCTAATGCTACAACATAACAAATAAATAGTTAGCTTAGTTTAAGTACTAAAATTTGTACTCATCCCAAATTGTTCTTGTTTTTCGAAGAGCGGGGCCTCCTGACACAAGTTCTTACTTAATAGGAGGTACCAACCTTACCAATTCTATAACCTTCTGAAAAATTACAATAAAGTTTTTTTATTTATTGAAATTGTACTCACTTCCAGCGTTCGGATTGTATGTTAGATAAAAATACAACTAGGTCTACAAGAAGTATACCGTCAGCAAAAAAGCTTCAATTAAATAAATATAATCCCAAACTAGGCAAAGCCAGTACTATGGGTAATAGACAAACAAAACGTAATTTTTAACAAATAAAGTCGCCTTCCAGAGGACACGTTTGACCCCGCGCTGGAGCCCCTGGAGCGCAGGAGTCGGGAGTTCCGGGACAACATGAAGCGGTGCTGCTCCCGCCCGTGCACCATACCAGAGCTAGTCGCCGTTTGTTAGGAAAATTACAGATTGAGGTAAACATGGTTTTTGAGAGTAAATAAGTAATATTTTACTGCGAAATAAAACGAATCCCTCACGTATATAAGTCGAGTTTAACCCGACGTGTTTCGCATGTCGCGCGACCAGAACCGCGGCGGGCAGTGTGCGTCTCGCTGCCGCTGGGTCGTGCGCTCCCAGAGGAAGGACTACGAGTTAGGCCGAAACATGTTGGGCTAAACTCGACTTATATGCGTGAGTGATCCGTTTTATTTCACTATGATAGAGTCTCACGGTAGTTTTATGTTTAAAATATTTATCTGCGTTTTAACCAGCTGCCGCAAACAGAGGTGTTATAAGTTTGTGTAGGGTTACCAGATGGTCGAGCACGACTTTACGAATGCTGCGTAACGTTACGGTTATCGTAACGAGATTGAGAAACCTCATACTAAATTTTAGTTCCAAATACGCTCACGGGCGGGCGCTGTTCCAAACGTCATACAAACTCGACAACGTTTACTATTCGATTTTACGGTACGCAGCATTGGTAAAGTCGTCCTCGACCCTCAGTGGCCTAAGAACGACTTGTCGAATCCTGCGTTACGTTACGGTTATCGTATCGAGATCGAGAAATCTCATACTAAATTTTGGTTCCAAATACGCTTACGGGCGGGCGCTGTTCCAAACGTCATACAAACTCGTTAGAGTTTACTATTCGATTTTACGTGACGCAGGATTCGACAAGTCATGCTTGGGGCACTGATGGAAAATTTAATAAGTCCGAAGAAAATCTGGGAGTTTATTGAAAATTCTAAAAATCGCACCACGAAAATCCTGAGACATGGTAGCCCTAGTCGTGTGTATCAGTGTGTCTGTTTGTGGCATCGTAACTCCTAACCGGCTGGCTGGTTCGGATACTGTTTTTGAATCGAAGTTCAATTTAATCGAGATAAGTCTTAGCTATGTTTCATTAACATCGGTTCAGTCGTTGTTGAGACATTGGATTTTGAAATAAAACCGGCCAAGTGCGAGTCGGACTCGCGCACGAAGGGTTCCGTACCATTATCTATAAAAACGGCAAAAAATCATGTCTGTTGTATTGGAGCCCCACTTAAATATTTATTTTATTCTGTTTTTAGTATTTGTTGTATATAACAGCAACAAAAATACATCACCTGTGAAAATTTATACTGTCTAACTTTCACGGTTTATGAGATACAGCCTGGTGACAGACGGATAGACAGACAGACAGACCGACAGGCCGACAGACAGACGGACGGACAGCGGAGTCTTAGTAATATGATCCCGTTGGGTACGAAACCCTAAAAGTGACGAAATAAAAACTCTAATTTGTGTTGTAGTTATTCGTTTTGAATCTTACTTCAGATGTTTTAACTGTCGGACTTAGTTTAGTTCAAAGAACCGACACAGTTATAATTATGTACCTAATCTCACTGTAAATCAACAAGTTTAAACATTACTATAATAAATACGTGTTCGTTTTTTTCCAGGTTTAGAACTCGTGTTTACGCAGCGGCGTCGGTCTGGGGTCAACGAAACAGCGATAGTTACTCGAGCCCAACCGATTATACTCAGTTACCTATGTACCTAACTTTACATTAATGCTATTAAATAAATATATTTTGTGTATTAGTGAGCATTTATTTCATTTCAACTGTTCTAACTATCAAACGCTAATATTTGTCTTGCATTGTGTACTGGAGACAATACGTAGATAAACGTGTGTGCCGCACACAACTTTTGTATGAAAATGTATGAAAGATGTGAATATCAAATAATATGCAAAACTCAACTGGATGCGGTGTTTGACTTATTTAATTGTCATTTAGAAGTTCTACTTCGCTCTACTATAAACCACGTGTTTATGATGAGGACTTAAGAATCTAACTTTTATTTAAAAGCGTACATATAAAAATAGTGTTTTTTATTTAAATGCTTACATTTTTAAAGAAAAACCACTGTTTTAAATAGATAAACTCTTACTTTATACCATAGCATTTCTACAAGCGGTTCCTTTAAACAAAATTGATTTTTTCGTATAGTTTTCTAAAAATACGCGTCAGAGTTATCTTTCAGGTGGAATGTTTCCATTCTAAACTTGTTACAAAAATGTTAACCATTGTAACAGCTCCTAACAAACCACTTTATGTGGTAGGACCTTTTTGCACGGCCCGTCCGAATGGCACCCACCGTCTTACTCGCTAATCAAGCCGCTAAGCATCAGTGCTTGCACTGTTGTTTTCCAGTGTGTAGAGTACAATAGCCGAGGAAATAACAGGCACAAGAGGCATTTCTGGTGTCGCAGATGTATATGGGCAGTGGTGAATACTCAACATCAGGTGACCCATTGCTTGTTTGCCCTGTTTTTAGAAGCTTTTATTTTTCTTGCACTGTTCGCATGTAAGTACGTAGGTAAGTATGTAAGTTGTCCATCAAATCTTGCAACTGAATTTTAATGCAGTTATCCTCAACCAATTGATATGAAATTTGGCATACCTATGTAAATCCAGTGACAATACAATAATCTGGTAGTGAAAATCTGGTGGTGCGGTCGTCCACAGGAGGGAACTTCTCAACAGTTAATAGCATCAACTTGAAATTTAGTATGGATATGTAAGTTAAATGACAATATAAGTACACACAACAAAAAGTAGCCGGGAAAAAAAATCTTGTTACAAAAATGATTTTTTTGTGGTTAGGCTAAATGTATTAAAAAAAAACTTAGGTAATGACATTTTTCCAAATTTCAAACTGATCCGTAAATATACAGAAAAAGCAGAAAAAATAATTCTCAAATTGGGGTTGAAACCCAAGCCTTTACCAAACCGTGGTAAGGCGCTAAATCCGATTACGCTATTTGAGCACTTGGTGGCTAGCACGAAAAACTTCAATACATTCAAGCATTATTTAGTTGCTTTGCGAGTACTGAGTACTGACCCGCTACCCGCGCTGCTCGATTAGCGCAATTGAATTTAGCGCGTTACCACGGTTTGGTTAAGGTTTGGGTTCGAACCCTAATTCGAGAATTATTTTTTCTGGTTTTTCTGTATATTATGTATCAGCTTGAAATTCGAAAAAAAAGGATGACCGTAAAAATACAAAAAGTTAGTTTTACTTAATAATAATTGTATTAGGATACTTACACCGACTAAAACAGACACGATTACTATAATATTAACAGACTTATCTAGAGCAGCCCTTCCATTTCCTTCATAAACTGCATGTAAGCGTCGTCCTTGGTGGGCACCTGCTTGGGCACGTCCGCTGGTCTCTGGACCAAGGGCCTGACTCGCGAGTTCGCCTTTTTGTCCTCGCGTTTGACTCGCAGAGCCGAGGGCACGAACCTCGTCACGTCGGCGGACAGGTTTCTGATCTGAGGCTTGGCGGTGATTGTTGCTCCTGGTTAAATTAAAAAAAAAACTTGAAGGATTGATTGCATTGAGGAACTAAATAAAACTCGGGGAGTTGAAATGTTACCCGGCTGCCAGGAGGGTTATGGTTTTCGAGCGTAAGTATGTGTAATTCTTTGGCAAGCTCTGCGGTTTAAGCCGTTTCAGGGATTTCAACATACGAGTATGATATGCCATTGATTCATCTCAGTTGTGGGAGTGAGATAGGGTATTTTAATATAGTTGAAATATTTTTAGTCGGGTTTTTTTTTTATTGACTTAAGCCTGACAAGCCTTTTAGCTTAAGCCGGACAGTTCCATAAATTTTGATACAACTAAACTGGACTTGCACTAAAACTGGGTTAATTTTTTGCTGCAAGAGGATATTAGAGATTAATCGAAATCTGACCAAATCTTCAATTTGATCTATATTCATATCATAATCTTAACACACAACTGACCACTAAATTGACTGATTTGTTATATAATGAACAATTTGTCAACCCTAAAGTCGTAAACAAATAAAATACAGAAACTTTGCACTTGGTTTGAGATTACAACATTACACAGTGACAATTTTATTTTTATAGGCTAGCCCAACCAAATTTTCCTGATTATTGTGAAAAATAGTAGCTTTTGGATAAATAGTAGAAATAGGGTGGGCTAATTTCGCCGATACCTAAACCAACATACTGAAATGTCACTTGAACTTACCTTGCGGCCCGTCCTTCTTCGTGATCAGCTGCGGCGCCGCCATCAGCACCGACACTTGCGGCATAACCTTCGGCGGCGGCGGCGGCACCAGCGGCCGCAGCAGCCTCGGGGGCGCTCCGGGCGGCGGGCCGGGCGGGCGCAGCAGCGCGCGCGGCGGCAGCCCCGGCGGCGGGCC